>CM055737.1:10928444-11075639 GCA_029465975.1 Dallia pectoralis | reverse complement strand
ACTGTTGCTTTTTCTTTAGAGATACAGGAAGGCTCAGAATCTGCTGATTATCTAGCTAAATAAAAGCGCAGCATTTATTATCTCTCAGACTCACCTCCTCTATGTGCGGTGCAGTTCTGTTCATAGACACTAGGGGGCAGTCAACCCTGTTTATTGATCATAAACAGGAGAACCCCCTATTTATGAACAAATGTGCTTGACAAAATACAAAAATAAACCTACAGTCAATTGATTGGATCTGAATTTTATCGTTTTGTTCCAATGATTGTTAGAATTCAACTTCTTTCTGAGTTGTTACTTTTAGCGTGACAGTCTCGTGAACAAAATCCCATCGTTGTCTTTTTGTAGACCCGTTTGAGAATCCTAATTCTTGCGACATATCCTATGGATCGTTCCGGTAATAACGCTAAAAAACGGTCCGATTCAAACGTTTGTTGTAGTTTTTTATCTGAATGATCATAATACAATTTGTGCGGTGAAAAAGCACACGCGAAAAAGCTCACATAGACGAGTGAAGGCCACTCCGGCAGTTATTGTGTTTTCACCCTGAAGCACAGAGGTTTAGATCATACCCAGCACATCACCAGGGGTCCGTGTTTGGCATAATTTTTAGACCACTCCTCCTTTCACCACGTGCAAAAATAAATTTACAACAGAGCACTGTTTAGCAGTAAGCTAGGTGCGTTTAAGTGATAGTAAAATTAACGGTGCCATACACAATTCACGTGACAATTTTAGCATTCTTTTTTAACTACTATTTTGAGCAATTTGGTCCATGTTACGGACACAGGTGTTTGTGTTTTACTCTCACTTCATCCTAATCATATCTTTCCCTTGTCTTCCCCTGTCCAGATCATCAGTTGGTTTGTTCCATTGCTGAGGTGGACCAATCAGTGGGCCTCTGTTTGACAAATGGCATGCTGCTAGCAAGGTAACAGATTTCAACTCTCTCCGGGAGTTAATCTTGTTAGAAGAGTTCCAACATTGCTTATCCGAACGCATTGTAGTTGATCTAAACAAACAGAGTATTGGCAAACAAGTTTACGTTGACGCATTTTTGGCTCGTACTAAGAATAGAGCTAAAGACTTGTCAGCTCTTAGCACTAGTCTACCAGCATCACATCAAGCACGCTCAAAATGTGCGCATCATTGATTTTATTGTCGTAAGGCGGGACATTTGATTGATGATTGCTTCCTGGTGAAACACAAACAAGCGATACCCATGCAGGCCAAGCCGCAACCAGGAGTTGGGCTAATTTGCACGGTTCTGTTTGTTCGGGCTATTGAAATGGGCTTTGTTCTGGTGCCAATGCACTTTGTGAATGTACACTCTGAGGTAATCAGCGGATTGTTCTGAGTTGGAGTACAACGTTTTTAATGTATAACAGTATTACCGGAGGAATTATCCGAGCCGGAGTTCGAGATACAGTAATAGTGATAGCTCTTTATCTAATGAGATGGCTTTAGTTATCCCCCAAAAAATCTGCTTGTGCTGTCAGTGTCACACCTGCTCAGGCACGACTACTGGGAGCACGACTACTGGGAGCACGACTACTGGGAGCACGACTACTGGGAGCACGACTACTGGGAGCACGACTACTGGGAGCACGACTACTGGGAGCACGACTACTGGGAGCACGACTTCTGGGAGCACGACTACTGGGAGCACGACTACTGGGAGCACGACTACTGGGAGCACGACTACTGGGAGCACGACTACTGGGAGCACGACTTCTGGGAGCACGACTACTGGGAGCACGACTTCTGGGAGCACGACTACTGGGAGCACGACTACTGGGAGCACGACTTCTGGGTGACGTGAATCATTTGTCGAACACTATCCGGTCCAAAGAGCTTGACCAAGAGGAGAGTTTCTGTGCAACCTCTTGGAAGGTGTTGTCTTCTGACAAACAGCCAAGGGAAGAAAGTATGCAGATAATGCTTATGTTGCAGTCCATATTCCAGTCACTCGTCAGCAGCTGATTGCTAACCAAAAGAAAGACAATTGCATAAATGTTTTTCTAGTGTTGTCTTTTTGGAGGAAGTGAATGAGAAAAACGTGGCCTCCTTCATCGACGCTAATCTCCTCGTGCATAAATGGACGTCCCATGTTGATGCAGACTCCGACCGGCATGCGCTGTCTGTCTTTTGTTCATGTATCACACACACACACACACACATGTTGTCCATCCATGTGAGCTGAGAATTTTGACATTTTTATTTTCATGGTCACCTACATTTTGATACCTGAAAGCGCATCTCGGTTGGAGAGAAGATAAAAAATGATTTGTTTGGTCCAGGTCCCAAACCTGGCGCCAACAATATTTGCTAGCAGTAAACTGCAAGTAGTTGAAATTCGCTGGTTTCCAAAAACGGAAGGAAAAGAAAGGGGAGAACCAAAAGGACGACGGTATGTTCCGGTAAGTACTACAATATATATGCAGTCTGTGAGTGTGGAAATGACCTGTCAGTTTAGACCATATTGAAATTAAATTACAACACATGCTGTCCCCAATTTATCCCATACAACTGATTGTGATAAACCATGATTAGTAGTTAATGCTCATATTATACAGTACAAACAGGTTGGTTTAGTTGCCTGCCCAGGACCTTCACTCACAGTGTGTTTCTCTGGTCCTTATGCAGTAGAAAATAAACTTAATGTGATTTAGACTCCTGATAGAAAAGCCCAGTTTTGTGTGTGCAACAGAAACATGTCAAAGTCATACCAGACCAGACCCATCACCCAGACAGATAGTTCAGACAAAATGGCAGAAACTGCTGTTTATTCTGTTGCTTGTGCTGCTATGTTAGAGGGCTGTGACAACACAGATTTAAGTTCTGCTATACTCTGGCAGCTGTGCGCTAGACCGACCAACTCTGAGGTGTTCCCGTCTCTTCCGTCCATTTCTGGTTCATTTAACGGTTGAACACTCTGATAATAATGTGAAGCAACTACTCAGTTTTCCGTGTCCCATGTCCAGTGAAGTTCCTGCTCGCAGAAATGAATTAAAACATGGCATTAATGTTAAAAACACTGCCCCTACAAAGCAACATGCTTATCGTATCAACGCTTCTGAGAGAAATGTGGTGAGGGATCAGCTTGGTTATGAGGTGGAGAATGATCCGGATATACCAAGTTCAAGTCTTTGGTCTCCACACGTTCTGGTTCCTAAACCTGGGGATACGTCCAGGTTATGTACGGCTGATCATTAGTCAATTCTGTCACAGAGTCTGATTCTATCCCGTTACCCAGACTGGAGGACTGTATGAACTGTTCTAAAGGTTACTGGCATGTGAGTGGTCATGTTAGCACTCTAAGGGTGGTAGGTGAATGTTTAGCAGCTGATTGAACACACTACACTGAACACTGAACATCTGATTCGGCACAATGCGACTTTGGGAAGATCACTGTCACTTGTCCCTACAAACCTGCCGGCCTTGGTGTGAGCTACCATTTAAATTAGATGCTAATGCCAGAGGTTCTGCTGCAGCACAAGTGTGGTGTGGACCATCTTGCCTGTTTAGTTTTCAGACTAAATACATCAAACAAGAAGCTCTAGCAAGCTTCAGAAACACTTGAGTAGAGATATAGCTTGGGTCCAGTCCACTGTGTTTTTCTCCAACATATGAACAACCGGAACCAATGCCTTTTGCATTGGGCACTTATTGTGCAGAATTATAATTTGGAGATCTTCCACGAAAACGGTTTAAATGAGGTATTGCCAGATGCATGTCTTTGATTTTGAATAACATCTTCATTTTGTGACATACTTTTGCTTTTTTAATTTGTTTTGTATTTGCTGTAACAATTGTTCGTCGAAAGTACTTTATGAGTAGTTCAGAGCAATTTACGGTACTTTCAGTCGTGAAGTGATTCAGTTTAAATTTCTCTGCGAGAACACAAAAATCACTGGATTTGAACAAAATACATTGATGAGGATGAAGACGTTGAAGAAGTGATACTCCAAGTCGGACTTACTTGTCACAGAATTGCAAATGTGTTCTATGGTTTGCTTGGGATTATTATATTGAATTCCTTTTGTGTTACTCCTTGAAGGGGAGAACTGTGGTCAAAGATTTGTAAATTGTAAGTAAATATGGTGTTATTAAGTTATTTGAATTTCTGACACAAAATGCAAAAATGTCTTATTTTATTATGCCTTGTGTTTATATCTCAGCTCTGTTCCCCTGAGGTGTGCAAAGCCGTAGTTCAACCTTTTTCCCTACTGCCCAAAGTTCATTACAATCGCTTCCTGTAACACAACATAAAGTAACCTGATATAGAAATATTATTTATGCTATTTTCAGTCATGTTTCCAGACTGATTACAATTCTGTGACATTTTTCCAGGAAACGATGTAAGCAGTATTTTGAAGTTAATTGACTATGACAATAAAGACTTTTAAATATTTTCCTTTAAGAAATCAGAGCTTTAGTGTCAGATTTTCTCTAGCAAATGTTCATCATCTAGATAACCATCTCATCTAAGACTCATAAACTTCCATTGCTGCAACCTTTGGTACTTTTTAGTCAATCACATTTGACTAAATATAGACTTATTAACTCCTTGGCTTAAATGTCTAGGGTGGTTGGTAAGAACTTAATAAAAGTTATAATTATGCAAAAATATTCCAGCGAAAAGGTACAGTAAGAACAAAATTCACAACCAAAACACAAAATGTTTATTTTGAACACGTTAAAAACTGTTTGGGGGAAAAGGAACTGAGCTGGACCAATGGAAAGATAGAATAAATATCCCCAAACCCCTAAAGTGATCTGGCCACCCTCAAGATTTCTACTAACCACAGAAAAAGTCTCGAGTTTAAACCTGCGTGAAGTTGGCCCCCCACCCAACGCAAAAAGTTGGGAAATTAGTCTCAATCGTTTGTGCTGCAAATCTTTTCGTCTGTGCTGCTTTAGTTTTTTACATTAAATAATACTTTATAGGTCATTCAGGGGTCACTCAGCCCCCCCACAATCTCAGAATTAAGCCAAAATAGTCTCAATAATTTGTACTTCTTTTATGCTGGTCTTTTGTGGAGTTAAAATTAGGTATTTTTTCTATTATACATTCGCTCCAAATGAAGTGAAATTTGGCTCAATCGTTTGTGCTGCTAATTCTGAGATTGTGGGGGCTGAGTGAAACCTGAATGACCTATAAAGTATTATTTAATATCTAAAAAACTAAAGCAGCACAAACAAAAAAATTTGCTGCACAAACCAGCACAATCGATTAAGACTAATTTCCCGACTTTTTGCGTTTGGAGCGGGACCAACTTCACGCAGGTAGCGTTTTATCATGATTAAAATCAACACGGGTGATCCTCACAATCCGAATTAGCACTTCAAACTTTGAATGCTAATCTGTTTCTAACAACAGAAATTATTTCAGAACATTTTGATTTGATCGGTGTCATAGATTGCTAAAATAATGTGTAACGAACCGCTACTGCTAGACTCGAAAATCGGAAGTAGAAACGACTAAAACAATCTATAAAAAACGAGTCAGAGGCGTCCAGGAGAATTGAAGTGACCTCTTTGGAGCATTCGCTCCACGAGGTCAGGTGGTTCGCAGATCATCTATTCTCCAAATCCAAATAACACAATGGTGCAAGTTCTATTCTTCATCAGACAGAGAGCGTGCGATTAAACCCACACCCCTCCAGAAGACTCTGTCATTCTCGCCTCACTATGGAGTTGCAGGGACACACCGGCCCACCAAAAGGGGTGCTTGGAGGCCTTTTGAGTTGAACAGACTGGTCTGAATGGGGCCCTCTCAGGGGAAAGAAAGGAGCCTCTCCAGTGGTTTGTTTTGGGATCCATCTCATTGATCAGGCTGCTTCTGAAATGAATGTATTGACCCTGTTACCCAGTTCATATAGAGGATGGACAAGACACACCACATTATTTGTAGCTTCTCTGTAATTTCCACAAATGTCTCCTTATTCTTGAGTTTTGGGAGAAAACCTCCTTGAACTTGAACTCACCATCTCACCTTAACTACAGCGACAACAGCACAGCAGACAGCCAATCTCTATTGTTTACATTTAACTAAGTCAATTTCAGTCGAAACAAGAACGTTCATTTTGTCAAAAGTGACACCCTGGACTAATCAAATGTGCCTAGACGGAAGCTTTGAACGCCAAAGTAATTTATTTATCGGACCAATTAGATGATGTGTGTACTTGCCAGAATGACGCTGAACCGTAACAAAGGACAGAGCCAAATGGAACCGAATCTTAATATAGAGAATAGTTATTATGGTAAATATATGCATTTGCTTCTGTTAAAATGCTATAACATTCTAGGCATCAGCTGTTGCCAGGTTACACATGCTACGGTATTGGAATAAGTTCGTTAACAAATGCAGTTTGTTAAGGATTGACAGCCATTTTAGTTTGCAGATAATTTGGAGTTCATAACCAAGAGGTGGATAACATCCAAATGTGAAGTTGTGGATACTATATTGCTGCTTTCTCATGCTTAAAAACCATTTAACAATGTTGAATAAGCAAAGGAACAAAACAATACAGCTACTATGGGTCTAAGTCAGTAAAAGAGCTCAGAAGCCATAATTGCTTTTTGTGAATAGTTTTTAATGTTGAATTTAACTGTCAAAAATGCTCTAATCAAGATCATTTTCTTGTAGGTAATGTCAAAGTTCACCATGTGGGAAACATTAGAGCTTAGGAAAGATATGCATTCAATTGTTGTTGGATTATTTTTTTCTTAATGAGGGAGTCACATAATTTAAATTTGTAGCCTGGTTCACTCAACATGTAGTGAAAGAAATCTGCCTCCAGTTACACGCTTTTCTCTTAAAGTATGTTTGGTACTGGTCGGATGAAGAGATGCTGCTGAAGTCGGCGTGAGAGCACCTGTCTAACTATCTGATACCAGCGACCCAGGGCAGAACATAGCCAAAAGCATGTGGTCTTCCCATCATCACACCGAGATGAGCGTGCTGGATATCCCATTCCAACCACTGCTATTCCCAAACCCTATTTTTTGTAAAGGCTTCATAGAATACAACATCAGAGAATACCTCAGTGAGAGTTTGAGCCAACGGAGGACATTTGGGAGGTCTGATCGTGATGGACAAAACCTGGCTTGTAATGGCCGTTCCAAAATATCCCAAATGTTCAGTGGGGTTGAGGTCAGAGCCCCGTGCAGGCCACTTAAGTTCCTCCAGTCCACACCAACCTTATTGAAGCATGTCAATATGGACCCTGCCATGTGCACAGGGGCACAGTCATGATAGAACAGGAAAAAGGCCTTCCCCAAACGGTTGGGAGCATCCAATTGTCTGAAATGTCTTTGTATATTGTAGCATTAAGACCATGAAAAACAGCCCCAGACATTCTCCCTCCTCCACTGAACATTACAGTACATTGCATTTCTGTGGGTGGCGTACTCCTGGCATTCGCCACACCGAAAGTCATCTAGATAGTGAAGCGTGATTAATCACTCCCAAGAGCACGTTTCCACTGCCCCATTGTGTGAAGCACCCAACACAAGGTTCTTGTGCTGATGTTGCTTACAGAGGCAGTTTGGGACTCTGGAATTCTGAGCTTCAGCACCCGCCGGCCTGCTATGTGAGTTTGCCCGTGGCTGGACGTTATGCACCTGTAAGCAATGGGTATGGCTGAAACACCTAAAATCTGTAATTACTAGGGGTGTCCCCATTCAAATAGAATAAACTGCATCTGTTGGGACCTAATGATAACGCCATTATCAGTCCTGTAATATACCACACCTCTAGAGGGCAGTCTTCAACATCCGCTGATGTGAATGCTCCTACCTTCAGCGAACAATGTGTCATTACAAATATTTCAAAACAGATCTGTTTAAAATCTTAAAGTGAAGTCCTGGAAAAAACAAACCAAGAGATAACAAGTAATGATTTTAATTTATTAATGAGAAACTAAACCGGGAATAATAAATACATGGAACAATAGAAATACTTCCGAACACAAAGAAATAAAATAAACCACCCAAGTGGCGACAGACGGGACAAACGATGCCTTCTGGGTAATGGATTGTACAAGTATTCCAGCTACTTCTCGATTGACATATCAGGGAAAAATCTAAAGATAAGATCGCAATTGATTTGTCTTAAAACACATTTCTGAACTTATTAAAAACACTGTAGAGCCCAGTAATACATTATTTGGTGTTAAGATTGGAAATGATTATAGACACGCCCCCTCCCGGAAAAAAAAACCCTGAACATTTTAATTAAAAAAAATGCATGTCAAAATTAAAGAACTCAGCTGTTGAAATTGGCAAAGGAAGGGCATGGCTAAAAATAGAAGCCAAGTGCCCCCATCCACCGTATTCAAGGTAAGTTAAAATTATTAAAAAATGTTGTCATTAGAACAATCTAAAATTAGGCAGGATTAATACATTCATAGTGTGCATACTCTGCAACTGTTATGTGAAGAGGAACAAGTGAAGATAAGACTCTTAAAAAAAGCTGACAATGACTGTTGTCTGATATGATGCTTTGACGACGTTAACTATCCAGGCTAAGTTTTATGAGACAGCTATTGACCAAAACAAGCATTGCTCTGAACTCAAGAACATGCTACAAGACGCGATCAATGGGTCTGACAGCCAACTTGCCTTAATATCCTTAAAAAGTACTGTGCCAAAGCCTTAAGACTATTTCTATAAGAGTGTTCACAGCCAAAACATCTGTTTTGTGCCAAACGACTGAGCCAGATTTGCTTTCTTAAGGTAACAACACTCAAAACGTTGTCTGCATCTAAGTCTACCACAGTTTTGTCTTCATATTGTTTCTTCTTATTTATTCACAACATTTAACACAAGATCCTAATCACCTTCTGGAAAAACACACAATTATTGCTTTTTTATTGTGTTCATGTGTATTTCTATTTTCTATTTGTATCTACAGGCAAAGAAGCGCAGCCCAAATAAATAGTTAAAAACACGTTCTCAGGTGGCTTAAGACTTTGTCACAGTACTCTAGGTTAATATTCTTGAAAAAAAACTTGGTCTAGTTGGCTCAACAAGCAAAAAAACAAAATGCACGTAGCAACGTTCTAAATCAACCAGAAAATCAAATGTTATCTCCGATTGTGTACCAAAGCTAGCAGGCTAATGCAACGTCGGCCATTTTGACCTCAAGTATACCTAAGCCGACAGTCTGAGTTGTGTTCCCAGAACAGTTCTTGAATCCAGAACAGAGTGGATATGTTTCTACAGTGTCAGTTAGCCTGTCGTTGTCATACACGAAACATACGCACACGTGAGAGAACTTGTGCGCTCCATTCACATCCCGTGTGGCTAGCTGGTGAAGTACAGCCGCTGCCAACCACAGGGGTGTTGGATCAAGACCCACAGGGGACCAGGAAGAAAAAGGAAAGAAATGTATGCTGCTCAACACTGTGAAGGCGCCCTGGTTAAGAGCATCCGCTGAAGGACAAAACATCCGAATCCCTCGGGGTGACTACGAAGACAGAAGGCCGCAGCGTTGCTATGTGTTACAGTATCAGTCATCAACCCCCCCCAGGCTGAAGGGTCAGTCATACTTGGCACCTCGCTCAAACAACAACGATAAAAACAATAAGAATTTGATCCATGAAATGAATACAGAAGACATAAAACGTTCTCTACTGGCTCTAATAGTGCTGATGGGTACAGAGCAGGGTTAATGAAGGTGGAGGTTGACAACACATCTATCAATCAAAATGCCCTTTTAGTTGAATGCCAACATGAGAGCGGAGACAACACACACACACACACACACACACACACACCACTTTCAGACTATCGTCTGCTGTCATAAGGGCCACATGGTTCTCTCAGCCCCAATCAATATGGCTCAGTTTGTACCAGGTCAATGAGAGGCGGCGGGGGGCGTGGGGGGGCTGGGTTGTTCTGCGGAATACTTCACAAATCATAAAGAACACATCTCTACAAAACCCATGGTCATCCTTCAGAGCCAGTCAGTTTAAACACATTTAAATATAAAGGTTTCAAGTGATGATCTCAGTAGGGGATCTCTCCTACTCCGTCTCCAGTAGGACCACCATCGCGTTCTGCTGTCCCATCTCAAACCGTGACAGGTGGGCAGCGGTGAGCTCTTATTGGCTGGTCAAGCCCTTATCCTTCATTCTGCAGGGACATGGGTGTCTCTGCTTCTCCGATTAAGACTGTACACGTAAAATATCCGGCGTCCTGTTCATACTCGTCGCTCGTGTTGAATAAGTAGAGGCAATTCCATTACAGCCGACTGATGCCGTGAGTAGAATTGAATACTTTGAAATGTTTGCCAAAAAAACAATTCTTGCAAAGTTAAAAATAACTATAGAGCACAGACGTCAAGCACTACTTTTGACCATGTCGACTGATATCTTGTAAAAAAACGCAAACCGCTTAACAACCATGGAAATGCAAGGTTTGTTGACGGAATGACGGTTGGTTCCGTTTGTTCCAACGTTCCATTAGCGCACTTCATATCGAAACTTCTCTTCAGCTAAATGTGTTACCGGAAAACTCCCAATGGTTCTTCAGAACACAGCATTACGGTTTGTTCAACTTTGCAATCATTGTTTTTAGTTTGATATACACAACAGTTCAATAATTTGGGGTCAACATTCGTGTTTTTTAAAGAGAAACAAATGTTTTATCTATAAAAATAACATCAAATAAATCTGATAAACTATGTTGACATTGTCAATGTAATAAATGACTATTGTTGCTCGAAATGGCATTTTTGTATGGAATATCTACATCAGTACAGAGGCCCGTTATCAGATATCATCATTCTGGTGTTCCAATGGCACGTTGTGTTTGCAATTTCAGTTAACCATTTTAAAAGACTATTTCATCATTAAAAAAAATGTTCGCTGAAAAGCAATACAACTTGTTTTCTTTAGACTTGTTTAGTGTCTGCCGTGTTGAGCCTGTAATCGATCCCACAAATGCTGATACTCCAGATATTGAACTAGCTTATTTTTCAAATAAAACCTCTGGATTAGTGAACACAACTTGTCAGGGGAACACAGGAGTGTAGGTTGCTGATAATGGGCCTCTGTACACCTATGAAGAAATTCCATTGAAAATCTGCTTTTTTCTGGAGCTACAATAGTCCTTAGCAGCAAAAAAAAGTGTTCACTGTATTTCTGATCTATTTGATGTTATTTCAACGGACAAACACAATTTGTTTTCATAAAAAAAAAAAGGACTAAGTTACCACCAACCTTTGAACGGTAGTGTAGATTTTAAAGTGAGAAGGCTAGCGTTGTTTCTTTTAGTGAAAGACCAGAAGAGTCATCAGTGGAGGACAGCCTGCTGATATGTTCATAGTTATAGGGCCGACGAAGGGGTGTGTTCATTAGGGCCCCGGCCCCACACAATCAGTTCTGAACGGCCCTGGAACAGAGCCCTGCTGGACACCCCTGACCAAGGGGGAAGGCTGCTATGCAGCCATTAGATATTGGTGGTAAAACAGGCCAAAGATGGACGTGGAGAAAAGGCAGGCAGCGATCCACCAGGTAAGGAAGGAGAGGAGGCCACGGAAAAGTAGAGGGGTGAACACTGTCCTTAAGCCCCCCAGGGCGACTGACAGGTGGGCCACAGACGCCTGGGCTTCCACCGCCAACCCCGGTACCGCTGAGGATGCTGCCACCACGGCAGGGTCGGAGGTCATCTCCAGCGGGCATGGGAGGTCATCCTCGGGATACAGTCCCCAGGAGTGTCCCCCTAAAACACACAGAGGAAGTGTGGAAACAGAGTGGTGCACTAAAACACACAGAGGAAGTGTGGACACAGAGTGGTGCACTAAAACACACAGAGGAAGTGTGGAAACAGAGTGGTGCACTAAAACACACAGAGGAAGTGTGGACACAGAGTGGTGCACTAAAACACACAGGGGAAGTGTGGAAACAGAGTGGTGCACTAAAACACACAGGGGAAGTGTGGACACAGAGTGGTGCACTAAAACACACAGAGGAAGTGTGGAAACAGAGTGGTGCACTAAAACACACAGAGGAAGTGTGGAAACAGAGTGGTGCACTAAAACACACAGAGGAAGTGTGGACACAGAGTGGTGCACTAAAACACACAGAGGAAGTGTGGAAACAGAGTGGTGCACTAAAACACACAGAGGAAGTGTGGAAACAGAGTGGTGCACTAAAACACACAGGGGAAGTGTGGAAACAGAGTGGTGCACTAAAACACACAGGGGAAGTGTGGAAACAGAGTGGTGCACTAAAACACACAGAGGAAGTGTGGAAACAGAGTGGTGCACTAAAACACACAGGGGAAGTGTGGAAACAGAGTGGTGCACTAAAACACACAGAGGAAGTGTGGAAACAGAGTGGTGCACTAAAACACACAGAGGAAGTGTGGAAACAGAGTGGTGCACTGAAGCCTCAACGTACTGCTTGGACAGTAATTTCTGCAAACTCACCCAAGGTCTTCAGCAGCAAGGTAGTGTGCAGCAGCATCACTAAGGGTGCCACATACTGCAGAGCGATTACACACAGGTAGAAAAACACACGAGCCACCTGAGGGCACAGAACACACAACAGCCCGGTGATGAATAACTGGTCAAACCCTACAGGTTGTCATTACGCCGCGCGGCTGCCCGGGTCAAAGCACCACTCACCATCTTCTGCAGGTCCAGGGTGCTGATGCGTCCCGCCTCCTTCTTCATCTGCTCCACGCCCTTCTGGGCCAGGTTGAGGTAGGCCTGGAGATGGTGTCTCATCATGGCCAGTCGCAGGACACAAAGCAGGAGGATGGTCCACAGACGCAACGTGTCATAGGTCTCCTCTGTCATCCTGGTTATACAGGGAAAGGAGGGGGTGGTGTACAGGGAGAGGTGGGTGGGGTGTACAGGGAGAGGTGGGTGGGGTGTACAGGGAGAGGTGGGTGGGGTGGACAGGGAGAGGTGGGTGGGGTGGACAGGGAGAGGTGGGTGGGGTGGACAGGGAGAGGTGGGTGGGGTGGACAGGGAGAGGTGGGTGGGGGGACAGGGAGAGGTGGGTGGGGGGACAGGGAGAGGTGGGTGGGGTGGACAGGGAGAGGTGGGTGGGGTGGACAGGGAGAGGTGGGTGGGGTGGACAGGTGGGGGTGGACAGGGAGAGGTGGGTGGGGTGGACAGGGAGAGGTGGGTGGGGTGGACAGGGAGAGGTGGGTGGGGTGGACAGGAAGAGGTGGGTGGGGTGGACAGGGAAAGGTGGGTGGGGTGGAGAGGGAGAGGTGGGTGGGGTGGAGAGGGAGAGGTGGGTGGAGTGGACAGGGAAAGGTGGGTGGGGTGGACAGGGAGAGGTGGGTGGGGTGGACAGGGAGAGGTGGGTGGGGTGGACAGGGAGAGGTGGGTGGGGTGGACAGGGAGAGGTGGGTGGGGTGGACAGGGAGAGGTGGGTGGGGTGGAGAGGGAGAGGTGGGTGGGGTGGAGAGGGAGAGGTGGGTGGGGTGGAGAGGGAGAGGTGGGTGGGGTGGACAGGGAGAGGTGGGTGGGGTGGAGAGGGTCAGGTGGGTGACGTGGAGAGGGTCAGGTGGGTGACGTGGACAGGGAGAGGTGGGTGGGGTTGACAGGGGAAATAGGAAGTTACTTCATTAAAAACAATGTAAAACTTTGTGAGGGAGTGGCTTGTGGCCTCCATGCAGGTAATGGACTTACAAAGGCACACTGTCCTTCCCAAGTGTCGGGTTCAGGAAATAGTCCTTGGTTATGGGCTTCACCCACAGCAGGACCATTATAAGAGGGGACAGGAAGTTGATATGAAGCAAGGTCCTGAAATAGAGAAAGAAAAACGCTGACGTTGTCAGAGAAATCAGGATCAGAAGTGCCTGAGGACAGTGTGTACGTGTCAACAAGGACAGCGCTACTCCAGGAACCGTTTACTGCTCACTCATTAAAGAAGTCGGAGGCATGGCGAGTGAAACAAGTGTGTTGGGACAAACAAGTCTGGTGACAGACATCTCTCATGTATTCTCAATCTGTCTCTACCACCCATCTCATCAGAAGTCTCCGTTACTGGGCAGGGAGCCAGACTGAGTCTGAATATATTGGAGAGGAGCGCGCTGGTAATCCTGCTTGGGGAATGGAGACAGTGTAAGCCCCTGACAGACATGGGGGATGGGGGTCGGCTGGAGTCTGCCAAGTGGATTATCGGGGTGCCCTTCCCCTGTTAACGTGCTTGCCACTCCGTGTGGGTTAAAATAGAAACCTTCTCCAGCTGGGAAAGGATTTATCTGACGAGCCAAACAGTCCTGTCTCATCTGGAACACTCTGGATGCAGCACTTCTCTATATAGTGGTGCAGAGGAACATCTGGACACTTCTGTATGTGTATGGAATAATGCACATGGTGACAGGACAGGACGACTGTAGTCTGGGTGAGAGTAGGAGGACCGTAGTCTGGGTGAGAGGACAGGACGACTGTAGTCTGGGTGAGAGTAGGAGGACCGTAGTCTGGGTGAGAGTAGGAGGAACGTAGTCTGGGTGAGAGTAGGAGGGCCGTAGTCTGGGTGAGAGTAGGAGGGCCGTAGTCTGGGTGAGAGTACGAGGACCGTAGTCTGGGTGAGAGTAGGAGGACCGTAGTCTGGGTGAGAGTAGGAGGACCGTAGTCTGGGTGAGAGTAGGAGGACCGTAGTCTGGGTGAGAGGACAGGAGGGCCGTAGTCTGGGTGAGAGGAGGAGGACCGTAGTCTGGGTGAAAGGAGGAGGACCGTAGTCTGGGTGAGAGGACAGGAGGACCGTAGTCTGGGTGAGAGTAGGAGAACCGTAGTCTGGGTGAGAGTAGGAGGGCCGTAGTCTGGGTGAGAGTAGGAGGACCGTAGTCTGGGTGAGAGTACGAGGGCCGTAGTCTGGGTGAGAGGACAGGAGGACCGTAGTCTGGGTGAGAGTAGGAGAACCGTAGTCTGGGTGAGAGGACAGGAGGACCGTAGTCTGGGTGAGAGTAGGAGAACCGTAGTCTGGGTGACAGGAGGAAGGCTTGAGGCAAGATGGGAACTCACTGCGTAACCTTGGCTGTGGTCAGGTTGAGGGCATCCAGGTGCATTTGGGCCAATCGAAGGCCGGGAAATGTAAGGAATGCACCAATCAGAGAGCAGAGGAGGGCCAGGATCAGCTTAAAAGTGAGTTTAGATATAGGACCCCTGGTGAAGGAACATAGGCAGACTGGGGTTAAGACTCCATTACATTACTAAACATTAACAACACATACCAATAGAAAAAGACCATACTCACTGGGACTCCAGACCCTGTTTTTCCAAAAAATGTGTGGCACTTTCAGAGAAATTGGCAAAACCTAGGACAAAAGGAAAAAGTATATTTACAATCCCCATAAACATTTCCTTTACAGCACATCGAAAGGAAATGTATTTATTCCTTGAATGTAGCATTCTCAAAACACCGACTGTGGGGGAAAACGCTTCTAACCACAGGCCATCAACTGCCAACCGGCACTCTTATCGGCTTCACAGTCACAGAGCCCTTTTGCACATTTACAAACTTCACAGTCCAACACAAGCGGCAGTGGGCTACAGTAACATCCTGTCGGTATGACCGCCGGCCCCCGGTTCACTCACCGGTCTCCAGGCCAAACTCCAGGTAGTTTTCGGTGACAATGAGGATGGCCATGGCTTTGACGAAGAAGAAGAAGCCGAAGGTGATGCAGAGTGAACGCTCGCCGCCCTCCTCCAGCTTAAAGTAGTGGGCCGTCAAGGAGAACAGGGTCTTTCTAGGTGAGAGGAGTTAAGGAAAATGCAGCACAAACACACAGCCAGGATCGGACAAAACCCCTCCTGTACAACTGATGGTGGCTTATGGACATAATGGAGGAATCAAGAGTACTTTAAATCGAACCCAGGGCACGCAGGCACGTGCGCGTAGGGTGACTTTTTTGTGATGTGAAAAAATAAAGATAAGATAAGTCATGTCAGAACTTTCTCCACCTTTCATGTGACCGTGAACAATTCAATTGACAAACTAACTTCGGTAACTAATGTACGATAACCTGGTTGCATAAATGTGCACACTCTTAAACTAATACTTTGTTGAAGCACATTTTGATTTCATTACAGCACTCAGTCTTTTGGTTAGGAGTCTGTTAGCATGGCACTTCTTGACTTGGCAATATTTGCACACTCTTCTTTGCTAAAGTGCTCCAAATCACCTGTGCACAGCTATCTTCAGATCACCCCACAGATGTTCAATTGGATTCAGGTCTGGGCTCTGACTAGGCCATTCCAAAATGTTGATCTACTTCTGGGGAAGCCATGCTTTTGTGGCTTTGGATGTGTGCTTTGGGTCATAGTCGGGATGAAAGGTGAACTTCCTCTTCAGCTTTCTAAGGGAAGCCTGAAGGTTTTGTGCCAAAATTGCCTGGTATTGTGAACTTTTCATAATTCCCTCCACCCTGACCAGCTGAAGAAAAACAGCCCCAAAGCATGATGCTGCCGCCACCATGCTTCACTGTGGCTATGGTGTTCATTGGGTGATGTGCAGAGTTGTTTTTACACCAAACATACCTTTATTCCGTGGTTTCATCAGACCATAACACATTTGGCCACATGCTTCTGGGAGACTTGATGTTTGTTTTATCAAAAACGGACCATGCGGAAAATGGCTTTAGCTCTGAGATGCAACTAAAAAAATCCTACTGTAACAAGTGACCTTTATTTGGATCAATCAGAATCACTTTTACTGATAGCAGGTTTATGAGTTTGAATGTGATTGGTTAATTCTGAAAACAGACACATCCCGAGTTATAAGCGGGTGTGCACACTTATGCAACCAGGTTATTGAACAAGGTTTTAAATTTTCCCCCTTAAAAACGCCAGTTCGTATTTCAATTGAATTGTTCACGTTATAGGTCACATCAAAGGTAGATAAAGTTCTTTCTCACATCACACAGACCTGGGCTGTGTAGACTTTTTATATCCACTGTATGTATATAACCCTGTGTGACTCAATGACCTGTCTTTCAGCAGCCCCACGATGCATTGTGTTTGAGCAGGCCAACTAAGCCTACAGCATGCCTTTACAGATGCCCTGCATCTCCGTGGAGATGGAGCTTCATTCCACATAGCGATGCCCCAGGCCATTCGGAATCATGTTATTGTGGACCATCCAATGGAATGGTGGGGACTTTTTATAGAAAGTACGATAATAAAGGTTGCATTTTAAAACGGAACCAAACAGATGTAGCCTCAAAGGAGCAACGCAGCCCGACTGTCTGGGTTGGCAGGTAGGCGAAATCTAACAAAGGCAGCGGCTGTTACATCTAGTCACTTTGAATGTGCTCAACCAAAGTGACTGGCAGTTAGTTCATACGTTTTAACATGGTTAGGCGAGAAACAACCGCACAACGCAGTTATAGCAAGTACAGTTCTGATTAGTAACTGGCGAAAGTCAGTGCCGGAACGACGACTGCTAGTAAACACAAACAACTATAGTTCCCAAAGGCCACCGAGGGAGGCTGGATGTGGAGCTATTTTAGGGACTCCATGACAGGCAGTTGGGAAGCTGCCACAGAAAGGAAGTGGGGAATTTGGTTGAAGCAGATTTATACAGAAGCTATTACACACTGAATGACAGGACGAGCGTAGGCCGGGCCCCATGCAGTCAGCGGGGTGTTTACCTGGTGCTCATTAGCTTGAGTGATCAACTGAAACAACGTCTACAGACATCCCTTTCTGATAGCTGACATCACATAGCTCAGAAGGCATCATGGGACATAAGAGGTGTTTTTATCCCAACTAAACGACATTTGAAATACATTTCAGCGGAGCTGTATTCATGGTTCCATCTTGTGGTTGAGGTGCGTTAAGTCGCGGCTAACACAGCAGGAGCATGGCCACATCCCACGACTCAATACACCTCTGAGAGGGACGTCTGAAATGGGACTCAGAAATCAAGTGTGCCATCCACACACACACACACACACACACCCTCATCATCATCATCATCCACCCAGCCGTGCATCCTTTAGGCTGTCACCTCCCAGTCCCCTTCGTGGCCATTCTTTTCCCAGGCAAATAAGTCTGGCAGACTGTGAAAATTGGGCCTCCAATCTTCCTCAGCAGGCATGCAGGAAATGACACGCCTTCCAACTGCACTCAGCTAGGGCTGACAGGGAACATAGGAAAGATTGGTCCCATGGGCAGTGGTTGAGGATAATACGAATGACTTGGTGACACGCCTGTGGAAGAAAGGTGACACAGAGAGAGAGGCCGGACACAGAGAGAGAGGCCGGACACAGAGAGAGAGGCCGGACACAGAGAGAGAGGCCGGACACAGAGAGAGAGGCCGGACACAGAGAGAGAGGCCGGACACAGAGAGAGAGGCCGGACACAGAGAGAGAGGCCAGACACAGAGAGAGAGGCCAGAAACAAAGAGAGAGGCCAGACACAGAGAGAGGCCAGACACAGAGAGAGGCCAGACACAGAGAGAGGCCGGACACAGAGAGAGGCCGGACACAGAGAGAGGCCGGACACAGAGAGAGGCCGGACACAGAGAGAAGCCGGACACAGAGAGAGGCCGGACACAGAGAGAGGCCGGACACAGAGAGAGAGGCCGGACACAGAGAGAGAGGCCGGACACAGAGAGAGAGGCCGGACACAGAGAGAGAGGCCGGACACAGAGAGAGGCCGGACACAGAGAGAGAGGCCGGACACAGAGAGAGAGGCCGGACACAGAGAGAGAGGCCGGACACAGAGAGAGAGGCCGGACACAGAGAGAGGCCGGACACAGAGAGAGAGGCCGGATACAGAGAGAGAGGCCGGACACAGAGAGAGAGGCCGGACACAGAGAGAGAGGCCGGACACAGAGAGAGGCCGGACACAGAGAGAAGCCGGACACAGAGAGAGGCCGGACACAGAGAGAGGCCGGACACAGAGAGAGGCCGGACACAGAGAGAGGCCGGACACAGAGAGAGGCCGGACACAGAGAGAGGCCGGACACAGAGAGAGGCCGGACACAGAGAGAGGCCGGACAAAGAGGCTGGCAGATAAGGGCACATGAATAACAACTACCTGCTCTCATGTTGATCCCAGATCGCTGAAACTGAGGCTGAAAACAATCTATGCTCCATACAAGTTCATTCTCCCTCTTACACAGATACTATTTAACCACTAACAGAAATGGGACAACGGGCAGGATTCTCTGGGTGTCTGTGGAATGAACAGGGGGACGATTCATTAAATCAAACTAATTCGGTACGTCTTTAGCTCAAGATGTTTCCCTTTGGATTATTGAACCCAACATGTCGTTCAAAAAATGTCCTGAACGTATCCATACCATATACACTGTTAAGCATGACCGCATTGACATTGACCGCATTGACCATGACCGCTTTGACCATGACCGCATTGACCGTGTGGTCAAATGATGCGTTTAACCATCCAAAGGATACATGACAAAGGAGAGGACAAGGAGACACCACACAACACTGATGTTCATTTCCCCAGAGGGCCGGGCCACAGTGTAGTACAGCTCCGTGATTACGTACACCACCGTGGCAGCCACCGTGAAGTCCACCAGCCACTGGAACTCTGGGAAGTAGTGCAGCGCTGCAGAAAGCCACCGGACGCAGGGGAAGACACAAACGTTATCATGTTGATGATGATGGATGACACTCAGTAACACAAGTTGGTCACACAACACTCATACGTGTCCTCATACCTAACGTGTCCACTTCGGTGATGCATTTGGTCTCCAGCTGCAGGTCTATGTCCTTGGGAATGGTCAGGGGTTTGTTCTCTATGTGGCCATTGTTCCTCCTGGAACGAAAGGCAAAGAACAACATCAGACAAACAGAACTACCAGAGACAAACGTGCTCATTTCACTGTGCCGGTCAGTGGGCCACCTCTGACCAGGACAACCACAAAAAAACGGCTACATTCCTTCAATGAAATGCTTTCAGACCGATTTACAGGGGGCCCCAAGTAGCGGTGTGAGAGACCCCGAACAAGCCCGCGTTGTGGAGAGAGTCAACTCTAAACCGAGTCTCTATTGTCAACCTGACCAAGGGGTACTGAACGGGGACGCTAGCTCTTTTGTATTGCGGATTAGGGTCCCATATAAGTCCAATATTTTGTGGCAGGGCAACAGGGGGCGCCAGACAGGCCAGGTTACAGAACACACGCTATGGGTCGGGCCATCTGCTCCTACAGCGGGGCGCTGTTTGTCCGGCACCGTGTGTGTGCCGGATTCCAAGGACAATACCATGGCTGGACACCGGGCCGGAAGGTGGCACAGGCACATTTAACTAATGTGTGGCCAAGCAGGCAAAAGCAGAGCTGCTGGCCTGTCGAAGGCGTGGGACAATGATGCGCTGACCTCTGACCCGACCAATAAAGCTCTAGGGCACGAGCCAGAATCTCAACATGGGAAACCCTCCCAAATTACGGCGGAGAGTTCCATTCACAAGCACTTACGGCACTGCTGGAAGCTACACCGAAAGTATTTAAAGAGGAAGGACGTGAGCTGAGCAATACTGCCACGGCACATTAGTGTGCTTGGTAAAAGCTGTTGAAGGGCAACTCCAGGCTGCCGTTATAAATATGGATCTAAATATGTGATCGGTCCACAGGAAGATCTCTCCAAAACAAACCTAGGTTTGACAGCCACGCTGGCCGTTTGATAGTTTGATAGCCGCTGTGTGTTCGGGCAGCGCACTGTGGGCAGGTACTGCTAGCACTGACACACTGTCCATGGTGCTGAATGTTGCTCATCAATCATCTGGTTCATCGAGCACTCACTATTGAGCACTTACTACAGCACCAGCCAGATCAACTGAAGAAGAAGCAGTCCAATCAGAACACTGACTGTTCCTTTGATCAGCAATAGACTGCAATAGCTGGACCAACCACAGACGTTAGGCTGGAAGCAAGTGGAAATAGGCAAATATCCAGATACGTTTGAAACTTAAGACAAAGTTCATTAAATGCCATGATGCTCGGACGAGACGGTGACGCACGTTGAATTTGACAACAGGGAATAAGTGCATACTTTCAAATCATAGAGACCACACAGGCCAACCACAGACCACACAGACAAACCACAGACAGACCACAGACAGACCACAGACAGACCACAGATCCAAACTTCTGCCTCTGCCCCTTTATATCCTGCCTGTTGGAAGGAGTACCAGACACCCCACCCAGCCCCCCAGCCCCCCCGGTGCCACCATACACCCACCTATCCTTCTTGCTCTTTGTTTTCTGTTGCTTTCCAGCCAGGCTGCTCAGCTCCTCTTCTGTTGGGTGCTGGTACCATCGCAGACTGGGACAGGAGGGGGCGAGATACTAGTGAGTGTTCAGGGCAGGAACATTATGCAAGAACATTATGTGCTACGACCACAACACCCCATGACCGGTGTATATCGAAAGAGTGAAAGGATAAAAAAACGTCAGCAGCTGATAATACTTAGGAATAGGAAAATAATTATTATTACACGAGTATGGCCATCATTTACCCAACAAGAATTTGCAGTACATTACCTTACTAAACACACACGGAGGACGTCCCTAAAAACAGATATTATAGACTCAAGTCAACTAAAACACTGCTGACAGCACTTGCCGGAGGCATACAAAGAGGAAGGCCCAGATACCGCGGCGCGCTCCTTAAGGACCAGACTTAAAACAAGAGCTAATTCTACAGCAGCCCTTTTGAAGACAGCAGCCCATGTCATACTACGTCCTTAACTTGGTTTAGCAATCCACTTGTCACTCACAAGCCCAGAGAGCCATAGACAGAAGGGAAACAAGGCATGGCTTGTTAATCATCTTTATTTATTTATTAGTAGAGAAGTAATTGCAGATCTCCATGGATCGACGCTATAGGCCTTCGGCTTGGGCCACATTTTTGTTCGTTATTAATTCAAACGCCCTCAGAAAAAGCAAAAAAATAAGCACTGATGAATTATTGAGCATGTTCCGAGGAGCTGTTTACTTAAAAACACACTTGGTGCTAATTACAGAAAACAAGGCGGTAACCTCATTTTCATTTCCTGTCCTCTTGGGCCGTCCCAATATTTGATGAAGCCCTTTGGTCAATGCAGGTCGACTTTATTACGCGTTTGAGTTTATTTTTCCGGAAAAAATCCCTTTCAGCTGACAACGAAGAGAGGGAGTATTCTCAAGTTAAGCAAACACCCCTTTTCACATCGTTAAGGCTCATTTCAAACGGATTGTAGGTATCAGAGACGTTCTAACATTACCTGCCGCTGCAGAGCAGCCATCTTGCGAAGGAATAATGAGGTATGATCTTCTGAATGACACTGGCCATTACCATGGTAACCACCAGCTGTACACCTATCACACCCTGAGGGAGAGAAAACAAATGGAGATATATTAAGATATTCAAATAATACCTGGACATGCAGAACGTACAGGACACACAGACACTCGGGCTAGATTCATTGCTGGGTTTCATCCTGCCGGTGAAACGTCAAATGAATAACTTGGTTTAATCGAGAGCAGTAGCATCGCAATCTTTCACTGTTTTCCCCCAAGTGCGTCATTACGTTTTTTGTTGAATAAGCAGTCGGCAGCGGCGTTTGAACATGGCAGGATGAATGTGTAGCCTAACTACAGACCAGGAGGGTCAGCCCCAACACCACAGCCCAGTGACCCTGTGGCAGGACGTTTGAACATGGCAGGATGAATGTGCAGCCTAATTACAGACCAGGAGGGTCAGCCCCAACACCACAGCCCAGTGACCCTGTGGCAGGACGTTTGAACATGGCAGGATGAATGTGTAGCCTAACTACAGACCAGGAGGGTCAGCCCCAACACCACAGCCCAGTGACCCTGTGGCAGGACGTTTGAACATGGCAGGATGAATGTGCAGCCTAATTACAGACCAGGAGGGTCAGCCCCAACACCACAGCCCAGTGACCCTGTGGCAGGACGTTTGAACATGGCAGGATGAATGTGTAGCCTAATTACAGACCAGGAGGGTCAGACCCAACCCCACAGCCCAGTGACCCTGTGGCAGGACGTTTGAACATGGCAGGATGAATGTGCAGCCTAATTACAGACCAGGAGGGTCAGCCCCAACACCACAGCCCAGTGACCCTGTGGCAGGACGTTTGAACATGGCAGGATGAATGTGTAGCCTAATTACAGACCAGGAGGGTCAGACCCAACACCACAGCCCAGTGACCCTGTGGCAGGACGTTTGAACATGGCAGGATGAATGTGCAGCCTAATTACAGACCAGGAGGAACAGCCCCAACACCACAGCCCAGTGACCCTGTGGCAGGACGTTTGGACATGGCAGGATGAATGGGCAGCCTAATTACAGACCAGGAGGAACAGCCCCAACACCACAGCCAGTCAGAATGCTGCACACAGCACAGAAAGACCCTGTGGCAGGATTCTGTCAATCCCTCTTTCAGTCATGAACGTGTCTGCGCGTGTCGCATGAACGCGTGTGACATGACCATGTATACGGGGATCTAACCTGCAGCCTCTTCTGATGAGAGCATGATATACTTGGCTTTGTATGCAGTCTGTTCAGGTTGTATAATTATAGCGTAGCCATGGAAACCCAGGATGACTATAGCCACCCGTGTACTGTAGCTACACACACATTAGTCACATTGTAAAGACTGGCCAGTGAGTCCTACTTGACACGATATATATGAATATTGGTTTTCAGTATTGGACAAGAATTGACTTAAAAGTATCTAAGGTCAATAATAAGGGTGGAAGTGTGACGTCTCGGAGACGCATTTCTGCATATAGACCTGGAAAGCTGGACATCATTTGTAGAAGCATAACTGATGCTGAGCATCAGGGAATTCTGAAGAGACTGACAGGTTCTCCACAAAAACTGGAAGGCTGGACATCATTTGTAGAAGCATAACTGATGCGGTGCATCAGGGAATTCTTAAGAGCGAGTAAGCTGAGCAGATGTACTGCCTCACAGCACTTGAATGGGCCAGAAAACAATAGTAAAGTGGATAATTGTTCTTCGCACTTACATGACACAAGATGTAGTCTAACAACTATGTACTTATCACCTCAGTGAGTGCTGGAAGGAAGAGACAAATCAATCGTAAGGAAGGGAGCCGGATGACGCGAGATAACGTGGAAGGTTGAACACCAGACAACCAGGGTAAATGTGGGGGACATCATGCTTCTTCACTTTCATGTAGTGACTAAAATATGACCATTATTCCGATACGCCGGTCCGTGAAAAACACAAAGAAATAAAAGTAATAGAAGGTGGACAGACAAGTCGGTCTAACTAGTGGTGCTTCCATGACAACGACATATGGGTGATTCTCACGAAATCCAGATTTAGAAGGTGTCCAGCATCAGAATTTTTAAAATTCCCTTGAAGCCAATTTTCTTTTTGCACATATAAGATTAAGGTCGGAACTTACTAAGACCATTATTTTTAGGAGATTAAAAAAATATTTCCTATATAATTATTTACATTTTTCAGATGAAGTCCATAAAAAATTATCATTACCGCAACATGACATTACATTAAATATATGGTTAGAAACTTGTATTTTTGGCTAATGTTAAAGTAGACTTTTATTTCTCATGCTCAAAGCTATGTAAAACTCTGGAGAGATTACTTTTTCATATTTATTATGTTTTGTAATTTCCTTATTTTCTCTCATTACCGAAACATACGTGATGATTTACAATTTCTTTTATTTAATTGTTTTACTAATAGATAACATACACTTTTGTTATGTAGCAGACCTTAAATAAGTAGTGTTGTATAAAACATATATACATTTTAAAACAAAATATGATTATCTTATTATCACTTAATTGGTAAAAAAGATACATGTTGCGGTAATGAAAATGCCATTTCGGTAGTGAGGATCATTGTTTCGGAAATGAGATTTAGCTCACACATTCACTGTTGACAAAGGGGTTTTATGCCTACATATTTAAAACGCATACAATTTTTTATTCACAACCCAATAAAAACAAACCAAGCCACCCCCCCCATGCTATCTGCTATCCCAACTTGGGTGAAGCGTTGTCAGTGTGTGTGTGTCTGTGTGTGTGTGTGCAAGTGTTGGTCAAAACAATGAATCCAAGTTATATTTCTCCCTATTATCACCCTGACCCCTGACCTCTCTCTCTTTTCTTTCCCTATTATCACCCTGACCCCTGACCTCTCTCTCTTTTCTTTCCCTATTATCACCCTGACCCCTGACCTCTCTTTCCCTATTATCACCCTGACCCCTGACCTCTCCCTATTATCACCCTGTCCCCTGACCTCTCTTTCCCTATTATCACCCTGACCCCTGACCTCTCTTTTCCTATTATCACCCTGACCCCTGACCTCTCTCTCTTTTCCTATTATCACCCTGCCCCTGACCTCTCCTTTCCCCATTATCACCCTGACCTCTCTCTCTCTCTTCCTATTATCACCCTGACCCCTGACCTCTCTCTCTCCTTTTCCTATTATCACCCTGACCCCTGACCTCTCTCTCTCCTTTCCCCATTATCACCCTGACCCCTGACCTCTCTCTCTCTCTTTCCCTATTATCACCCTGACCCCTGACCTCTCTCTCCTTTCCCTATTATCACTCTGTCCCCTGACCTCTCTCTCTCTCTCCTTTCCCCATTATCACCCTGACCCCTGACCTCTCTCCTTTCCCTATTATCACTCTGTCCCCTGACCTCTCTCTCCTTTCTTTCCCTATTATCACCCTGACCCCTGACCTCTCTCTCCTTTCTTTCCCTATTATCACCCTGTCCCCTGACCTCTCTCTCCTTTCCCTATCATCACCCTGACCCCTGACCTCTCTCTCCTTTCCCTATTATCACCCTGACCCCTGACCTCTCTCCTTTCCCCATTATCACCCTGACCCCTGACCTCTCTCTCTCCATTCTTCTGTAATCCTCAAGTAACACTGGATTACTGTGTATTTTCTCCCTATGCTTTGCCAGACTGTTTTTCGCTGATGCCCTTTTCTTTTCAACTGTCTGTAACAAAATACACAATTGCCATCTTGAATGTAACATTTTGTAAAAAAGAAAATACATTGTTTCACAGTAAAACTATGAAATAGTAAATAATATTGCATTAATAATAGGTGGCCTATACTGCATTCATACTGCTTTTTGTGGAAGCATTTAAAAAAAAAAAAAAAAATAATTAGTGACCCTTGCTGGGGGGGTTGTAATAGCTATTTTGTTTACGCAATCTGTTCAAGAAGCGTTTAAGGAAACTATCAAGTTATATTAAAATGAGCAACAGTTATAGTGTGCGTGCCTCCTTCATAAGTCTGTTTCTCATTACCGAAACATTGAGTATCTCCACCGCAACAGGCCTTCAATTGTTGCGGTGAATGATAATGGTGTTGCGGAGGATGAGCGACCTTAAACATTCTTGCTAACTGTGGAAGCTAAATGAGAGTTAGCTAAACATTCCCTATCTTTTTATATTTAGACCATAATGGGGTATATAGTAATCAAAAAATTTAACTGCAACATTTTTTATAACTTCACAAACACATGTTTCAGTAATGAGAACTAAAAAGTCGTGTAGGTACTATGACACGCCAAATTTTTACTTTTATCTGGAGAAAAAAATTATAACTGGTTACTTGATAGCCATTTTGAGTGTCACAGTCATTTATGTCCCTTACAACAAATTCCTTAAAAAATGATAGTTCCTTGAGCACTTAAACAATGATTGAAAATTGTTGCGGAGGATGAGAAAATTGGTCTTGGACACATTTTTATTCCTTATTATTGTCACTACATTTACCAATGATCACCAAATACCACATGTTTCTTTACTGTAAATGTTTATATTATAACATGCACTGAAGCTTTTTATTTTTTATATTTTTTAAATATGAATAATTCCATCTCAAAGGACCAAAATCCAGTCATGGACATGTTGCGGTAATGAGAAATTTCCCTTTAAATGTTGAAAAAAAACAAAATTCGTATTCATGATTTCATTTGAAATCATGTGCAAAATCGTACATGAAGAGATGTTTATAACGGTATCCTTCTTATTTTGATAGCATTAACTTTTATCATCAAAATGGTTTATGACACCTCATAAGTCTAATTTCGCGAGAATCACCCATATAATATAAAACCGACCGGCACCTGTCTAATGAACAGACAGCTAGAATGAACAATCTGCATCTTCCATCAAAGAAACCAGCTGGAAATTATGATTTTTAACAGGCAGCACACCCATTGGGAAAACACTGATTGTAGTCAACATCAGTTGAACAAAGAGGCTTTGATCATGCTATATATATATAAGTACATGACGTTATAAACAATATACTGTGTCTTGTATTACAGCTTTATACTCAACTTTTGTTTTGCTGTTGTTCTCTAAAATGACCACCAACCCAACAAGAGACAATTTAAAAAAAGCAACTAAAGGAAAGTTGAATATCAAGACGGCCGTAACAACTAGGGATGCACCGGAATGAAAATTCTTGGCTGAAACCGAAAACCGAAATAGAGGAAACCAAGACCGAAACACCGAAACAAATTATGCCAATTATTAGTACCATTGCATTTATGGATATGAGGCACCAAGGGCGTAGGTTTGGTCTCAGCTTTGGTGGGGACATCTCTCCCCCACTTCCGGCAAGTGAACTTTTACTGAGAATAATGTGATTATTTTTGCGTTTAGTTGAGACAATAGCCTGTTGCTTTTACACTACTCTAAAGTTTAACTAGCATAGGCCTATCCATGTGCAGACAAAAATCCTTATGTAGTACCTGGCGTTCAACTTTTAGATGGTAATGCTGTTTGTCAGATTCAATATATTGTAGCGACCCTGGTGGTGCCACTACTCCGCCCCTACTAATGGGATATCCCAAATAGGCCACATTACATAAGCAAAATATACACAGGAAACCTTTCCACTGTTTATTGTGACTGCAAGATTCTAACTTATGAGGTATGTATTAACAGAAAGCACTGGTAACTTTACCGTTGTCTTCAGTCGCTCTCCTGTGTACTTATAGCGTGTCTGATAACTCCCCTCCCCTAGGTTTTTTAGCCAATCAAATTACGGCGTTTCTAGTACCTTCCTCCTGGCGCTGCGGTCGGAATTGACCCAAAACGCTTCACAAACTCATAACGGAGTTCGCTAAATTATTGGTGGGGACAATTTAGTCATGTTAAAATGTTGTTGGGGACATGTCCCCAGCGTCCCCCCCTAAACCTACGCCCATGTGAAGCACTTTCTTGCAGGATTTCACTGAACATATCAGACAACGAGGGTGCATGCCCCTCATCTAGTGCAGAGAGACAAGTCTTTTTTTCTGCGCTCTGATCTCCGTGCGCAGCTGCTCCGTGCCCTACTGCTCCGTGCCCTACTGCTCCGTGCCCTACTGCTCCGTGCCCTACTGCTCCGTGCCCTACTGCTCCGTGCCCTACTGCTCCGTGCCCTACTGCTCCGTGCGCTATTGCTCCGTCTCCACGCGGGTTCTCCGCATCCATCGCCGCCTGGATCATATCTCGTGCGCGCTGCTTTATTTCTACAAGGAGTTATTAGGGAAATAGTATGGAAATAGTATGAGAAAATGACTATTTAATGTCTTTGTCCTAGTTATATAACTGCAGCAACAATGAAATGTCACCCTTACTGGCACATCGAGGCAGACTGGACACACTGGCCTCAGTGAACAAAATGAAATAAGGAAAAAAGTGCCAGTCTCACCTCCAAGCATCACTCAACAGTACTTAACAGTAGGACACTGCACAGCCCAATGAGGCTTCAGCACAGGGGGTTCAAATGCAACCCTTATAGATCAATACTCCTTAAAGGGCCAAAATGGAGTAGCTACAACCATGTCTAGACTGCTTACAGACACGGGTAAAGGGATCTAAAAGAAAAATTGAATGGCGCTTTATTGGAAGCGAAGTTCTCCAAAGACAGGACAATGGCTGAAAGCACTGTTCCAAATGTTTCAAGAACTATTTAGGGAAAAGCTGGTAATCTGTCTGAAACAGAGAGGCCAGCACAGACACAACCCAGCACAGAAACAACCCTATTCCCTTTTAATATGCTATAATTCCTATTCAAACTAATTTAATGTATATTTTCATGGAAAACAGGGACATTTCTAAGTGGTTGCAAACTTTGAACGATAGTGTCCATTCCACTTAATATTCAAAAATAACATGGATATTTAAGTAAATATATCTGTCATCTGAAGTTTTATGAATGTACTTTTTGTCAGGTAGAGATCAAATTGTATGCAATTTTTTAAAAGTCTGGACCAGGCCAAGTGGGTACCATGTGAGTACCATGTAAAGCCCTTAAGACCATATGGATTGCAAATAAGCCCATATCCAGATTTAGTGTTACAAATGTCTGTCGTTTTAATTACAAGTATTAAAAAGTCATAATTTACAAGTGAACATTCCAAATACCTGAATTATTGCAACCGATCAACAATTTAATCCTTGGTGAAATGCACTCAAACACATTGTAAATTGTAAATACATTCTTACTTGTAATTAAATTTTCAGAACCAACACATTTAAATGAATTTTAAACTTTAACAAATTGAACAACGGATCCTTAAATTTTGACACAAAATGACGCAGCTTAAACGTAAACAAAACACCTGAACTCATTCTCTGACAATCCCATTAGCAAATAAAGTGTATAGGACAAAATCTACACTGGAAACTACAACACTATGCAGAGTTTATATTGATTAAAATCCCACGAGACCCATCTTCTCT
Source organism: Dallia pectoralis (assembly GCA_029465975.1). Taxonomy (NCBI): domain Eukaryota; kingdom Metazoa; phylum Chordata; class Actinopteri; order Esociformes; family Umbridae; genus Dallia; species Dallia pectoralis. The sequence goes on along the minus strand of CM055737.1, from coordinate 11,045,927 downwards.
CACCATTCGTGCAGCTGCCTGGTACCGATTACATTAAAAAGCATTGAAGAACCCAGACTACCTTTGGTCAGGTGGGGAGACTGCGACAACGACACATTAACATTAGAGCATTAACATGAAGGGGATGAAATACAAGCAGAATGTCGACAGTCTGACAGTGTTCCTGATGTGCATTTATAAAGGCTTATTTTAACTATGATTAGCTGCCGAAAGCCTACCATAGCGAAGAATCAGCAGTTATTACACTGTCTGGATATCAAGTGAGCACCAGCAACAATAGTGCAGGTTGGAGTGATTTTTTGTTTTTAAGTTCACCAGTCAGCTGACGTAGACCTGACCAATGGTGATCAGAGCTACTTGGAAAACAGAGTGACTACAGAGAGAGATAGAAAACAACTTGGAAAACAGAGTGACTACAGAGAGAGATAGAAAACAACTTGGAAAACAGAGTGACTACAGAGAGAGATAGAAAACAACTTGGAAAACAGAGTGACTACAGAGAGAGATATAAAACACATTGAAAAACAAAGAGATGGAGAAAACAGTAAAGTTTGAGTGCGTGTGTGTCTGTGTGTGAGAGAGAGAGAGAGGGACAGATGAAAGCAGGGTTTATGTACCTCACACTGCAGAATGCACTCCAAAGCCAATGTCAATACTGGCACCAGAGTTACAGAGGAAGGAAAGGGAACCATTTAACCTGTGTGTCAATTCAGGCCAAGTTCTTCATCTGAAATCTGTAGAGAAGTGACCTCGGGTATCTTACAATAACAGACAGGATGTTCAGCCTATATAGGTCGAACACACTCACACACACAACGTTGGGTGGGTCTTGGCCATTCTCCATAGGGGACTGACTCTGATTCTGGGACTGTAAGGCCTGGGAAAATTGAACCAGCATGGGCCCTCTTATCTGCTTCAGTCCCCACGACCACATCCACACAGGGGCCAAATGAAGGCCAGGTGTTTGGGCACAGGGGAGATAACCAACACACCTCAATCCCCATACGTGACAGCCTTCCATCTGCCACGAAACCATGTTAAGAGCAGAAAGGGAAACCCATCCCCAGTTCGCCAGCTGTCCTGTTCTCCTGGGTTACGCTGACAAGAAAAATGTTCTCCTCAGAATACGCTTCTACTAGGCATATATGGATTAAGAGACAACCGAGACAATGTCAAAAGTCCTCAAAGAAAAGAGTTAAGGTCAATTGTTAATACCATTCGTTTTGTGACATGCATAGATTGAGCCTTACTGCAGCCAATGTAAACTCCTTACAACATCAAGCGTAAGCAAGAAAATCTGCAAAGATAAGGCTAATCTAAATGTAAGTATTCCTGACAATACAAATGATGTAGGCTATTAGTCAAGATTAGCCTATCTAAATGGCCTACATATTATTGATGGAGCTTATAACTGGCATATTAACCAACACACCAAGGAACACACACTAAGTACATCCTAACTGACAGTGAATCTGCCTTCTATAACTGAAAAACATCTGTCAGATTCCCAGGAAGTTTACCATTATCTGAAAGAAATGACCACTTTGGGGTCGCCTGAGTAGCAGTCTCGTATCTTAAATATCCATCTCCAACTTTTGCCTATAGTGCAAAAGGGCTAGCAACAACAACCAATTCACCTAAATACAAATGGACATAAACAAGTGTAAGTAGGTTTCGACAAGAGAAACTATAGGTCAGCATTTCATTCTGGTTTTATTAAAGCTTACCTAACTCTGAAACATAAAAAAAAACCTGTGTACTCTCTATTGGAGTTCTGCGGGCTGAAAACGTGGGTGAAATGTTCTGAACAGGTTGCCCTGGGAATGTTAAACATCACCAGTAGAACCAAAATGAGATCAGAAAAAGGATTATTGACAAGTAAGTCGTCAACAACAACAAACAAGGAATTTGTTCTAGCCCGTTACACATGAGAAACATGCCCTGTGAGGCTGATGGAATTATGTATTATTACAAAATGTGCAGTAGTAGATAATAACACAGGGCTTTCTGACTGAGGTCAACATGTGTTTCAGAGGTGATAACCCGTCTCCCTGCGTGTTAATGACAATCACGATATAAGCAACATGAATATTGTTTGCCATGCGCGAATCAACTGGCTAAACAACTGTCTGACAAATGTGACTGCTCACTGGGCAGATAGATCAGATCCCCATCATACTGTCCAGTAATCCTCAGCTAGTTATGTACCAACAGATAGATCAGATCCCCATCATACTGTCCAGTACACCTCAGCTAGTTATGTACCAGTAGATAGATCAGACCCCCACCATACTGTCCAGTACACCTCAGCTAGCTGTGTACCAGTAGATAGATCAGATCCCCACCATACTGTCCAGTACCTCAGCTAGTTATGTCAGATCCCCATCATACTGTCCAGTATCTCAACTAGTTATGTACCAGTAGATAGATCAGATCCCCACCATACTGTCCAGTATCTCAACTAGTTATGTGCCAGTAGATAGATAGATCAGATCCCCACCATACTGTCCAGTACCTCAACTAGTTATGTGCCAGTAGATAGATAGATCAGATCCCCACCATACTGTCCAGTATCTCAACTAGTTATGTGCCAGTAGATAGATAGATCAGATCCCCACCATACTGTCCAGTACCTCAGCTAGTTATGTCAGATCCCCATCATACTGTCCAGTATCTCAACTAGTCATACATAGATCAGATCCCCACCATACTGTCCAGTATCTCAACTAGTTATGTGCCAGTAGATAGATAGATCCCCACCATACTGTCCAGTATCTCAACTAGTTATGTGCCAGTAGATAGATAGATCAGATCCCCACCATACTGTCCAGTACACCTCAGCTAGCTGTGTACCAGGCTAACGGTGGCTAACACAACTAACTTGCACAGGAACCAAATCATTTGGTGCATATTTAACATCAGTATACTTAGATAAGGCAGTTCGATAACTGTATTAAATCATTGGGAAACCACAGATGTCATGTTAGTGTCATTTAGGGGGCTGCAGTCTGTAGTAGCAGCCGGCTACAGTGATGCCTAGCCGGCTAATGCTAACCATAATAATGAACCACTCACCATGTTGATGCAGTGGTACCGACAACCGTCACACTAATAATCTCCCCGAGTCGGAAATCCAGCGGCGCGCAGCACATAAGCCTGTCTGACGTCGGTGATATTAAAGAGTAATTAATGTGTTAATATACCGGCTGTCCGGTTTCTGTACAATGACATTTTACAGCCGCAACGGCCAATTGATTCAACCTCGGTTCCCGAGTGTTTTCAAACCCAAATAGAGGTCACGCTAAGACTGTGGATGTATAGGTGTCCTTAAATGTGCCTATGTACATTATATGATATGTGGGCGTCCTTTTGTTTTAAACACAAGACTATGCAATTATATTGAGTACGAACATAAATTTGTTTGAATCATATTCAAGAGAAGTAAAATATGTCGCATTTTTATTCTAGTAATGTGACCATTACATACTGGCATTATATTATACACCATTAAGGACCTCCACAACCGAAGACGTGAAAATACACGTGACTTTTCTTTACACTGGTCCATCATAGACCGACCACCATCTACCAGCCTATTTAATCGACGAACAATATTTTTGTACGCTCACTAAGACTTGTGAAAACTAAACCTGCCTTAAAACTATTTACGGACCTGGAATCTTTCAAATTGTACTGTACTGAAGACCTCTTCTGTTATATGTGAATGTGGTATAATGTGTTTTTATTTTATTTTGCATATTATTTATTATGTTATTGTGCCTATGTATAATTTCAATTGCAGATTGATAATGTTATCAAAGTTTGTACATGTTGGAAAATTGTTAATAAAAAAAAATAAAAAATTAATCGACGAACAGGTTTATATGACGTATTTAGCTGATGTGCAGAATTACTACATATGCCTTTTTAAGATATTTCAGGCTGTAGAAATGTCTCAACACAACAATGCACCTTTATGCATAGAGACAAACAGACGTGGTTACCACCGGGTTTGGCATGAGCAACTTAAATGAGGTCTCCCAGAATTTCAAATGTAGCAAAGTGGTTTGTTTGGCCAGTAAACCATTCTAATCACCATGCGAACATGAGCAGGATAGTTCATTCTAATTGCTCACTGACTTTGTTGTAAATACGTATCTTTTTTAGCATACAAAAAATACATTGGACCAATTGCCATTGGATATTGTCCAAAGAGTTCAGCTCAGTTGAAGAATTGTCCGAAGAGGCTACATGTCATGATTCTTCAACCCCACAGGCACAGAATGCTTATTTCAAGAAACCCTGTCCATATTCCCAAGTAACCTCAATAAGACGTTCACTGAACAGACAACATGCGATCATTTCAGGAAAGGCGTCAACAAAAAGGCCCCACTAATGCTTGTCAGTGATTTTTTGAAATTTTCAGTTCTTGTCCAATTTCTTAGCTTTTGATTACCAAATGCCGCACCACCCTTTTTGATTGGTGCTGTGTTTAGATTCTATGTCATTTTGAAGGAATCACTTGGTTATTATGATCCTATGAAATATAGGACAATCTGAATCTGGAACCAAATACCAGGTCATTTTCTAACTTTAGACCAATGCCATTCCTGCATCTGATAGCAAAAAAACCTGTGCTTCACCCCTTTTGGCTTTGACATTTTTTTTCAAATAAATAAACTGTTTATTAAGGATCTTTCGCTTTTCTTGCTACGGGAACTTTCCTTATCTGACATGTGTCATACTAACCTTAATGAAGAGAGGGAATGGAGGAGGTTTGGTGAATGTACCGTATTTGGGGTCATGTGTATTTATGTGTATTTGGGGTCATGTGTATGTATGTGTATTTGGGGTCATGTGTATGTATGTGTATTTGGGGTCATGTGTATTTATGTGTATTTGGGGGCATGTGTATGTATGTGTATTTGGGGTCATGTGTATGTATGTGTATTTGGGGGCATGTGTATGTATGTGTATTTGGGGGCATGTGTATGTATGTGTATTTGGGGTCATGTGTCTTTATGTGTATTTGGGGGCATGTGTATGTATGTGTATTTGGGGGCATGTGTATGTATGTGTATTTGGGGGCATGTGTATGTATGTGTATTTGGGGGCATGTGTATGTATGTGTATTTGGGGGCATGTGTATGTATGTGTATTTGGGGGCATGTGTATGTATGTGTATTTGGGGGCATGTGTATTTATGTGTATTTGGGGTCATGTGTATGTATGTGTATTTGGGGGCATGTGTATGTATGTGTATTAGGGGGCATGTGTATGTATGTGTATTTGGGGTCATGTGTATTTATGTGTATTTGGGGTCATGTGTATTTATGTGTATTTGGGGTCATGTGTATGTATGTGTATTTGGGGGCATGTGTATGTATGTGTATTTGGGGGCATGTGTATGTATGTGTATTTGGGGGCATGTGTATGTATGTGTATTTGGGGGCATGTGTATGTATGTGTATTTGGGGGCATGTGTATGTATGTGTATTTGGGGGCATGTGTATGTATGTGTATTTGGGGGCATGTGTATGTATGTGTATTTGGGGGCATGTGTATGTATGTGTATTTGGGGGCATGTGTATGTATGTGTATTTGGGGGCATGTGTATGTATGTGTATTTGGGGGCATGTGTATGTATGTGTATTTGGGGGCATGTGTATGTATGTGTATTTGGGGGCATGTGTATGTATGTGTATTTGGGGGCATGTGTATGTATGTGTATTTGGGGGCATGTGTATGTATGTGTATTTGGGGGCATGTGTATGTATGTGTATTTTGGGGCATGTGTATGTATGTGTATTTGGGGGCATGTGTATGTATGTGTATTTGGGGTCATGTGTATGTATGTGTATTTGGGGGCATGTGTATGTATGTGTATTTGGGGGCATGTGTATGTATGTGTATTTGGGGGCATGTGTATGTATGTGTATTTGGGGGCATGTGTATGTATGTGTATTTGGGGGCATGTGTATGTATGTGTATTTGGGGGCATGTGTATGTATGTGTATTTGGGGGCATGTGTATGTATGTGTATTTGGGGTCATGTGTATGTATGTGTATTTGGGGGCATGTGTATGTATGTGTATTTGGGGGCATGTGTATGTATGTGTATTTGGGGGCATGTGTATGTATGTGTATTTGGGGGCATGTGTATGTATGTGTATTTGGGGGCATGTGTATGTATGTGTATTTGGGGGCATGTGTATGTATGTGTATTTGGGGTCATGTGTATGTATGTGTATTTGGGGGCATGTGTACTTATGTGTATTTGGGGTCATGTGTATGTATGTGTATTTGGGGGCATGTGTATGTATGTGTATTTGGGGGCATGTGTATGTATGTGTATTTGGGGGCATGTGTATGTATGTGTATTTGGGGGCATGTGTATGTATGTGTATTTGGGGGCATGTGTATGTATGTGTATTTGGGGGCATGTGTATGTATGTGTATTTGGGGGCATGTGTATGTATGTGTATTTGGGGGCATGTGTATGTATGTGTATTTGGGGGCATGTGTATGTACGTGCACAGCCTGGATCCTCTTTCACTGTAGGGATCGCCACGTCCATGATTCATCACTCCAGTCCTCAGTGGCGTACAGAATTATTTGCTGTCACACACACACAGCAGGTCTTGTGTTTCTCCCTGTCTCAATCAGCCATGTCACTCATTTCCCTTGTTTACAAAATCGACTCTCCCCATGAGAACGTCAGGGCTGATCTGAGCCGAATGTGTTTGATGTGGTTTAATGAAGTTAGCAGAAAAGGCCATTCTTTTAGGAAATACGGTGCTGCGTACACCACAAGTCCTGCTACGTATGCAGTCGTTTCTGTGCAGGACATACTTTTAAAAAATTGCAATCTTTACAAATTGTTATATGAAAAATTAAGGACACCTCCTGGAAAGTTGTCTTTTGTTTTTCATATGGATAATGTCATATGGTTATCTTGACTTCAATAGAATTGACAGATAAAGGTAACCTATTTCAACAAACTTGGCCTATTTGGCTGAAATTGAGGATTCTCCCCCTCGGTTCTTGACAGATCTGCGATTGGAATGCTTTGTGTTAGGGGTTCAATGTTCAATTCTGCCTCCACTTTTTGGCAGATGGCCTCATATTCTCCTCAATAATTCTTCACTATAGTTTTGTATCCATGGTTGACTCAGTGATGGCAGGTGCTGCCTCTATGCTTTACAGTTAGAATGAGGGTCCTCTATTCAAAAGCAGTGTTTCATTTTTGCCAAGCAAATTGCTCCAATAGTTTGGTCTTTAACCAGGTGTCAGGTATCAGTTGTGTCTTGATAATTAATTTGAGTACAGAGGTCCTCAGATATAAGACACATGTGTGCAGTCTGAACATTCCTTGGTGTTTCTTAGATACTTTTTCATTTGTAGAGGAACCATGACAATGGAAAAAATTACTTGAAATTGCTTGGAAATAGCTTTGTAACCACTCCCAGACTCGTGGGCATTATTCATCTACCTTCATTGGGCCTCAAACAGGACTTTTGATAATATGTTACTACACATGTGGTCAACCATCTAGTTAAGACCAAACCAGGTCTCTAATCTTTATGGAATCCTGGAGCTTTATGTCATTTCTATTAATTTCCACCTTTTTATTAGTTTTAGCCTTTTCATGTAGTAATTAGGGTATATTTTTACTTTTAAGGAAATAGCATTTGTTTAATTTGCGTAAATGGTTTCAAAGTCACTTTTTGGGTTATTTTCTAAGGTTACTTTCTGGTCAAAACTTGGTACAAAAACTGACAACTTTCTATAGGTGCAAATTGCAACCTCGTTTTTTAATAATATTTATGACATTTATTTATGAATGATTTGTATATAGTGTCCATATTGTTACCCCGACCGGAGTCAGCAGCTTTATCGTTGATAGAACATGGACTGTATTCCCCATTGTATAGAGCAGTGGGCTCTGAATACAGCCCAGATCTCAACAGTAGCTTTATTTTTAGATCAAACATTAGTCAGCATTCACTCTCTACTGTCGAGTTCCACACTCGTTCCCAATTTTAATCTTCGTGACATCTCCTCAGTGTCTTCTGCTGTTTTGAATTCCCACTCATGAGACCCGCTAGATAAATAAAGATGATAGAAATTTTACAGTCGAATCTCTGCATAGTCAATCAAACACACTCATTGCGCAATGTCAGTCTTCATTTTTAATAGCAGGGCTTTTTGGAATTTGATAGTTGGCGAGCATTATACATACTTTTCTTCTTTTATTAATCAAACAACAGTTTGAAATGCATGTTTTCTGATCTCGGCAGTATACTACCCCAGGAGCAGAAGAAAATAGAACAAAAAACACTGTCAAATGTAACCGCTCACCAACGGCGCAGAAAGCGGTTCAGAGAAGAATGCTGAAGTCTCTTTGGTGTGGCGCCTCCTTCCACATTCGCTCTAATCTACAAGAATGCAAATTGAAACGCACATGCAAATAGCGCAGAATTATTTATGTATTGTGTTTCCAACCCAAACCAAGAGCTTTTTACTTGAACAGACTAATGTACTGTAGCTTTGACGTACATGTGTTTTGCCATAGCAATGCAGCATTCAGATGCGTTCTGCCTTGACAATTTAGCAGAAGCTCACATATGCATAGATGTACTACACCTGGATTTTTTTACAATTAGAAATGCATGCATCTAAATCCTGTTGTTGTGTGACATGCTGGGATTTTGTTGGGTTTTAATTAAGATGACCTCCATCTTTACCATACTGGAATGCTAGTATACTATAAAGCAGTGGGCTGGTTTACAAATGTACTGGTTATCTGGTTTACATATGATCTGGGTTACATATGATCTGGTTTACATATATTCTGGTTATCTGGTTTACATATGATCTGTTTTTTTTCTGGTTATCTGGTTTACATTTAAACTGGTTATTGCTGTTGGACAATTATCAACATTTTAAATATACTGTTATTTTTTTGAAAGTGGATAAAATGTTTCTAGATTGTTTTCATTATTGACGTTCTCCATTTTATTAAGCTGGAAAACAATATCTCATTTGGAACTGTCACAAGGGGAAACCTTTTGTTCCCACTCCAGGCTTTTAGTGCGGTGCACACGGCTACGGCTTGTATGTGTTTTTGGTTAGATTGTGCACAGCTGGGCTGAGTTGGCAATCAGTTGGGCTATTTGAGTTCCCTTGGTATTTTCTCACTTTGCTTATCATTATTTTCATGTCACGTTTGTAGATGAGTGTTTGTGTTGCCCATAGTTGTTTTTGATGTTATTAGTAAGTCGTTCTATAGCACAGTTTTATTTCATCACAGTTTATGTTTTACCGTTTGTTGTTCGCTGTTTTATTTTCATTGTCTATGAAATAAACACCACTAACAGATGTATCTTGCTAACAGATGACATCACAAAAAAGAAAGGTAACTTAATCTCATGTAACCAAGAATAATTGATATACATGTATAGCTAGTAGTACAACTGTAGTTATTTGTTAGTCAAAGATTCCTGACAGAAAAGACAATGGTAGGTGGCTTGAAAATTTCACAGTTTTAGTTATTTGACAAAGACTGTTGTGTCCTGTACCAAAACTGTGGTTTTCTTAAAATATTCTGCTAGCTGTCATGTCTGGCTCATTTGCTGACCTCCTCCATCAGACGACAGATGTCTTTCAAGACCTCTTGTCACAAGAACAGCTTCTTCCCCACAGCAGTCTAAGGAACGTGTCCCTAGCACTAGACTGCAGTTAGCCCCCAACTGTAACTCCCCACAATGAAACTGATTCTGATTTGCTTACTCTGGCTTGCTAATGTCTAATACATCTTTATTGAAAGCTTTTTAGCTCTTTTGTTTCATTTTCTAAAACAAAAATGATTCGGAACCTGGCCAATGGCCAAGCTACATTAACCAGGACTTGGTTTTGGGTATGATAAACTAATAACATTTTACTATGGCTGAATTTACATTGAGCAGATAAATTACAAGGGCAGAATTATAGTTTTGAATGTTTATGTCACTACAGTGTTTGGCCCAGGTCTCATTCAAGTACCGTCCCAACTTGAATTTATTACACTGCTACAGTTTTATTTTATTTGACGACATTTTTGTCCATATTTGTGTCAGGGGTCATTTATTTTATGTTGTAAACAGCTTAAATGCTTAATTGTTGCATATTGGGTTCCTGCTGTGTTACGCGGTAAACTTTCTTGACAGATGCTCCACACAGCTAATGAGGTCTAAAGAAAACGTCTTGCTCTTTGTGTGTTGAAGTGGAATGAGCAGTGATGTAGGAAGTCTGGTGCTACTTTGTGTCTAAATATAAAATCACCAGATAATGTCATCTTACCATGTTGAACACCTTGTCAGTGGGTTTCTACCTTCTATCTTCCAGGTCAGTGGTCTGGCCAAAGCACAGGGTGCAAATGTGTTTTGTCCATCTGCTCAGCGACAGTTTCTTGTTGATAGCGTGAATCAAAATCTTCATTTACATTTAATGCTAAGGTCATTTAAATTCTGCAAAACTATTGTAGTGCGATGGCAACCTTGGTGCATACAAAAGTTGCTGCTTCTGCATGCCAGAAGGTAGATGCCAACTGGTACGGTTCAGTGCCCGAACATTTGAGGTCGTTTGGTTTGATGATACCTAAGCGTAAGACGCCAGCCATGGGTGGTCATCGAAACACAGCGTGTGTCAGGTTAGTGTTCAGACATGCCCCAAGGCCAGGGTTAGGATTGCTGTCGTGTGACACAGCCTTTAAGTTATTTAGCGATGATCACAGAAAAACTGTTGTCACAGTTGTAAAGGCCCAAGAAATGTATCACAAGATCTCAAATCCGCAAGATGTTCTACAACTACAATCTAATGCCTCCTGACCAGATGGAGCACAAACTGTTTACACTGCTACCATTAGGTTTGACCATTTAACCGGGTGAGTCACCTGAAAACAGGTGGTCATCAGAACACTGCATGAGGCGAGTTAGCAACAGGAGCTAAGACCAGCGTCAAGTGGTCACACGGTCGACAATCCCTGCGTGGTGCCACATTTAATGTTTTCCCCGAAACCTAATCCCCAAGTCAAAGTGTTCCCCAGTGGAGACCTGACTAAAAATGTTGAGCACCAATTTTTTGGGGTTTACTATCTTTGTGGAGTCATCAGGTCAATCAATCAATCAATCAAATTTATTTATAAAGCCCTTTTTAGAACAAAGTTGTCACAAAGTGCTTTTACAATCACCCAGCCTGAATCCGACAGAGCACACATCAACAAGTTGAACAAGAAACAAGTTGAAAAAGAACCAGGCTCTGAGGGATCACCAGTCCAGGCTCTGAGGGATCACCAGTCCTCTTCAGTCCACACATTTCCACAGAGATGTGGATTAAACAAACACAGACACACACAAGCTGACACACAGGGACGCGTAGACAGATGTACTGTGCGACCAAGTCAAAAGCAATTTTGTATGTGGAAATTCAGTAGAAATAAATATAGTCTGTTTTCACAGAGACAACGTTTGTTTAATTTCTTTGACTACTTCTTATTCATTAGATATTTTTTGTAGACATCTTAGGTTTTCATTAATACTGATTATTGCGCTGCACTGTCGCACACAGCAATTTATCTGCACTTTTACAGATCGATCTGCTGTAAACTAAAAAACATCCAATTTTCATTTGGTGAACTCAATCCAAAATACTGTTCCCCATAGACTAGTGGATTACTACGTGCAGGATTAAAAAAAACATATATTTCCCAAGAAACAATATACAATGTTTTTATTTCATTTGAAAAATGCAGGTCTGCTTCACTATTTGGGATGTAAAAACAACCACGATAATTTATAAATACAGACAGATATGGGATATGGGACAGGACTCAATTGTATCATTTGTGTGTGTGTGTGTGTGTGTGTGTGTGTGTGTGTGTGTGTGTGTGTGTGGCTGGGCCGAGGGGAGATGCTTATTATTATCAGGTAGTTAAGCCAGTTGAATTATTTGTTATTTTCCCAGGCGGCAGGCTGCGTATGGGGATGTTGAAGTGATTCCAGACTTAATCCTTGGATGGGGCAGTCTCTCAATGGACCAATGTGGAGCATCTCTGGGCTGGTGTAGGACACCCACATATCACATCTGGAGGTGAGAGCATGTCTTGTTAGCTGCGTCTGAGAGCCTGTCTGATTCTCTAGTATCCAGGGGCTCTCACCACAACACACACATCTCGAACCCCCTCAGATGTTTTTATAGAGGCAGCTCCACTTCTTATTGTATTACCTGATAGATCATTTGACCATTCAGATCAATCAGTTGGTACTGGTTATTATAGGAGGAGGAGTAAGTGTATGATGTCACTGTAAAATGACACACAGTTTCACATTAGGGTTGTCCAATAATATTATCCAATAATAACAGTCAATATGTTTTACCTCTAAATGATAACTGATAACAAATGACACAGTAACATAATTCCATGCTTTATTATTTGTAGTCTAGATGAATATGGAATAGACTGTATTGGTAATACATGCAATGCTGCTTAAATGGAATAAATGCTCTGACAAATACAATTACATTTCATAACAACTGGTAATATAATAATTTAAACCGGTAGTTTATTTTAAACTGAATTGATCGTGAGTCAATGAACACAATTGTATTTCTGTCCTAAAGACTTTGACCTTGAGTTTAAGCATGTTTGACCAACATTTGACATTTGACCTCTAATATGTTTACGTATCACCCCTGCTTGTTAACAGCTATTGATCACTTCTCCCCGGAGACAACCTGAGGTAAATAAATAGAAATAGAAACGAATGTATAACAACTTCAACACCAGAATGTCCTTGAATATCCTAACCTTTATATTTGTATGTTTTATGAAGGTAAATTCCTAACAACTAAAATTAAATAATCAAATCTGTTCACAACCGGCCAAATCAAACGAAACCAATAATAAAATGTGAAATTTTATATAATTATTATTCAATAAATTATTCTGGTTTTTTTCATGCCATTTGGGAGGGTCTTTCTTTAGATAATATATTATAATAGCACATAAACTAAGCTTGAAGTCTACACTAAATGCTTATTAATAAGAGAGACCTGGGAACCTACTATACTTTTTATACTTTAGAAACAAGTCCATTAAACAACACTTTCTGTCAAAATAATCGTTCAGCTACTGAAAAGTTTGCGATTCACTGCATTTTATTCATATTTTCTTGTTTAATATACAATTGTTGTAGTTATTGTTACAATGCTTTGCCGTTTTCAAAAAAGACTGTGATGAATCAATGCATCTGCTCAAAGGTTTTGCAAACACACACACACGCACACACAAACATCCATATAATTTCCCCAGCATTTTGAGGGAAAGGCGGGGGAAGGGGCACAGTGGAATGGCGACTCCCTGAAAGTTCTCAGGGAAGTGCTTGTGTGTGGCTGTGGAGCAGGCAGCTGATTTGGGATTGAGCTTTAGCATAACAAAGGGCCAGAGCCTGTGAACTTGGGGCACCTTTCGACCCCGGCGCAGTCGCCATGAATAGCCCCCGGGCCTGCCCATAAAGCGCCCCTGCGGCTCGCCTGTTCCCGGATAAATTGTTAATCAGGGTAATTTAATATAGTTTTCAATATGCCTCATCTTTCATCGGGGGAGCATTCACAGGCACCTCGTAGTCGTGCCCGAAACGGGCCCCCCTATTCAGACGGGCAGCTGCAGGCCTTCTAGACCCTAGAATTAAAATGTTCAAACATCCACAACACGGATGCCTGAGAGCCTGTTTGTCTGTCTGTGTGTGTGTGTGTGTGTGTTTGTGAGCGTGTGTGTGTGGCGAGAAGCACTAATGGGAGGAGTTCTGGTGTGAGCTGGTCCTCTGTCTGTCCTCTAAACTTGAACGTGAACAGTCTTTCTCCCATATCTAAACACACACACACACAGACAGCGACTTAACTTAGCCGAGGACAAATAGTAGCGACAATAGAAGCTGAAGTCTTTTGTGGAAATGTTTGCACTCTAAATGTACATTTTGATATCGGTTTGTATGCAGTGTGATGCAGTCAGAAATGTGTATGTCAGAAATGTGGTGCCGTGCGTGACCTTACCAAACACAAGTATGTCTTCATAACAATTCAGTCATTTAACCACATTTAATTAGTAATTAATTCTAACTAGGGTCTGACAGTTGTGAGGGAACTAAGAAATACAAATATAGTTTCATCACAACATAGCTTCATCACATTTACAAAGTAAATGTTCCCTTCCGGCAATTGTCACTACATTTGTACAGTGTGTCTATTAAGGTTCATGAAATAACACCAATGCATAATGTACTAATAAAAGATTTGTGACATTTCATATTAGTTTCAGAGATTTTATAACATATATACATATTAATACACATACACAGTAGGAATCAAAGCTATTCACCTCTAGATTTTTTTTAACAGTGGCTTTGAAATATATTTAAACAAAATTAATTTTGTTTTGTCATTTGTCTATGTAAAATCTCTTCATATTACAATTAATATATACTTATTACATTTAGGTCGTGTCAGTAATCTAGACCTTTTCAAAGCAATGACTCACTTTAAGTATAAAAACATATAAACGTACAAGGGTAAATTATCATTTGATGACCTTCATCTGTCAAGTTTAGCATTTTTACTACAAAGACCAGAGGGATTTTTATAAGCTTAAAAAGAAATGGGTCACAGTATCCATTTTAATGTACTACATGTTTTTACACATATTTAGCACACACATATGTAGCACACACATATGTAGCACACACATATGCAACACACACATATGTAGCAGACACATATGTAGCACACACATATGTAGCACACACATATGTAGCACTCATATATACTCATATGAGTATACATCTGCCCACATGTATTTCTGTTTACATTGTATCGCATTCGTCTTTAAATTTCTTGCTACTTTTGGGCTTTTTTCATGTACAGATGCTCATTAAATACAATACAGTTATGTATTTTAATAAAATCCCTCTAAGCATGTTTACATTCATAACTGTTTTGCTGGTGATGTTTTTAAACACCAGACACATCAGTGATACAGTCATTCTTTTGACCCATACTGTTGGAGAGGAAGAACTGGAATGTCAGCAGGAGGTCATCATAAAACTGTTACAGTGTTCAATGACTGTTGAGATATTACATATTTACAATATTCACAATATTTGGGCTTGTGAGCACTGTTTTAAAAACTGCAGTCTGAAATGACACATCTCAACGCAATCCGATCTATCCCGTTGCCAGGGCAGTCAGAGTTCACGCCCACGGAGTCCATGGAGCAAGTGACATCAGCCCTGCGTCCTCAGAACGTCCACGTTGGGTTTGGGCTGGTCTCCGCGAGGAGAATGAGGCACCCCATGGCTGTCTGCTCTGACACATGGTGTTTTAACCTGAGCCCGCGAGTGGTGCTGTCATCTCTCTGCGCCATAACTCTGTGCGCCCGTCTCATCTGGGTGACGTGACCTAGGTGTGGTGAGTCACACGTGCCCCTGGCTGCTGTGGTGCACCGTCTGGACGAGAGAGACCCGGAGACAAATCCTGACCCTACTGTCGGTAAATACTTCAGTAAAGGTGGATGACTCTGGCCCGGCCTTAATTCTCTGTGCAGATGAGAAATGGATGACGCAAGACTGGCCAACGACTGGACAATGACACTGGCTCATTTTATTTTCAGACGACTGTGTGTGTGTGTGTGTGTGTGTGTGTGTGTGTGTGTGTGTGTGTGTGTGTGTGTGTGTGTGTGTGTGTGTGTGTGTGTGTGTGTGTGTGTGTGTGTGTGTGTGCGTGCGTGCGTCCCGTGCGTCCGTGCGTGTGTGTGTGTGCCTCATGTTCCATTATGATGTATTAGCTTCAGACATCATTATTCTTATTTCATACTCTCTCAGCACCTAACAGTCAGAAATCACAGTGTCCACGACCTCTGTGTCACACACCTTCGTCACGCGTTGACACATTTCTCTACTGTAGGTCTGCCAATGTTGCCCAGCTGCATTCAGTAAATGCTCTTCAAGCAGAGGAGAAGAGCCCAGAGAGGCTGCCTGCGGGCATTCGGGTTGGCAACAGAGAGTGGTGGCGCATTAGGTGGTTGTATAGAGAGTAAAGCATGGCTGTGGGTGAAAAGCCTCTATTGGTGGTGTCCTGTAATGTGACTGTCTGAATGAGACAGGTCTGTCACTAAAGCAGGGTGATGTAAGGTGTGGCAACATGGAATTGTTATTCCGTACAAGCAACATCGGAGCATTTTAATAATCAAACATGTATTTAATATTTTGGTACATTCACATTTTCATGACTTGTATACACAGGAAACACGCACGTAAACAACCAAATGCTCACTTAAATGTTGTCTCTCATCAATGGTGTGCTAGTCTGTTTTGGTGCAGATTATTTTCAGTCCTAAATCATTCCACACACGTCCAATACTCCAACCTCTGGCATATTAGTTATAGTACATTCTAGAACATGATCCGTCCCTCTATCTCTGCCACCAGCGTCCTATACCAGGCCGATGGTTCAGGTTGGCAAATCAACCCCTATAACAAGGTGGCAATATTTTTGTCAAAGTTCGCAGTTGAAATTCAAACTAATAAACGTTTTGAAGAACAGAGCCGATGAAAAATTGTGACTGAAATAGACATGTTGGTAATGACACATATATACCATATGGCTGGAGTTTAAGGGCATGCTGGAGTCAGGAAGTGATTGGGTGTGTCTATAGTATCAGTCAACAGAAGGACAATAGCCTTATAGGCCCCTTGGGGCCAGGGGTCTACATCTGGGCCCGGGGGTCGTGGGACGACGTCTAGACGCTTTGCCTGTATCCATGGTCTCAGCCTCCAGGTCCTCCCCTCTGAAAGGAAGAGCCTGACCCGTGCCTAGTTACCATGGGATACCAAGACAGGACGGTGGGAGGGTGGAAGAGAGCAAAAAGAGAGGAGACTGAGGAGACAAACGGACAGGCAGAGAGAGAGACAGGCAGAGAGAGAGAGACAAACAGAGAGGCAGAGAGAGAGAGAGAGAGAGAGGCAGAGAGAGAGAGAGGCAGAGAGAGAGACAGGCAGAGAGGCAGAGAGAGAGAGACAAACAGAGAGGCAGAGAGAGAGAGAGAGACAAACAGAGAGGCAGAGAGAGAGAGAGACA
Organism: Dallia pectoralis; assembly: GCA_029465975.1. Classification (NCBI taxonomy): domain Eukaryota; kingdom Metazoa; phylum Chordata; class Actinopteri; order Esociformes; family Umbridae; genus Dallia; species Dallia pectoralis. Next base: position 11,028,758 of record CM055737.1, on the reverse strand, counting down.
GGCAGAGAGGCAGAGAGAGAGACAGGCAGAGAGACAAACAGAGAGGCAGAGAGAGAGAGAGAGGCAGAGAGAGAGACAGGCAGAGAGGCAGAGAGACAAACAGAGAGGCAGAGAGAGAGAGACAGGCAAAGACAGTGAGAGAGAGAGAGAAACAAAAAGAGAGGCAGAAAGAGAGACAAATTGAGGCAGAGAGAGAGAGAGACAAACAGAGAGGTAGACCGAGAGATAGAGAGACACAGAGAGAGGTAGAGACTACATATTTGTTACTGTAATCATTGATCGCTGTTTGTTTTTTTGTCTTTTGATTATTGCTTACCTTTAATTTTATTTTCGTAATGTTTGCTTCGGCAATATATTTAATAACACATTTGATGCCAATAAAGGCATTGGAATTGAATTGACAGACAGGCAGAGGGAGAAAGACAGACAAGGGTCGTAAGAAAATATAAGAGATAAAAGGTTAGTTTTTTGTTATCAATTCAGGTTTCTCTTTATTCAAAGATTATTACATTTACACAATGTTACATAATGTAAAGGTACTACCAGTGGGACAGGGACTAGACGATTAGTATACGTTTATGAGCTGTATACTAAGTGCTGATAAGGGGAAGGCAGATAAGTGGTAATAATTTATTAGAATATGAATATATAGAAATGTGTAGCTGAAGTACAAATGTACATATATGCCATTCCATCTGGATGGAGTTTTGTGCATGCAGCTGTCAAATGTTGGGAGATGGGCGGAGTTATGGGAGGAGTTATGTGCTGCTGTTTAATTGGCAGTTAACAGTTAGGAGGTGGTTTAATGTGGCTAGCAGAGAGGGAGCGACGGAGAGAAGAATCGGAGAGGGAGAGTGTGTACAAACAATATGTTGCAAGTGCACATTTCTTGTTTTTTTTCTTCATTTGAGTGGCCAACAGAAAACCTCCTGGACAATGATTCAGAAACAGCTGGGTTTTAATTGTTCTGTCTGTCTGAGTAGATATTGGTCTAATCATTTGCAACGTTTCATTTATATTATCAAAGAGGCTTCTAAGATGCACTTTTCATAAGGGCCCGAAAAAGGGCATGACGCCGTTTGACCTTTCACCCTAGCCGGAAAAGAGACCACCTGAACCACGGTAACCTGACAGTTCCTAGTCCCTCCCCGTCTGCTGATGTCATGTGTCAGCGCACTGAGTGAGATCGCGTTTGATTACTGAAACCCGAAAACCCAGGAGAGCAAAACACGGCCGCCGACAAACAGTAGAAACAACAAAAACCTCCCCATCCAAACATGGCTCTCGGTTTCTTGCTCTGTGGAGTGAGACAGTGTCTGTCGGTGTGCTGCAGGGCACGCTTTAATTGAAAGGCAGAAAGGAACAGTGCTTGTTTAAACCAACCGGCGGTCCACAGGGGCGTGATGGGAAAACTGAAAGGGCTCCATGGCCGGGTGACGTGTCAATACCAGCGGTCAAAACTGGTTTGTTAACCATTGTCCTGTCGTAACCGGTCAGAATGCACGACGCCCCCAAGTTCAAATATTTAGCCTGAGGGTTGTATGCGCCAGGTGAACACGCGCTTGGATCACTTCCTGCCCAAATCCACAAGATATAGTCACGGCGCCATTTTAAAATGACCTCGATGAACACTGAAGGACACATAATTTTGATTTGAAATGCTCTGTGAGGACGTGCTATGAAATATATCCTGTGTTCTCGGTCTAGTTTAAGGTTGGCTACTGTATGTATGACTCATAGGAAGCAGCATTGGTTGTCTCAGGTGTTTTTTTTCTATAGGGGACAAGGGAGAGAGGCCTTACTGGATCGGTACATCATATGGATTCACCATAACTGTTTCACTGTGCTTCCGTTGCAAATTTGAAATAATAATAGATCTGTTATGGTTCTGAAAGTCAGGTGGCATCGCAATGGGTGTGGCTATTCTGTTTAGGTTATAGAAAACACTGGTATATTATCAGGGATATTTCTCATCCGTCCGGCTCATTTGTCTTCACAGTGGACACATACACTAATAAGCCAAAGCTTTGAGACCACACTCTTATTTTGAAAATGTCCGGCTGTATCTGACACCAAGACATTAGCCGTAGATCTTTAACAGGTCATAAGCTGTTAGGTGGAGCCACCGTGGATCAGAAACCTGCCCGTTTCTCACGTTGACTACGGATATTTATTGTTTGCTTACCATCTCATCTACCCAGACCTAAACACGTGCCCCTGTAAAGTGATGGTCAACATAATTCGCTTCACCAGTGTAAACTGTTCATCTCCAGAGCAAAGATAGAGTCTGAGTTTTACTGACCTACGTGAGCCTTCTCCGATCTCCAGATTCAGATGCTTATTTGGAGAGAAATAAAATTAAACATTACAGAGGGAGACGGCACACCGGCCAGGCAGCCAGGTGGATTCAGTGGCACAGGAGATTGAAGGAGAGTGAAGGAACAGGACAGAGATAGAGTGAAGAACAAAGGCAGACAGAGTGGGACCATGTTCACGTGTTCCTGGCCTATTGATGGGGGCCTCACGGGAACCCTGGACAGTCTGTCAAGATACACACAGAAATCAATCACTATACAGCGGGCTCGACACACACACACGGACGCACACACACACACACACACACACAAACACACACACACACACACACACACAAATACACACACTGGATGTGTTTGACAATGTCCAGCTCCACCTGAGCAGTTGCAGTATGTCTTGTCAGTGGGCTAATATGAGATGTGAAGAAAGACAGCAGGCCAGTACCAGGGATAGTGAAATATATCGCATATCAAAGGTAAATGTGTGTTAGCCAAGTCTGGGATGCAAACACGCAGTGGCAATATTCTGCATGTGTTCGTTAATCTAACAATTGTGGTAAAATAGTGTGGGTTATGCATAGATTTATTTGTACATTATATAAATCATAAAAAAGTCCAGGGTCTCTTTCAAAGCTGAGCCCTGTATTACCTCAATAAAACACATACATAATAGAAAGCAGACATGCATTAAGAAAACAAATGACAATTGACAATATAAAGATAACTCAACAGACATTTAAATTGTCTTGATGGCACTAAATTGTTTGAACTTGAGCCGAGGCCAAATGTTTTAACGAGTTTTACCCAGTTCTTAGTGTCCGTCACAACCATCTGTTCATGAGAGCATTGTAAGGAACTCCCTCTGTCCCCCTCTATGCTGGTGCTGACACTCCCCCAATCTAGTGTAAGGAACTCCCTCTGTCCCCCTCTATGCTGGTGCTGACACTCCCCCAATCTAGTGTAAGGAACTCCCTCTGTCCCTCTCTATGCTGGTGCTGACACTCCCCCAATCTAGTGTAAGGAACTCCCTCTGTCCCCCTCTATGCTGGTGCTGACACTCCCCCAATCAGCAGAGAGGGAAAATCAAAGACATTCTTTGCACCTGTGTTTTTCGTCACACCTGTTCAGTGTTAGTTCGTTAGTGTCTGTATATAGTTTGGTCGGTGTCTGTCTGTCATTGTTGGGTCATTGTTAAGGTTCTCTGTTTTAGTGCCTGTCTGCCAGTGATTACCAATAAAACCAGTAAATGGAGTTCTCTGCGTTTGGGTCAGCTTCCTGTCATCTGCCTAGGGCAGATCGTTACAAGCATGTTTGACAGCTACTGTTATTCTGACTCATGTGTTGTTACTGTTAGATAGTCTGTAAGTTCTTGCAGGACTGTCTTATATAATGCTAATTCTGAACTGAATAGAGTAGTGCATAAACTTGCAGCTGTTGGCGTCATACTATAACATTCTTAACATGCTGCATCTTCGTACGTATGTTTGACACATCTAAATCATGTCGCAGACACTCTTATTTAGAGATACTTACAGGAGCCCTTAAGGTTCTTGCTCAAGGACACAACAGCAGATTCTTCCCAATGTTTGGGGCAAACAGAACTGAACATGAACTAGATCAAAACGTTCTATTTAAGAGAAGTTTCCAAAGTTGGAGAATAGAGTTTAGTGTCTGGCCATGTACTGGGAACACAAGGTGAATGGTGAGTCTTTTTACACACCAAATAAGATAACAAAGTCTTGTTATCTGCAGATAAAAATGAAATACTGTGCCGTCCTAAAAAAAAGAAACAGAAGAAAGTTTCTTTTAATATATAATGGAGTTTAGAAGTTAGCTACTCCTTGCCTGTTCTACCAAGGTCATGTTCTCCTAAGCCCTAAAAGAAACACTCCTGAATATCTTCAAATGGCGTGTCAACAGTGAAATTCTTGCATTAATTCTTCACTGTTTACCAGGGATCACCCCTAAGTGACTCTAGAGCCCCAGTACGCGGAGCTTTTTGTGGTTCCCAAATGCTCTTGGCTCAATTCAATTGTGCTGAAAGATTTAGTGCGCAACATTACCACTCCTGAAAGAAATATTTAACCTGTGATCCATAACTTAAAATGTTACGTCAGTCTCCATTTGATTTCTATAGACATTTCTCAACAATCAGCCTAAAAGAATTATATCCCAGGAATCCTTTTTTTATTATGCTAGATTTTATATATATATATATATATTTAAAAAATACCCCTGATGTTTTATGCTTGATGAATGATGATGAATTATCCAATTTGATTTACAACCATCAACCATAGAGTGACCTACAGCTTGTAACATTGTGCTTTGTCTGTGCTAAGGGACAGACAGACAGAAGGTAGGACGAGCTTAAAAATAACAATATGAAACATAAAAATGCGACATCTTTTAATATCGTGTGTGTGTGTGTGTGTGTGTGTGCGTGTGTGTGTAGGAACCCAGCATGTTTCTCATGGTTTAATGGTAAGTGTAGTTTCAGCATGGCCGCATTGTTGATTCACTGCCCACTATCTACATGACATCTCCCTGTGTAAATGGATTGTTTATGTTTTTTTATCACATTCTTCATCTTTGGAGTAGGAACCATGAAGCCACAAGGCGTCTGAGCTCCCTTTCTGCCAATGCCAGTCCCAGCTCAACACCTTCGTAAATTGTGCAGTTGAGATTAGAACAATGTCACAGCTTCACCCAAATTGTTTTAACCTGTCTTCCCTTGTTTCTCCGCTGTTGAGATCCTTCGAGATTACCCCAACCCCTCATGGGTAGGGCTTAACCCACCCCGACCATGCCAGAGCGGAAGTAAATGGTAAATGCCGTCAGAAGACCAGGCTGATCAGTATGTGTGGGACAGCTGGTGGGCCAAGCCGGGACCCCTTGGTTTCCTCCATCTCACAACCTGCACCACGCCATCCTTTTTTGGGAACCCAAATCCAACTTTGCTGAAGTTCTAATTGACTCAGGAGCAGATGAGTGTTTTATAGGCACTGCTTCGGGTCAAACAACTGGGTGTTCGCACTAAAACTCTCTCTATGTCCCAAAGGAGATTTTCCAGAACCACCTCTAAGCATTTGTGCCAGTCGTGTGACTGTGCCATTTACCTCCACCCTGGAACTACTCCTCAAAGGGGTCAACCTATGTTCTGTCCGCTTCAGGGACGAAGGCCATGGACGTGTATGTAAAAAGCTCTCTGGCCAATTCTTTTTTTTCAGATGGTGAAGAGGTCTTTGCGGACAAAAATAATAAGCTCCTGCATCCCTGCGTGGAGGTTTGAACGACATCACAGTTAAGAATCGCTATCAGCTTCCACTTATCCCCTTGTTCAAGCTTCTTCTGGCGGCGATCGTTTTCCATGAACTCAACCTTGGTTTGATTTCGGGGAATGAGTGGTAAACAGCGTTTAACCTGCCAGTGACCGTTATAAGAACCTGGTGATGCTGTTTGGCCTAAGACCACCGCCCTTGCTTTGTTCCAAGCGTTGGTCAACGATGTGCTTCGGGATATGCTTAACATATATTTACACATTCTGAAGACTGTAAAATCTGAGACCAGTTCTCTAAAACCGTTTGCTTTATCCCCCACCTAGCTGCCCTCAGCCAAGGGGAACGCCCAAACTACCCATAGACAGTGGAGGGGTCGCTAGTTCGCATCCCAATTCCGGAAGGCATTCCGCTCTCTCATTGGAGCATCAGCCAGCATCTTCTCAGGATTTCACCCACGAACGGAAAATCGGAGTTGGCCAACCGGGACCTGGAAATTGCCCGGTCTTCACCAAACCTACCATCTGGAGTCAGTGGCTGGTTTTATGATGAGCATGTGTACCTCCCCTTGTCCGTCGCTGTCGGGGCACCTGCAGCAGGTCTCTGCTCCGAACTGCGCCCAGATATTGTCAACAGTTGGATCGTCACCGGACCCTGGCACCTGGAGCAGGACGTCTATGTGGCGCCCCTAGGGGTTGGCGTCCTCTCACGCCCTCACCATAACTCTGTTTACCTGTCTTACCTGGCGTAACCCCTCCCCCCACCAGGTGTCTCCCATTTTCCCTTGTGATTTTAAACTATCCCTTTTCCCGTTGCCAGTTCGTCTTCTGTGTTTCCGAACTCGTTCTTGCGTCTCTTGATTTTCCCGGTGTTCCCGGTGCCTGTTCCTGAGTTCCTGTGTAACGAACCACCTTTCTGTCAAACGACCTGATTCCCTGTTACTTTATGCCCTTTGTACCCAACCCTTGCTTGCCCACCACCTGATCTTTGCCTGTCGATTGTATTCCAATAAATACCTAGACTGTTATTCCTGCCTCTTGTTTCTGCGTTTGGGTCTTTAAGATCCTGAGCCAGGATGAGCATCGGTGTAGGTCATCTCATGTCTCCTCACAGAGGCAAAAGAAACAAACACCAATGAACAGATTTCACACATGCACTTGTCATGCCCCTACAATCACATCAAGTATACCTGTTGTCAACACAGAAGGTGTCATAGTGTTCATGGTGTCATACAAGCAACCCATTTCTACCCGATTAAAGGGAATCTGACCAACCCACAGACGTGCGTGAGTGTATGCGTACCATATGTGTGTGTGTCCGTGTGTGTGTGCCTGTGTGTGTAGGCATGTGTGTGTGTGTCTGTGTGTGTGTCTGTGTGTGTGTCTGTGTGTAGGCATGTGTGAGGAACAAACATGTGTGAAGATGGAGAGGGGGTTTACTGATGATGGTGTCTTTGAGGGTGTGAATGTGTGTGTGTGTGTGTGTGTGTGTATGTGTATGTGTATGTGTATGTGTGTGTGTGTGAGTGAGAGTGTGTGTGTGTTAGAAAAGATTGAGGCTATCTCTCTACTCCCGGAGCATTCAGGTACACTCCATGATATGATATGATGATACAGGCCCAATTAAGGGATGAGTCTGTGTGAAAAATGTGATGACAGGGCGAACAGAAAACTAGACTCTGATCTGACATCTGAGAGAGTGGAAAGGGGGGAAGGAGGGAGTACGAGAGTGAAGGTAAGGGAAATGAAAAAGAGGAGATGTAGAGACAGAGCAGAAGGGAGGAGTGGGTGAGGGATGGAGAGAGGAGAAATGCAGTTGGTGAGGAGAACAAAACCCTGACAGGAGAAAAGATGACATACGGAAGGGAAAAGATGTGAAGACAGATGGAGGAAAATGAGACAAAGGGTAGGAAAAATATGAGACAGAGGGTAATATATAGATGAGACAGAGGGTTATATATAGATGAGACAGAGGGTAATATATAGATGAGACAGAGGGTAATATATAGATGAGACAGAGGGTAATATATAGACGAGACAGAGGGTAATATATAGACGAGACAGAGGGTAATATATAGACGAGACAGAGGGTAATATATAGACGAGACAGAGGGTAATATATAGACGAGACAGAGGGTAATATATAGACGAGACAGAGGGTAATATATAGACGAGACAGAGGGTAATATATAGATGAGACAGAGGGTAATATATAGACGAGACAGAGGGTAATATATAGATGAGACAGAGGGTAATATATAGATGAGACAGAGGGTAATATATAGATGAGACAGAGGGTAATATATAGATGAGACAGAGGGTAATATATAGACGAGACAGAGGGTAATATATAGATGAGACAGAGGGTTATATATAGATGAGACAGAGGGTTATATATAGATGAGACAGAGGGTAATATATAGATGAGACAGAGGGTTATATATAGATGAGACAGAGGGTAATATATAGATGAGACAGAGGGTAATATATAGATGAGACAGAGGGTAATATATAGATGAGACAGAGGGTAATATATAGATGAGACAGAGGGTAATATATAGACGAGACAGAGGGTAATATATAGATGAGACAGAGGGTAATATATAGACGAGACAGAGGGTAATATATAGATGAGACAGAGGGTTATATATAGATGAGACAGAGGGTAATATATAGATGAGACAGAGGGTAATATATAGATGAGACAGAGGGTTATATATAGATGAGACAGAGGGTAATATATAGACGAGACAGAGGGTAATATATAGACGAGACAGAGGGTAATATCTGGACGAGACAGAGGGTAATATATAGACGAGACAGAGGGTAATATATAGATGAGACAGAGGGTAATATATAGATGAGACAGAGGGTAATATATAGATGAGACAGAGGGTAATATATAGATGAGACAGAGTGTAATATATAGATGAGACAGAGGGTAATATATAGATGAGACAGAGGGTTATATATAGATGAGACAGAGGGTAATATATAGACGAGACAGAGGGTAATATATAGACGAGACAGAGGGTAATATATAGACGAGACAGAGGGTAATATATAGACGAGACAGAGGGTAATATATAGACGAGACAGAGGGTAATATATAGACGAGACAGAGGGTAATATATAGACGAGACAGAGGGTAATATATAGACGAGACAGAGGGTAATATATAGACGAGACAGAGGGTAATATATAGACGAGACAGAGGGTAATATATAGATGAGACAGAGGGTAATATATAGATGAGACAGAGGGTAATATATAGATGAGACAGAGGGTAATATATAGATGAGACAGAGGGTAATATATAGATGAGACAGAGGGTAATATATAGACGAGACAGAGGGTAATATATAGATGAGACAGAGGGTAATATATAGATGAGACAGAGGGTAATATATAGATGAGACAGAGGGTAATATATAGATGAGACAGAGGGTTATATATAGATGAGACAGAGGGTAATATATAGATGAGACAGAGGGTAATATATAGACGAGACAGAGGGTTATATATAGACGAGACAGAGGGTAATATATAGATGAGACAGAGGGTAATATATAGATGAGACAGAGGGTAATATATAGACGACACAGAGGGTAATATATAGATGAGACAGAGGGTAATATATAGATGAGACAGAGGGTAATATATAGATGAGACAGAGGGTAATATATAGATGAGACAGAGGGTAATATATAGATGAGACAGAGGGTAATATATAGATGAGACAGAGGGTAATATATAGATGAGACAGAGGGTAATATATAGACGAGACAGAGGGTAATATATAGATGAGACAGAGGGTAATATATAGATGAGACAGAGGGTAATATATAGATGAGACAGAGGGTAATATATAGATGAGACAGAGGGTAATATATAGATGAGACAGAGGGTAATATATAGACGAGACAGAGGGTTATATATAGATGAGACAGAGGGTAATATATAGATGAGACAGAGGGTTATATATAGATGAGACAGAGGGTAATATATAGATGAGACAGAGTGTAATATATAGATGAGACAGAGGGTAATATATAGATGAGACAGAGGGTAATATATAGATGAGACAGAGGGTAATATATAGATGAGACAGAGGGTAATATATAGATGAGACAGAGGGTAATATATAGATGAGACAGAGGGTAATATATAGATGAGACAGATGGTAATATATAGATGAGACAGAGGGTAATATATAGATGAGACAGAGGGTAATATATAGATGAGACAGAGGGTAATATATAGATGAGACAGAGGGTAATATATAGACGAGACAGAGGGTTATATATAGATGAGACAGAGGGTAATATATAGATGAGACAGAGGGTTATATATAGATGAGACAGAGGGTAATATATAGATGAGACAGAGGGTAATATATAGATGAGACAGAGGGTAATATATAGATGAGACAGAGGGTAATATATTGATGAGACAGAGGGTAATATATAGATGAGACAGAGGGTAATATATAAATAAGACATAGGGTAATATATAGATGAGACAGAGGGTAATATATAGATGAGACAGAGGGTAATATATAGATGAGACAGAGGGTAATATATAGATGAGACAGAGGGTAATATATAAATGACACAGAGGGTAATATATAGATGAGACAGAGGGTAATATATAGATGAGACAGAGGGTAATATATAGATGAGACAGAGGGTAATATATAGATGAGACAGAGGGTTATATATAGATGAGACATAGGGTAATATATAGATGAGACAGAGGGTTATATATAGATGAGACAGAGGGTAATATATAGATGAGACAGAGGGTAATATATAGACGAGACAGAGGGTTATATATAGATGAGACAGAGGGTAATATATAGATGAGACAGAGGGTAATATATAGATGACACAGAGGGTAATATATAGATGAGACAGAGGGTAATATATAGATGAGACAGAGGGTAATATATAGATGAGACAGAGGGTAATATATAGATGAGACAGAGGGTTATATATAGATGAGACAGAGGGTTATATATAGATGAGACAGAGGGTAATATATAGATGAGACAGAGGGTTATATATAGATGAGACAGAGGGTAATATATAGATGAGACAGAGGGTAATATATAGATGAGACAGAGGGTAATATATAGATGAGACAGAGGGTAATATATAGATGACACAGAGGGTAATATATAGATGAGACAGAGGGTAATATATAGATGAGACAGAGGGTAATATATAGATGAGACAGAGGGTAATATATAGATGAGACAGAGGGTAATATATAGATGAGACAGAGGGTAATATATAGATGAGACAGAGGGTTATATATAGATGAGACAGAGGGTAATATATAGATGTGACAGAGGGTAATATATAGATGAGACAGAGGGTAATATATAGATGAGAAAGAGGGTAATATATAGATGAGACAGAGGGTAATATATAGATGTGACAGGGGGTAATATATAGATGAGACAGAGGGTTATATATAAATGAGACAGAGGGTAATATATAGATGAGACAGAGGGTAATATATAGATGAGACAGAGGGTAATATATAGATGAGACAGAGGGTTATATATAGATGAGACAGAGGGTAATATATAGATGAGACAGAGTGTAATATATAGATGAGACAGAGGGTAATATATAGATGAGACAGAGGGTAATATATAGATGAGACAGAGGGTAATATATAGACGAGACAGAGGGTAATATATAGATGAGACAGAGGGTAATATATAGATGAGACAGAGGGTAATATATAGATGAGACAGAGGGTAATATATAGATGAGACAGAGGGTAATATATAGATGAGACAGAGGGTAATATATAGACGAGACAGAGGGTAATATATAGACGAGACAGAGGGTAATATATAGACGAGACAGAGGGTAATATGTAGATGAGACAGAGGGTAATATATAGATGAGACAGAGGGTAATATATAGACGAGACAGAGGGTAATATATAGATGAGACAGAGGGTAATATATAGATGAGACAGAGGGTAATATATAGACGAGACAGAGGGTAATATATAGATGAGACAGAGGGTAATATATAGATGAGACAGAGGGTAATATATAGATTGATATATGATTGCTGTACACGTGGCCTGGATCTGACTTGGATTCTGTTTAATTGACTCTCGACATTCATTAATTATTCAGTCTGTTAAAAAACAGCACCCAGGACTGACAGAAAATGACTGTCCACCATTCAGAACCTGGTTCCTCTCCATGTTTCTTCCTTAGTTTCAACCCTATCAGTTTTTACTCACTGTGCATTAACCCTGTTGACGCATATGCTTGCTCTTCCAGGCTAGGTGTCTGTCAAATCACTTTGCGACAACAGCTGCCTTATAAAAGGATTAATACAATTACGAACAAGTACAGTATATCCAGGTTGTTGACTAAGTTCCCATTTCTTTTACAGGTGCTATATTTATTGTTATGCCCGAATTTGATTTTGTTGTTAATTGATATTTCTTCGGTTTAGAAGAATTACTTGTATTATGTTAGGTAATTGTTATTGAATATTTGTAGTATGCTTAAGGTGGAACATGCTTCAGAGGAGTTGATAGCTCAGTGGTAGAGGGCATGCTCTGTATGTATGATGTCCTGGGTTCCTATTGGAGGAGTTGGTATCTCAGTGGTAGAGTGCATGCTCTGTATGTATGATGTACTGTGTTCCTATTGGAGGAGTTGGTACCTCAGTGGTAGAGTGCATGCTCTGTATGTATGATTTCCTGGGTTCCTATAGGAGGAGTTGGTAGCTCAGTGGTAGAGTGCATGCTCTGTATGTATGATGTCCTGGGTTCCTATTGGAGAAGATGGTAGCTCAGTAGTAGAGTGGTTCTCATTCTGCCTACCTGGTTAAATAAAGGTTCAAATATAAATAGAAATACAATATTATGGTTAATCTAGACACACCCCTTTTTGCCCAGGTAACTTCATCATATGCTACTTTGGGAATATGGGCAGGACAAACCATCAGTATGGCAGTAAACAATGTTAGATCACACTCATGAATGCAAGAGATTATAATTTGTTATTCCTTTGCCTTAATAATCTGGAAGAACAACATCTGTAAGAAAACTGAAAGGCTCGTAATATCACTTCTGTTAAGAACAAGTTTAGCATTTGGCACCCAGATAGATGTTTAATCCTGTCCAAGGAATATACAGCAGATACATTGTATACTATAAATCATCTTGTGAGAAATTATTATTCAAAAACAAAGAAGTTCTTTGTGAATATATTTTATTCCGTTCATGTAGAAAATACATTCTCTGTTATGTTTCTATTTAGAAAAATGTTTTATGTAGATTAAATGATCTGCAGGTTCCCATAGAACAAAAAACAGTTTTTTGTAAATCCAATAGACACACTTTTACAATTGAGAGTGAATGACAATGCACTATACAGATGCTAAACGACATACAAAATATATGCATTTAAATCCCAACAATAAAAATCATTTGTGCAATAGGAGTGTATATGTCCGACGTTTCTTTGTATCTTCAACAGGTGTACGCATCTTGATTATAACCGGTTGTTTCTGGACCTGTCTTCATCTCTGGACCTCATCTTAACGGTTGACTTAGTGAATGTTCTCTCTCTCTCCACGAAAGTCATCAGAAAAGAGACAGACAGATACCTAGAAGACACAAACGCAGACTATTAGTTCCACGACATGCAATGTACAAGAGGAGCATAAGGAACCAAAAAACATAAAGAATTCCGATTTGAGAATGTCTCTAGCGCCAAACACCACGCCTGCGCAGTTACGCGACCAAAGCTGCTAACAACGACCCGTGACACGAGGTTCCCTCATATCGCCCAGGCCCTTCACTCTTTGTTCCCCGGGTCTTCTCACATGTATTGTCTTACAAGACGTCCTCAGAAGCCGATAATACAACATGGTTTTGTGTTGAGGACAAGAGGTCTGGGTGTGCCCCGGTGCCACAGTCGCTTATTCTTCTCTCATTGGGCCGTGGAGCCGGGAAACGCCCAATCAGGTCCACCCGCGCTTCCGCCACCCCTTCACCCGACAAGGTATTATACTATTATGTTTCCTGAAACTACAGAGGCTGCTCTTAAGAACTGGTGACTGGTGGCTTTTGTGCGCCCTGTGTGGAACAACTGTGAGAACCTGGTTGCTACCGCGGCTGGGGCAAGCAGACCTTCACCCGAAGTGCTTCACAGCTAAAGTTGTGTTTACTGTCTTCTGGTGTTATTTGGGCCTACAGCGGGGCTACAGGACCGGACTGCAGAATACAGTACAGTGCACTGATCTGCACTTTATTGTTGCCAGAACCACCCAAAGCATTTATTCATGCATCACTCCATGTTCACCCTCCCTCCCACCTTTCCCTCCCTGCCTTTCTACCTGTCTCTCCCCTACTCCCAACTCTCCCCCTCCCTCCCCAACTGCCTGAATCCCTGGCTGTTTGTGGCAGTAGATCTGAGTTCTCTTCCAGTTTTCCTCCCTACATCTTCCTTGTCTCTGCTGACTTGACACATTTGCCCAGCGATCTGTAGCTAAAGTGTCGTCGAAACTACAAGCACATTTTATTATTCCAAAGCTTGTGTGTGCGTGTGTGCTTTCTTGTCCACGGACTAAATTTCCATTGCTGTTATCAATCCCAGAGTTGTCAGTTACCTGGGATTGACCTTGTCGCTTTCTACAGGTGAAATCAAAAGCTAGAGGGGGCTAATGCTAACCTAAGCTAATGCTAGCCTAAGCTAATGCTAGCCTGCCCCCGAGAACAATGCCATTTGCGTGGGAAAATCTCAAGGTCTCAGACATTTATTTCCACTTCCCTGAACAGAAAACAATTCTGTGTCAAGGCTAGGCTACCCTCGGGAGACTGACACTGGCTGAAAGTGGGTCTCTGCTCGCCCCAAGTCAGACTCGGGTGTCGTAAAGTCCCTTCCTTCACGCCTTACCTGCTAACGGGTCCTGCAGGGCTTCCCTATTCCCCCGGGAGGAGGTATCTAACACTGGTGGAGCAGAAACTGATGTTTAGGGACAAAGGGTGGCAGTGTGTGGTGGAGTACAATGATGATTGAAACAAGACACTCGCATTTACACACTGACACACACACACACACACCACGTAGCTCTTTAGAAACCACAGGAAGACATATCATTTTGCATGTGTCGATCGAAACACACATCGGAATGCCTTCGGCGTCCACCAATCTGAGAAGAAACATCTATCTTCGACTGTAAACAGCCTTTCACATCTGGTACCGTCACCGGTTGACCTGTAAACGGCCTCCCGGCTTTTTCAGAGGAGCGGATAGCGCCACAGAATGTGGGTCAGGCCTTTTCATTCGCACACTTTCTCATTGTTTCATTCCAACAGCGTTTGACAGACCTGACGTCACTCATAACGCCTTAAGGACACCTGTGGCCAGAAATATCTCAGACTATGAATTGGTATTCTGTGACTTATTGAGATGTGACCAAGTGTACTAAAGGGGGGAAAACACAGCCCGACGCGAAATGACAGGCCTCGCTCACCTCCGCGATCTGTAGGGATCCTAAATAACACATGGACTGATCCGGCGTTAAGCTGTCTGTCTGTCTGACTGCAGATGACTCCTCTCTTGCCTGAAACAGAATATTATAATAGGATGTCAGAGGGGTTATTCACCTAGGATGTATGTTTCATGAGCACAATGCATTGATTCAGACTTCAAGTGTTTTTGACCTATTTTTCTGTCAGGGTTTGGCCCTCTTCCGGGAAGCTTTTGACGGTGGAGTCATGAAGAAGCTCCAACTATTGTGGCATCAGAACATAATGTGTCGCTCTCGCTCTGGCTCCGCCCAAACCCTCCCGATTCAGTTGGAGGTACATCGAAAGAGTTTCAGCGATTCTGAATTATTTACTTGTTTTTCTGTCCACCACTTTAACCCGCAAACGCACATGCTGCTTGGGAAGAAAATAAATAACCAGAGGATCTAGTAATGTGTTAGTATATGTGTGCAAATACACTGGCATACAGGCACACATACACACACTGACGTACAGACACACATACACACACACACACACACACATACACACACACGCACACATACACACTGGCTTACACACACACACACACAAACATACAAACTGACATACATACACACACACACACACTCACACACTGGCTTACACACACACACACACACACACTGGCTTACATACACACACACTCACACACTGACATACAGACACACACACACACACACATAAACTGCATGAGTGTAGTCATCAGAGCATCATTATCACGGTACCATCGCTGAGAGTCGTTGTGGTCCCAGATGGGATAATTATAACACATCTTTCTCTGTGGTAAGCCTATGGTGTGTGAGTGTGAGTGTGTGTGTCTGCGAGCGCGCTTGTGCAATGGACTGAGATTGCAATGTTTTCTCAAGGTGAATAAACGTATGCTGGAGAAACTGTGAGTGAATCCAAAAAATCTGGGCCCCCGTCATGTTAGTAGAGCTTATTTTTATTTCCTCTCCCCAATGTGTTTTATATGGCCTGCTTGTTGCAACTGTGGCGAATACGATGTCGTTCAGGTTCTCGCCAAGTTGCTTGGTCAACCAGGACGTTCGTAAAAGAATCAATCTGAGCCGTAAGGAGAGCACTCTTTGGCTTTCTACTTAGATTAAGCTAACAGACGCCCAAGCTGCCACAAGGAATCACTAGAGTTTGATTTGGACAGACAACCGTATTCGATTCTTAACCCCCCAGACCGGTCAGTGTGGCAAATTGCACCGTCCTCAGAGGGTCCCCTGGGTTAATCCACAAGCAGGATTTAAACATTGGTCTCGCAGCTAACAGTGAGGCCGTGACTTATGGTTTAATATGAATTATAGGTACAGCGTAGCCTAACAGAATGATCACAGATGGTCTTACAATTCGACCAGCATACACCATACAAAACTTAAAATACATGAATCAAATACATCCTTAAATACTTAAGTCTGGAAAGAGACGACCAACAGTAATCACAGAAACGTATACCGCAGTAACACCTGTCGCAGTATTAATTACAAACTGTTGAGGGTCTAGGTTTAGGCATAGGTCTAGGTTTAGGTATAGGTCTATGTTTAGGTATAGGTCTAGGTTTAGGCATAGGTCTATGTTTAGGCATAGGTCTAGGTTTAGGCATAGGTCTAGGTTTAGGTATAGGTCTATGTTTAGGTATAGGTCTAGGTTTAGGCATAGGTCTATGTTTAGGCATAGGTCTAGGTTTAGGTATAGGTCTATGTTTAGGTATAGGTCTAGGTTTAGGCATAGGTCTATGTTTAGGCATAGGTCTAGGTTTAGGCATAGGTCTATGTTTAGGCATAGGTCTATGTTTAGGCATAGGTCTAGGTTTAGGTATAGGTCTATGTTTAGGTATAGGTCTAGGTTTAGGCATAGGTCTATGTTTAGGCATAGGTCTAGGTTTAGGCATAGGTCTAGGTTTAGGCATAGGTCTAGGTTTAGGCATAGAACTAGGTTTAGGCATAGAACTAGGTTTAGGAATAGGTCTAGGTTTAGGTCTATGTTTAGGTATAGGTCTAGGTCTAGGTCTAGGTTTAGGCATAGGTCTATGTTTAGGTTTAGGCATAGGTCTATGTTTAGGTTTAGGCATAGGTCTATGTTTAGGCATAGGTCTAGGTTTAGGCATAGGTCTAGGTTTAGGAATAGGTCTAGGTTTAGGTCTATGTTTAGGTATAGGTCTATGTTTAGGTTTAGGCATAGGTCTATGTTTAGGCATAGGTCTATGTTTAGGCATAGGTCTAGGTTTAGACATAGGTCTAGGTTTAGGCATAGGTCTAGGTTTAGATATAGGCATAGGTCTAGGTTTAGGTTTAGGCATATGTCTAAGTTTAGGCATAGGTCTAGGTTTAGGCATAGGTCTAGGTTTAGGTATAGGTCTATGTTTAGGCATATGTCTAGGTTTAGGCATAGGTCTAGGTTTAGGTTTAGGCATAGGTCTAGGTTTAGGTATAGGTTTAGGTATAGGTTTAGGTATAGGTTTAAGCATATGTCAAGGTTTAGGTTAAGGTCTAGGTGCTGAGAGGTATAGGTTAAGGTTTGATTACAAAACTGTAGTGACTCAGTGGGTTAGCATAGATCTGGGATAAAACACAAGACCCTTAGAGACGTTTCAATCTCTGCGACATTGACTCTTTTTATTCTCTGGAACATTGACTCTTTTTTTTCTCTGGGACATTGACTCTTTGATCTCTGGGACATTGGCTCTTTATTCTCTGGGACATTGACTCTTTTTATTCTCTGGGACATTGACTCTTTTTATTCTCCGGGACATTGACTCTTTTTATTCTCCGGGACATTGACTTTTCATTTTCTGGGACATTGACTGTTTTATTCTCCGGGACATTTACTCTTTTTATTCTCTGGGACATTTACTCTTTTTATTCTCCGGGACATTGACTCTTTTCATTCTCCGGGACATTGACTTTTCATTTTCTGGGACATTGACTCTTTTCATTCTCTGGGACATTGACTGTTTTATTCTCTGGGACATTGACTCTTTTCATTCTCTGGGACATTGACTCTTTTCATTCTCTGGGACATTGACTATTTTTATTCTCTGTGACATTGACTCTTTTCATTCTCTGGGACATTGACTCTTTTCATTCTCTGGGACATTGACTCTTTTCATTCTCCGGGACATTGACTTTTCATTTTCTGGGACATTGACTCTTTTTATTCTCTGGGACATTTACTCTTTTTATTCTCTGGGACATTGACTCTTTTCATTCTCTGGGACATTGACTGTTTTATTCTCTGGGACATTGACTCTTTTCATTCTCTGGGACATTGACTCTTTTCATTCTCTGGGACATTGACTATTTTTATTCTCTGGGACATTGACTCTTTTCATTCTCTGGGACATTGACTGTTTTATTCTCTGGGACATTGACTCTTTTCATTCTCTGGGACATTGACTCTTTTCATTCTCTGGGACATTGACTATTTTTATTCTCTGGGACATTGACTCTTTTCATTCTCTGGGACATTGACTGTTTTATTCTCTGGGACATTGACTCTTTTCATTCTCTGTGACATTGACTCTTTTCATTCTCTGGGACATTGACTATTTTTATTCTCTGGGACATTGACTCTTTTCATTCTCTGGGACATTGACTCTTTTCATTCTCTGGGACATTGACATTGACTCTTTTCATTCTGTGGGACATTGCCTTTTTCCTATCCAAGACAACTTGATTGGTGAAGAAACCTGTTAATTTTCTCCGTATATCAAAACATTAATGAACCAATGAATCTCTATATAATTGCATTAAAACACATTACTTTGAATATTACTTTGCCAACATACATAGAAAAAAACATAATATATTTATTTTTAGCTTGGACATAATTCCCATGATTAAGGCCCATTAATTGCAGAAACTTAAACGTTCTACCTTGCTCAAGCTCACAGGCGCCTAAGCCTCCACAAGGAGTCACTAGAGAGCAAAGAAGCAAGACAACCATATTCAATTACCAACTCATCAAACCCAGTCAGTGCTGTCCAATTGCACTTTCCTGTCTAGAAGGATTATCCCTGGTCGGCTGATGAAGCAGCTATCTCTGAGGCAGTGATTTCACCACTGTACCATTTGGGGCAGAAAGACCGATTTTGATAGAACCATATCAACCCTAAAATAAATCTTTCTGAGGCCTTTATTCTGACAGCTTCACTAACGTAAATACACACAATCCAATTTATATTGATCACATACTGTATCCTTAGCTTGTCCTTATGTAGCGTGGCATTCTTGGGTGACAGTGAGGAATTGAGTTGCTTACTTGCAGGAAAAAAAACTAAGATTCTGAAGGGGAAAAAAATCAAGTTTATTTTTCTGTCTTTATGAATAGAGAGAAAAAAAAACTAAAATGCAGACAGGACAATCAAACCAGCCAGCCAGTCTTGTGGTTAAGTCACTAACTAAGGTCAGAACCTGTTCCTCCTCACCCTCATCTTCCCACAATAATTATGTAATGTTCCACCACCTGTAGAGTAATAACTCGAAAAACACAACAGTCTCACAATAAGATGGGTCACACGCACAAATAAGAAAATGGCTCCTAGATCGTTGTTGAAAAAACATCATCTTACTTACTGCTCTCTCAAATTATTAGTTTATGGTCTGGTTGGCTTGTATACATGTCCATCTGTCCATTGTGAACACACTGCTACAGTCTGATTGGACCTGAATTGTCCTTTGGTCAACCCTTTCAATACTCTCAATTCATTCAACAATGTGACAATATCCAGCACTGCACTGCTACACACTAGACCAGCTGACCATGGCTTGTTTTTATGTTTTACTTGAAATAACGTTTTATCAAATGTTATTTGATATGTATGACCTGCTTCTATCACATCTATAACTCCAGTTCGTCCTCTGGCCTGTGTTCTTTGACCTCAGTGACTTTCACCTCAGTGTGTGTGTGTATGTGTGTGTGTGTGTGTGTGTGTGTGTATGTGTATGTGTGTCTCTGTGTGCCTGTGTGTGTGTGTGTGTGTGTGTGTGTGTGTGTGTGTATGTGTGTGTGTGTCTCTCTCTGTGTGTGTGTGTGTGTGTGTGTGTGTGTGTGTGTGTGTGTGTGTGTGTGTGTGTGTGTGTGTGTGTGTGCGTGCGTGCGTGCGTGCGTGCGTGCGTGCGTGCGTGTGTGTGTGTGTGTGTGTGCGTGCGTGCGCGTGTGTGTGTCTGTGTCAACCAAACAATAAGTGATGATGTAGTAGAGAAAGTAAATTTTGCTGAGCAAGTTTCAGGCAGCAAAAAACGTTTTCTAAAAAACAAAACAGTTTTACAATCCCTTAGACACAAAGGATTAACACACTCACTCAACGGTACTGCTGTGTTCCAATGACATTTAGCTTTGGCGGGTGAACCTGTGACTTGGTACGAGTCGTACGACACATCACATTCAACGTGGGACCTGAACACAGAGACTGCTGCTGTGTCCAATCAGAATCACATTCTGGCCGAGTGTCTCTGGGACCAAATCCGCGCTGAGCAGATGAATCAAAGGTGCATTGGGGTGGATGAGAGGTGCTGTTAATATATGCCTGCCAGTCAGCGGCTAACTGTCTCCGGCTTCAGACGTCTGTGTGACTGAATATTAATGGCACGGAAATATATGCTTCTTAATGGATCTCCATGGTCCGACCCCCACCCCGCCACCCCGCCCGCCCGCCCGCCCGCCATCCAGCCCGTGGTTACGTTGCCGTGGTATCTCCCTGGCATGCTCGAGGGTTGTCATGGATACCCCCAGACACATCCGCCATCCCATGAACAGGGTGATGCTGAGTGCTCCGGTGGGGCCGGCGCCAATACTGTCCCCCGCTCCCCCCTCCGTACCCACCCGCCCTTCCCCCTTCCCCCGTCCCAACCCCCCTTCACCTATCACGGCCCAGAACCCCATCTCTCTCCCCATCTCTGTGGCTCTTCCTCCCCTTCTTGGCTGGCCAGGCCTGAGTCCCAACCCCGTAGCCAGCTTCATTCTTTCAGTGAATTCGTGGCATCCAGAGCAGGAGGTACTGGAGATACAGACACAGTAACACAAGACCTCACAGACCTTCACACAACCATCTAAGGGCCAATTGACTCAAATGTGCTCAACTGGACAACGGGATCACCGGAACAGGGACAGTGTGTTTGTGTGTGTGTGTGTGTTAGTATGTTTTTATGTGTGTGTTTGTATGTTTTTGTTTATGTGTGTGTGTGTGTGTGTGTGTGTGTGTGCGTTTGTGTTTGTGTGTGTTGGTATGTTTTTGTTTGTGTGTTGGTATGTTTTTGTTTGCGTGTGTGTGTTTGTATGTTTTTGTTTGTGGGTGTGTGTGTTTGTATGTTTTTGTTTGTGTGTGTGTGTGTGTGTTTGTATGTATGTTTTTGTTTTTGTGTGTGTGTGTGTGTTTGTATGTTTTTGTTTGTGTGTGTGTGTGTGTGTGTTTGTATGTTTTGTTTGTGTGTGTGTATGTTTTTGTTTATGTGTGTATGTTTGTATGTTTTTGTTTGTGTGTGTGTTTGTATGTTTTTGTTTGTGTGTGTGTGTTTGTATGTTTTTGTTTGTGTGTGTGTGTTTGTATGTTTTTGTTTGTGTGTGCGTGTTTGTTTGTTTTTGTTTGTGTGTGTGTGTGTGTGTTTGTATGTTTTTGTTTGTATGTTTGTACGTTTTTGTTTGTGTGTGTGTGTGTGTGTGTGTTTGTATGTTTTTGTTTGTATGTTTGTATGTTTTTGTTTGTGTGTGTGTGTTGTTTGTGTGTGTGTGTTTGTATGTTTTTGTTTGTGTGTGTGGGTTTGTATGTTTTTGTTTGTGTGTGTGTGTGTTTGTATGTTTTTGTTTGTGTGTGTGTGTTTGTATGTTTTTGTTTGTGTGTGTGTTTGTGTTTGTGTGTGTTGGTATGTTTTTGTTTGTGTGTTGGTATGTTTTTGTTTGCGTGTGTGTGTTTGTATGTTTTTGTTTGTGTGTGTGTGTGTGTGTGTTTGTATGTTTTTGTTTGTGTGTGTGTGTGTGTGTTTGTATGTTATTGTTTGTGTGTGTGTGTGTTTGTATGTTTTTGTTTGTGTGTGTGTGTGTGTGTGTGTGTTTGTATGTTTTGTTTGTGTGTGTGTGTTTGTATGTTTTTGTTTGTGTGTGTATGTTTGTATGTTTTTGTTTGTGTGTGTGTGTTTGTATGTTTTTGTTTGTGTGTGTGTGTTTGTATCTTTTTGTTTGTGTCTGTGTGTTTGTATGTTTTTGTTTGTGTGTGCGTGTTTGTTTGTTTTTGTTTGTGTGTGTGTGTGTTTTTATGTTTTTGTTTGTGTTTGCCTGAGGCTTTGAATTCAGCTTGTGGTTCCTCCTTTACTGATCCATTTCATTATCCACTATCAATTATTCAACTGCACACTTGCTTTTATGCATTTCAACCCTCCAAACTCTGGTTGCTCAACAACACTTAGTCCCTGTGATCAATACACTATTCTGCCTGGGTGACGGATGTGGGAATTAATTGGCATGTTCACACTCTAAACTTCAGTTCAACTGCTGAATCACAGCTGGTTGTGCACAGAGTCACAGTTACACAGAACTGCACTGCAGAACATATTCAAAGCTATTCCTGCCTTCTGTGAACAAACACACTCACACACACGGTTCTGTTAGACATAGAGAGGTGGTCATTTTAATCTCACACCTTCCCTCTTTCCGGCCCTGCCTTTAGTATGTTCTTGTTCGACAGCGCACTCCTTTTGCACGATGCTCATGGAAAATAATCCTCTATGACTGGAAGGCAAATTTTCTTATGCAAGTGCGTCGACAGTTTCTCATGTGTAAAAAAAGTTAGGATCGCCGATGGGTGCACACACAGATCGACCTGAAAATCACAGGGCCTCTGTCTCTTTATCTGGCCCTTAAATCACAGGGCATCTGTCTCTTTATCTGGCCCTTAAATCACAGGGCCTCTGTCACTTTATCTGGCCCTCAGGAAGAAAAAGCTACGAGACAAAGGCTTGGAACTCTGATGTTTGCATTCTTGTTGTGCCGAATACCAAAAATATTGTAAATTGGCAAAACAATACCAGGCACTAAGCATGGTCCCAAAGGTAAATTCAATACAAAAACAAATGATTATTATGATGTCAACAATGCAACTGTTGTTTTAATTACACTAATACAACATATGATCTAATACCGCTTACGATCTTATACAACAAACGATCTAATACAACGTAGGATCTAATACAATGTACGATCTTATACAATGTACGATCTTATACAACGTACGATCTAATACAACGTCCGATCTTATACAATGTACGATCTAATACAACGCACAATCTAATACAACGTACTATCTAATACCACTTATGATCTAATACCGCTTACGATCTTATACAACGTACGATCTAATACAACGTACGATCTAATACAACGTACGATCTTATACAATGTACGATCTTATACAACGTACGATCTAATACAACGTCCGATCTTATACAATGTACGATCTAATACAACGCACAATCTAATACAACGTACTATCTAATACCACTTATGATCTAATACCGCTTACGATCTTATACAACGTACGATCTAATACAACGTACGATCTAATACAACGTACAATCTTATACAACGTACGATCTAATACAACGTACGATCTAATACAACGTACGATCTAATACAACGTACGATCTAATACAACCTACGATCTAATACAACGTACGATCTAATACAACGTGCGATCTAATACAACGTGCGATCTAATACAACGTACGATCTAATACAATGTACGATCTAGTACAACAACTGATCTAATACAACCTATATAACACAACGTACGATCTAATACAATATATGATCTGAGAATGGACCTAAACTTCAGGCTCTATGTTATTGTTGTGGAACCGATTATGACCGTTTACATAGTCTGTACTGCACATAAATATCTTATCTTATCAGAATCAGGTTTATTGCCAAGTTTGTTTACACACACAATGAATTTGTTCTGATCCATAGCTGCTGCATTTAGGACACACATTTTTCAATGAACTTGAAATATGCAAATAGAGCAAAAACACACAAAATGAACAGTTCGACAGGAGACCATGCCTAGCTTCAGTAATGGAGGTCATTGGGGTCATTGAGTTTTTGATGTTCTTATGTTCTTTACTAAACAGGAGTAGGTTAGGTTCGTCCCAGATGTTGGTCTGGTGTTTACAGAAACATGGCAGCATATCTTTGTTTTGCATAAAATGAATCAACCAATCAGTGTAGACACCAGGTACAGAAAAAACACACACACCACCCATGATGAAGCGCGTATGAAGGTAATATGGATCACTTATCGTTGATTCTTTAGATTCACATAAATGTTAATAGGACAGGAAACATCTGCGACATCAGTGTGGAAACTGTTCTGAGAACAGTATGTTTCAGTGTCTCTGTTGGGAACGTCGTTTGATAGACACATATGTTATATAACATATATTATAGGTATTTTCCCTTTATTAACTACACTTTTGTTGTCTACTTGAACATATATCCATGAGTGGTACAGCCTCTGACTCCCACATAACCTCCACAAAAGAGTGACAGGCCGAGAAAAACAGAGCAAGAAATAGAAAAAGGCTCAGAGAGTAAACTGAGAAAATATGAAAGAACATGTGTATTACACAGAGAGACAGAGAGATGAGATCTGGGTAAAGCAAGCTGGGGGGGGTCATTGTAGAACTTCGTTCCCTGACCCTCTCAGCTGATTCGACGGTTTAAAAACTTCTTCTCAGGCCCAAAACAGATCAAACGACCTGCCGCGGAGTCCGGTTACACTACTACAATGGTTCCATTCACCCCTCCGTCTCAACACAGCAGCTTTTTCCACAAGTTCTCTTTTTTTGTGTTATTCCCTGAAAGGGGGTCGAGATGGTGGGAGGAATGGGCCGATATCTTAGACGATAATGGTGTTTTACAGATTTCATGGTATCAGTGAACCTTGTTTGTTTTGATCCGTCTGCTCTCCAGCCAGTGAGATAAAAATCACTCTGGACCTTCACAGAAGTTAGTTAAAATAAAGGAACATTTTCCCGTTGTTAACTCTGTTGGTTTTTTGTCTATAAGTGCTCTTAGCTATAGCTGAAGCTGCCAATATGGTGAACTGGTGAAGACAGCACATTTTAGGTACCTCTATGAATTGTAGTATGCAGTATCATTTATTTTGGAAATGTGAGGGAAGACTTTTCCGTTCTTTTAGAGCTATTTATGCTTGTTAATGAAATACCCTTATAAACAGCGTTCCCATTCTAAAATCGAAATATCAGTTCTTCAAGTGGTTCTTTGAAGAACCATTAGGAACCATAAAATGTATTATTTCAAGAACCCTTTTAAAGTGATCTTTGTAGAAGTTACAATCTTTGACACTCTCAGTAAAGGCGTGTTGCGTGTGGTGTCACATGTTGCGTGTGGTGTCGCGTGTTGTGTCTTGTGCCGTGTCGCGTGCGTGGTCACTTGTGTGTGTGCGCAGCGCGAAAATACCAGATCGACACTGATCTGGTACCTAAAAATGTCTCTAATTGTCGATACAATTTATTATAATCGCAATCGCATATCGCAATATTGACCTCAATATTCGCAATATGACATTTTCCCCAAATCGTGCAGCCCTACTTAAAACCATGAGCTACTGAGGTTAAGACAAGGAACGAAATGTCTGCTCATATCGCGTCGAAAAAACGAGTGGCTCAACTAAGCATGAATGACACATTCGTTTACGTAGCCGGTGACAGACAGGCGGAGGACCTTTTCTCTCTCGTTTTTCCTCATTCTCTCTCGCCCCAAAGTGTGTGTCATACATGTCAAACCGGTAAAGGGGGTCCTTTTGAGCGGGCGAGCGGGCGGCCTGCTGGACCAGAGAGCGAATAAACATCCATGTCAGGAGAAAGCCGTCCGAGCCCTCTCGTACTGAACCCCGGCTCTCCTGGGAAAAACACTGCTCATACAAAGGATAGAGGGGGTCTTTTGTTGAGTCCCTGGTAGAGCTGTGGGGCGAGCTCTGGATCAAACACACACACACACACACAAGGTTGCAAAAGATTCGCAGCACCGCACACACAGGCATTTTGCATCTACCCATACTTGACTGAGAAGGTCAAGTGGGTCTAGGTAGTGAAAAGAGGACTTTCTGAAATATAGAGACATGGACAGGTGGATTGATAGTAGTTTGGTGTCCTAAACAGTGGTCAGTAGACTGATCACATTATGTTTGCGTGTGTGTATCACGTGTATATATGTGTGTGTGTGTGTGTATGACGTGCATATGTGTCTGTATCATGTGAATGTTTGTGAGGGTGTGTGTGTGTGTGTATCACATGTGTGTGTGTGTCACATGTATGTGTGTGTATGTATTACGTGTATGTGTGTGTATGTCACATGTGTGTGTGTGTGTGTGTATCACGTGTATGTGTGTGTGTATATAAGATAGAAGCCTCAGCGGTTGCGTTAGCACTTTCCACATTTCCATATGATACAGAGCATCTATGCCCAGGCACAAACTGTTCATCTCCAGGATGTATGTTAATAAATGTCTGTGGTGGTCAGTGTTGCCCCGGGCAGGCCGCCACTCATGTACAATCTATGGGTGTCCTCCTCTCGAATGAGCTCACACTTCCCAGCCTATTCATCCCCTCTTGGAGACGTGGCTTTCTCCAGGACTCCCCGTTTTCCAGTCCCTGCTAGTTCCCACACACACGGACCCTCACTCTCCACGCACCAAACCCCCCCCCCCATCTACAATCTACACACCCACCCTCCACTCCCTCGCTTTCAACTCCAATTTGGGCACAATGAAGTTGTTCTGGCTGACAGTTTGGCCAGGAGAATAGGTGCTGTTTGGGCCCGCTGTGTTGCCCTACAGTGGGCCCTTTCTCCCCCTCGCTGGCTCAGTTACCGAGGGCCCCGGCCGCAGGGACACGGATGCCCCCCCGACGCTCCCACCCTGACCCAAGCAATTAGCCTCAAACGACCAACAACCACTCCCCCGCCTGCCGAACAACCGGGCCGTCTAACGAACAGCTTCGGTCCAGCTCCTACGTCTGACATCTCTTTAGTTACCTGTATGCAGGTGGGCATCAGTGTGTTGGTATGGTAGTTACCTGTATACAGGTGGGCATCAGTGTGTTGGTATGGTAGTTACCTGTATGCAGGTGGGCATCAGTGTGTTGGTATGGTAGTTACCTGTATACAGGTGGGCATCAGTGTGTTGGTATGGTAGTTACCTGTATGCAGGTGGGCATCAGTGTGTTGGTATGGTAGTTACCTGTATACAGGTGGGCATCAGTGTGTTGGTATGGTAGTTACCTGTATGCAGGTGGGCATCAGTGTGTTGGTATGGTAGTTACCTGTATGCAGGTGGGCATCAGTGTGTTGGTATGGTAGTTACCTGTATGCAGGTGGGCATCAGTGTGTTGGTATGGTAGTTACCTGTATACAGGTGGGCATCAGTGTGTTGGTATGGTAGTTACCTGTATGCAGGTGGGCATCAGTGTGTTGGTATGGTAGTTACCTGTATGCAGGTGGGCATCAGTGTGTTGGTATGGTAGTTACCTGTATGCAGGTGGGCATCAGTGTGTTGGTATGGTAGTTACCTGTATGCAGGTGGGCATCAGTGTGTTGGTATGGTAGTTACCTGTATGCAGGTGGGCATCAGTGTGTTGGTATGGTAGTTACCTGTATACAGGTGGGCATCAGTGTGTTGGTATGGTAGTTACCTATATACAGGTGGGCATCAGTGTGTTGGTATGGTAGTTACCTGTATGCAGGTGGGCATCAGTGTGTTGGTATGGTAGTTACCTGTATGCAGGTGGGCATCAGTGTGTTGGTATGGTAGTTACCTGTATACAGGTGGGCATCAGTGTGTTGGTATGGTAGTTACCTGTATGCAGGTGGGCATCAGTGTGTTGGTATGGTAGTTACCTGTATGCAGGTGGGCATCAGTGTGTTGGTATGGTAGTTACCTGTATGCAGGTGGGCATCAGTGTGTTGGTATGGTAGTTACCTGTATGCAGGTGGGCATCAGTGTGTTGGTATGGTAGTTACCTGTATGCAGGTGGGCATCAGCAGGTTGGTATGGTAGTTACCTGTATGCAGGTGGGCATCAGTGTGTTGGTATGGTAGTTACCTGTATACAGGTGGGCATCAGTGTGTTGGTATGGTAGTTACCCGTATACAGGTGGGCATCAGTGTGTTGGTATGGTAGTTACCCGTATACAGGTGGGCATCAGTGTGTTGGTATGGTAGTTACCTGTATGCAGGTGGGCATCAGTGTGTTGGTATGGTAGTTACCCGTATACAGGTGGGCATCAGTGTGTTGGTATGGTAGTTACCCGTATACAGGTGGGCATCAGTGTGTTGGTATGGTAGGCATCAGTGTGTTGGTATGGTAGTTACCTGTATACAGGTGGGCATCAGTGTGTTGGTATGGTAGTTACCTGTATGCAGGTGGGCATCAGTGTGTTGGTATGGTAGTTACCTGTATGCAGGTGGGCATCAGTGTGTTGGTATGGTAGTTACCTGTATGGGCAGGTGGGCATGCAGGTCAGTGTGTTGGTATGGGTTAGTTACAGGTGGGCCTGTATACAGGTGGGCATCAGTGTGTTGGTATGGTAGTTACCTGTATACAGGTGGGCATCAGTGTGTTGGTATGGTAGTTACCTGTATGCCCAGTGTGTTGGTATACAGGTGGGCATCAGTGTGTTGGTTGGTAGGTGGTAGTTACCTGTATACCCAGTGTGTTGGTATGGTAGTTATACAGGTGGGCATCAGTGTGTTGGTATGGTAGTTACCTGTATGCAGGTGGGCATCAGTGTGTTGGTATGGTAGTTACCTGTATGCAGGTGGGCATCAGTGTGTTGGTATGGTAGTTACCTGTATGCAGGTGGGCATCAGTGTGTTGGTATGGTAGTTACCTGTATACAGGTGGGCATCAGTGTGTTGGTATGGTAGTTACCTGTATACAGGTGGGCATCAGTGTGTTGGTATGGTAGTTACCTGTATACAGGTGGGCATCAGTGTGTTGGTATGGTAGTTACCTGTATGCAGGTGGGCATCAGTGGTAGTTACCTGTATGCAGGTGGGCATCAGTGTGTTGGTATGGTAGTTACCTGTATACAGGTGGGCATCAGTGTGTTGGTATGGTAGTTACCTGTATACAGGTGGGCATCAGTGTGTTGGTATGGTAGTTACCTGTATACAGGTGGGCATCAGTGTGTTGGTATGGTAGTTACCTGTATGCAG
The DNA here is from genome assembly GCA_029465975.1 of Dallia pectoralis. Classification (NCBI taxonomy): domain Eukaryota; kingdom Metazoa; phylum Chordata; class Actinopteri; order Esociformes; family Umbridae; genus Dallia; species Dallia pectoralis. The sequence goes on along the minus strand of CM055737.1, from coordinate 10,999,373 downwards.
GTGGGCATCAGTGTGTTGGTATGGTAGTTACCTGTATGCAGGTGGGCATCAGTGTGTTGGTATGGTAGTTACCTGTATGCAGGTGGGCATCAGTGTGTTGGTATGGTAGTTACCTGTATGCAGGTGGGCATCAGTGTGTTGGTATGGTAGTTACCTGTATACAGGTGGGCATCAGTGTGTTGGTATGGTAGTTACCTGTATACAGGTGGGCATCAGTGTGTTGGTATGGTAGTTACCTGTATGCAGGTGGGCATCAGTGTGTTGGTATGGTAGTTACCTGTATACAGGTGGGCATCAGGTGGGTGTGTTGGTATGGTAGTTACCTGTATACAGGTGGGCATCAGTGTGTTGGTATGGTAGTTACCTGTATACAGGTGGGCATCAGTGTGTTGGTATGGTAGTTACCTGTATGCAGGTGGGCATCAGTGTGTTGGTATGGTAGTTACCTGTATGCAGGTGGGCATCAGTGTGTTGGTATGGTAGTTACCTGTATACAGGTGGGCATCAGTGTGTTGGTATGGTAGTTACCTGTATACAGGTGGGCACAGGTGGTAGCATGCAGGTGGGCATCAGTGTGTTGGTATGGTAGTTACCTGTATACAGGTGGGCATCAGTGTGTTGGTATGGTAGTTACCTGTATGCAGGTGGGCATCAGTGTGTTGGTATGGTAGTTACCTGTATACAGGTGGGCATCAGTGTGTTGGTATGGTAGTTACCTGTATACAGGTGGGCATCAGTGTGTTGGTATGGTAGTTACCTGTATGCAGGTGGGCATCAGTGTGTTGGTATGGTAGTTACCTGTATGCAGGTGGGCATCAGTGTGTTGGTATGGTAGTTACCTGTATACAGGTGGGCATCAGTGTGTTGGTATGGTAGTTACCTGTATACAGGTGGGCATCAGTGTGTTGGTATGGTAGTTACCTGTATGCAGGTGGGCATCAGTGTGTTGGTATGGTAGTTACCTGTATACAGGTGGGCATCAGCGTGTTACAGGTGGGTATGGTAGTTACCTGTATACAGGTGGGCATCAGCAGGTGGGTGTTGGTATGGTAGTTACCTGTATACAGGTGGGCATCAGTGTGTTGGTATGGTAGTTATCCCTGTATACAGGTGGGCATCAGTGTGTTGGTATGGTTAGTTACCAGTGTGTTGTATGCAGGTGGGCATCAGTGTGTTGGTATGGTAGTTACCTGTATACAGGTGGGCATCAGTGTGTTGGTATGGTAGTTACCTGTATACAGGTGGGCATCAGTGTGTTGGTATGGTAGTTACCTGTATGCAGGTGGGCATCAGTGTGTTGGTATGGTAGTTACCTGTATACAGGTGGGCATCAGCGTGTTGGTATGGTAGTTACCTGTATACAGGTGGGCATCAGCGTGTTGGTATGGTAGTTACCTGTATACAGGTGGGCATCAGCGTGTTGGTATGGTAGTTACCTGTATGCAGGTGGGCATCAGTGTGTTGGTATGGTAGTTACCTGTATACAGGTGGGCATCAGCGTGTTGGTATGGTAGTTACCTGTATACAGGTGGGCATCAGCGTGTTGGTATGGTAGTTACCTGTATACAGGTGGGCATCAGTGTGTGGGTTGGTATGTTACCTGTATACAGGTTCACCCTGTATACAGGTGGGCATCAGTGTGTTGGTATGGTAGTTACCTGTATGCAGGTGGGCATCAGTGTGTTGGTATGGTAGTTACCTGTATACAGGTGGGCATCAGTGTGTTGGTATGGTAGTTACCTGTATACAGGTGGGCATCAGTGTGTTGGTATGGTAGTTACCTGTATGCAGGTGGGCATCAGTGTGTTGGTATGGTAGTTACCTGTATACAGGTGGGCATCAGCGTGTTGGTATGGTAGTTACCTGTATACAGGTGGGCATCAGCGTGTTGGTATGGTAGTTACCTGTATACAGGTGGGCATCAGCGTGTTGGTATGGTAGTTACCTGTATACAGGTGGGCATCAGTGTGTTGGTATGGTAGTTACCTGTATACAGGTGGGCATCAGTGTGTTGGTATGGTAGTTACCTGTATGCAGGTGGGCATCAGCAGGTTGGTATGGTAGTTACCTGTATGCAGGTGGGCATCAGTGTGTTGGTATGGTAGTTACCTGTATGCAGGTGGGCATCAGCAGGTTGGTATGGTAGTTACCTGTATACAGGTGGGCATCAGCAGGTTGGTATGGTAGTTACCTGGGTATACAGGTGGGCATCAGGTGGGCAGGTTGGTATGGTAGTTACCTGTATGGGCACAGGTGGGCATCAGTGTGTTGGTATGGTAGTTACCTGTATGCAGGTGGGCAGGTTGGTATGGTAGTTACCTGTATACAGGTGGGCATCAGTGTGTTGGTATGGTAGTTATCAGTGGGTGTTGGTATGGTAGTTACCTGTATACAGGTGGGCATCAGTGTGTTGGTATGGTAGTTACCTGTATGCAGGTGGGCATCAGTGTGTTGGTATGGTAGTTACCTGTATACAGGTGGGCATCAGCGTGTTGGTATGGTAGTTACCTGTATGCAGGTGGGCATCAGTGTGTTGGTATGGTAGTTACCTGTATGCAGGTGGGCATCAGCAGGTTGGTATGGTAGTTACCTGTATGCAGGTGGGCATCAGTGTGTTGGTATGGTAGTTACCTATATACAGGTGGGCATCAGTGTGTTGGTATGGTAGTTACCTGTATGCAGGTGGGCATCAGTGTGTTGGTATGGTAGTTACCTGTATGCAGGTGGGCATCAGTGTGTTGGTATGGTAGTTACCTGTATACAGGTGTTCACAGGTGTGGATGGAGGAAGCTGACTCTCCATGACCACTTTCAGTGTTACAGTCCTTATGTGAACACAAACGGAATGTGTCTCTAATGGCGCTTTAGCATGTCAGTTATCATCTTTGGCAAATATCAGCCTCGGATATCGTTTCATCTCAGGTCAGTCGTGGAGGTAGAAATGACTCTTCTCAAGATTCAGTCCATTTCGGTGAGCGTCTTGGAAAGCACAACAACATGACAAACCAGGCCCAAACACACACACACGCACACACACACACACACACACCCATGAGAAAGTGTCTAGCGGAGGCCCTAATGGGGTCACCATATGTCCAGGCGTTGTATATCATCCTGCCAGCCCCTCCGATGCTCCGCCAGACCACCATAACTTAGTTTGTCTTCCGCACAAAGTTTTGGCCAAGCATGGCTGGGCTTATTAGGAGGGCCATTCTCTGGAGCCAATGAAGCCCGACGGACCTCCAACAAAGGAGCTAATCTCAAGGCCTCCCTCCCCATCTCCATCTCCCTCAGTCTGGGCTGAGCCTCGCTCACTCTCTTCACCCACCACCACCACCACCACCCACCTCGGCTCAATACAATCTGTTTGGCTAGCGGAGCAGCTAGCTCAGAGTGGCTAGTTCTGAAGGGACACGAGAAAGGATGGAGCACTACGGAATCAGTTCAGGTGGTTTGAATCAGTGAGTTAACCGGGTGTGCGTATTACGAAACGTGCTGCACCAAATGGCAGAAAGCAACAGCACGTTTATTTGCGGTATCATTTCACGTGCGCTAATGTGTAACAGTCAACGGAAGGCCACTGATACTTGGAATGATCCTAATATTCCATTGCTTCTCTCCTGTATTGTGACGGGCCACAGCGTGTGTAGACATATTGTGCTCTCTGTCTCGATAAATGAGTGTAGGTGTGGACTGTGTTAACACTCATTATAGTGTGTGTGTGTGTGTGTGTGTGTGTGTGTGTGTGCGTGTGTGTGTGTGTGCGTGTGCGTGTGTGTGCGCGTGTGTGTGGTGGGGATGCGGTGCACAGACAATAAAGAGCCCTAGGCGGCAAAATACTAGCAATGACCTTGAACCTCAGAATTCTTCATTCCCTTGGCTGCAGGGACGGTGTGAGTGTATCTGTGTGTGTGTGTGTGTGTGTGTGTGTGTGTGAGTGAGAGAGAGAGAGAGAGAGGAGGATAACAATTGTGGACGAGAGAGAAAGATTTATAGCCTTTTTAATGTATCTCCGCATCACATGATCTCAGCATAGACATGAGCAGGTATAAAGTGAAGAAAAAAAAACAAGGGGTTGCACAGATACCTGTACAGAATGTGTGGACACTGAGTTACACTGCCTTCATACCCTGTGCTACAGAACGTCAGTAGACCAGAGGAACTGTTTGTTCACCCATGGGTGGCTGGAGCAAGAGGTTGTCTCCTGCTGGGATACAGGATAGCAAAGAGCTAAACATGGCTGACGGGGACACAGCTGACACACATCCTGGATAAAAGAGGTAGATCAGGTGATGGTAGGGGGCCGAGATGCCCAGTGGGAGGTCCGGGTAGAGCTCCAGGACCCAGCAGGAGGTGGCAAAGGCCATGTCACCATAACCGTCCGCAAATGTCACACGCCAGGGCACATGCGTAAACGTGAACCAATACGATAATGGCCCCAGCCGGGACAATCGGAAAACGAGCCAATCAGAGCAGCCGGAGCCATGTGGACACGTACCCTTACTGTTTGCTACAGGTAGCTTATTGGACCAGAATATCTCCACAGAAACGGGTGGACGCTGGCTAATGGAGCAGCAGACAGCCCCGGGTTTCCAGGCCCAAGACATCTACAGTTTCCCCCGTCTCTGTTCCCATATTCAGCTGGCTGGGTCGCCAGTCTCACATCGTCATTAGGTCATGTAGCCATAACTCCCACCCCATGAAATATTTAACACTTCATCTTTCATCTTTCAAGTGCAGAGACCAAGAAAGCATCCCCCCCCCCATCCAAATACAAACGCACTCGCACAAATGGGCCCACACACCCCCATGTGCACACACCAACTAGCGCACGGTCACAGTCACACGTGGCGTTCTGAGCTCGGATGGTAGCTAATCCTGAGTGATGCTCACGCCGACGCGAGTACAGAAACGGAGCGTGAATGAACGCGGATTCACCAAAAATGCACCAGCATCCAAAATGCTGGCTATGCTGTTGCCCAGCAACACGGACGGGTGAGAGCTGGCAGCGACCATCTTTAACCGGCGTCTTTACCATAGTGCACATAGTTGTCGGCAGTGTCAGAGTTCACCCAGTCTACTATTACTTGGTTAAACAACACTGGCGTGGACAGGAGAAAGAGAGTTGGTAGTGGAACGGTTTGATTTAGAGTGGGACAGTTACGGAGTTACCTAAAACATTACTTACTATGAAAATGAGAGAGTTTAAAGGTCAAAGGCAACATTGAAACATATTTATGTTATGGATTGTAGGAGTCAGTTAATGCATAGGGAGCACGCACACACACACACACACACACACACACATCCAAAGACAACGGGACATACAGCCAGTTAATGTAGTTATCTCTGCCCATGGGCATATCAGAGGCCCGGAGTCATAGCAACCCAATCTTCTGCCTCTGAAACAGAGGACATCTCTAGCAGCAAACGCCCATCGTACCCCAATAAGATAATATCACACTTTCACACTATTAATTATATTTCCCCTAGCTCTCTTTTATTCTTTATTCTTTTCGTTGTTTCATTGTGATTTAAAAATATATATTAAATCCCAGGGTTTCTTTGTGTGTAAGTCTGTGCAAGTTATCCTGATTGGCAACATCCTCCGAGATTGTCTCGACAGCCGTGATTTGTGCCCGTGTTTGAGCTCAAATGCCCCTTGCCTTTCTGGCTACAGATTGCCACCATTACCGGAAACGCTCTCTGCACGGCAGACGGAGAAAAAAAAGAGAAAAACATGAAAGACGACAGAGGAATTTCTCCACAGCGTGTATGAATCACTGATGGGAGTTGAGCGACAATTTGGTATGCAATTGTCATTGTCACTCAGGGACATTGTCAGGCCTGATTCCCATCACCTATTAAACCAAAACCTTTTCTGGAGGTGTCAGAACACCGGTGGAATTCCAGGAGACAGGTCATCAGGCAATTTCCTCGTTCTGTCTGCATGTTTTCACAGAGCATAAGTCCTGAACTGAAGACCTTTGTATTCTCCGTTTACAGATAGCACCTCCATGTCCCTGGACATGTGACGAGCGCTAATTACTGTTTAGTCGAAATGACACTATACGGGCTTGGAAATATGGCGGCACCTGCTAAGGTACGCAAGCGTTTCGCAAAACAATCAACGCTGCTTTCGTCGTGTTGTCAAAGTTATTCTAAACAGGTCTCACTGATTCACTTCGTTATCAACGTCAGTCAAATCTAGCTAGCACAGTTGACAACGTTCGCTAACTTAAATTCAGCGAACTTACCTCAATATAAACTAGATAGCCGTTACAATTTTAAATCAATCAGGTGCTATGGAAATGCTAACGCAGGCCTTAACGCGTGTTTCCCGTAAATACGGACGCTGAATTCGTTTGTCTGTTTTGTTGAGGTGCGGCCGTGTCAAACTAGCGTCAAATTCATAATAGCACAAAACGTAATGAAAACATCGGCGCAGTCCATCAGCGATATCTGCGAATGTTCCCGTGAACGCTAACACCTGCTGGGTCGCACGCCGACGGGACGACTGATATTCGGGGGAATTCGGACCGGGTCGGGGTACGAGTGCGGATGCAAACGTCGTGTGTTTGCCCTCACAATGAATACTCTAGTCTAATCTTTTGTGGCTATTGGGCACTGAGGGTGGGAAAGAGACCGTCCCTGAGAGAGCCAGACGGAGCGCTGTCCGCTAATTGATTGCCTATGCTAACAAGAGCATAATGTATTCTATTGTACTCATCATTCGGCCATGTTCATTACAGCAGAAAACAGCAGGATCTTTTACTCTCCCTCTCTCTCTCTCTTCCTCTCTCTCTCTCCTCTTGTATATATCTCTTTTTCTATGTCTCCCTCTCTCTCTCCCTCTCTCTCTCTCTCTCTCCCTCTCTCTCTTTCTCTCTCCTGTATATTCTCTCTTTCTCGATGTCTCTCCCTATATATATGGGGGATGTTGACAGGGAGTTGGTGTGACAGGCACGGCATCCTCCATCGCCCCGAACACCACAGCCAGGATGAGAATGGGGGGATGAGTGCCAGGGAGAGGGAAAGGAGGCAAGAAGAAAGGGAAAAGGAAATGAGGCAAGAAGAAAGGGAGAAGGAAAGGAGGCAAGAAGAAAGGGAGAAGGAAAGGAGGCAAGAAGAAAGGGAGAAGGAAAGGAGGCAAGAAGAAAGGGAGAAGGAAAGGAGGCAAGAAGTTGGTGGATGGGAAGATGAGTGAGAGAAAACGGATAAACGGATATCCAGGAGGTAGGGTGAGCTAATAAGAGAAAGAGAGGAGAAATGGGCGAGAGGACAAGCAGATGAAGGGATGTGAGGTTGGACAGGATGAAAGAATATAAGAACGAGATGAAAATATGATGGAGGAGAGAGAGAGGAAACAGAGACAGAGAGATGAAGAGGAAACAGTGACAGGGAGAAGAAGAGGAAACAGAGACAGAGAGAAGAAGAGGAAACAGAGACAGAGAGAAGAAGAGGAAACAGAGACAGAGAGAAGAAGAGGAAACAGAGACAGAGAGAAGAAGAGGAAACAGAGACAGAGAGAAGAAGAGGAAACAGAGACAGAGAGAAGAAGAGGAAACAGAGACAGAGAGAAGAAGAGGAAACAGAGACAGAGAGAAGAAGAGGAAACAGAGACAGAGAGAAGAAGAGGAAACAGAGACAGAGAGAAGAAGAGGAAACAGAGACAGAGAGAGGAAGAGGAAACAGAGACAGAGAGAGGAAACAGAGACAGAGAGAAGAAGAGGAAACAGAGACAGAGAGAAGAAGAGGAAACAGCGACAGAAAGAGAGAGTGGAAACAGAGCCTAATTAGAAACAGAGACAGAGAGCAAACAGAGACCGACATAGGATGATGACTCTGAGGAGTTCAGTGAGTCACCCCCCTACATCCCTGGTGTCTGTCAGGTTCCCACTAGTCCCTCCATCCGCCCCCAATCCTTCCACCTCACCCCGATCCATCCTCCCACCCTTCCTCGTCCCTCTTCGCCCCTCTTGCTCCGTCCCTGGTCCTCGCCCCTAATGAGAGCTGGCGGGACAATAGTGCCATTGTTGGCAGTGTTTGGGAACCCGGTACTGAGAACAATCGCTGTTTACTCAAGCAGTGGCGCGTCCCAAACCCTCTCCTGTGTCCTGATTAAGTCCGCTACCTCCATTGAGCCAGGCACTAGGACCCTCCTCTGCTCCACTTCCATCTGCCCCTCCTCTCCCTTTCTCTCGCTCCGTCCTCTCTCCATCCCTGTGTTCGAGCCACCACCACAATTTCGTCCGTCTCGGTTTCCAGGATGTTCGGTTCTTGTCGTCTGTTTTTTTGGCTCCGAACGGCATACCCTGGGATTCTCACGGCGTTCATTAGCAGGGACCAAAACGGGCTTGACGGCGCTCATAGGATGAATGGGACAAGACCGTCCCTAAAACAGGTCAAACGCCTCTGTAAGAACAACCTCGATAATCTGCGACAGAGACGATATCCGTAATACAGACTGAATCTAGGTGTCGAGTGGCTGCATCGCGAACAAGTCAAGTCGTAAAAAAAGTGTCCTGAAGGACATATGATTCAGCTTGTGAGGAGACAGTGGAATCCACTCTGCCAAGTCTTCAGATGGCTCTGCTACAGTACAGGATCAAGTACCGGCACCATGCAAAACAGCATCATGAATATGCGTAATTTTATGAGGCCGGTGTACGTTGTCTGGGTTACGAGATGTCACAGTTGCTGGCTGGGAGAATACTGTACCAGCAGCAAATGCATGAGTGACAAATACATAATCCCGTTCACCACATTACAGCGGTTTAGAGGTCTGTCGCAATGCTCAAATATGCATTTTTTACAATTACAGACACTGTTTCCACGAACGTGCACAAGCCAACGCAATCCTGATGTCTATTTTAATTCTACAAAATGTTTGCCGCTCATTAACCGATAACCTCTCGTTGTCATGGATTCTGAGGAGTGAGTAAGCGAATGAGAGACGGCCCTGACGTTTGTACATTTCTAATGAGCGTCGCTGTAGACATTGAACAACAGGCAAAATGCAATAAAACGCTTTAACAAGCTCACTTAAAATGTAGGCTCTCTGGATAACAACGTCTAGATCACTAAAGTATAAATGTAATAATTTATACTGATTTATACTGTACATTCAATAACAGAAATTTAATGCAGTAATAATTTCATTTAATAAAAATATATTGTGGTATTAATTTCATCGTAAATAAATTCTATGAGACGAGTTGAGGAATAAATACTGATGTGTGATTGTAAACAAAAGAAATGTATTCTACACAATAATAAAAACATATAATAAATGCTGTCAGACACATAATTACTTAATGCAAATATGGGTACCAAAGGGGTTGAGGACAATCCCCGACAAAACAATGTAGGGATTCTAGAAGCATATTGTAATACAGCCATACTATAATACAGTCATACTGTAATACAGTTATACTATAATACAGTCTTACTATAATACAGTTATACTAGAATACAGTTATACTATAATACAGTCATACTATAATACAGTTATACTATAATACAGTTATACTATAATACAGTCATACTATAATACAGTCTTACTATAATACAGTTATACTGTAATGCTGTTATACTGTAATGCCGTTGTACTGTAATACAGTCATACTATAATACAGTCATACTATAATACAGTTATACTATAATACAGTCATACTATAATACAGTCATACTATAATACAGTTATACTATAATACAGTATTATAATAATACAGTCATACTATAATACAGTCATACTATAATACAGTTATACTGTAATGCCGTTATACTGTAATGCCGTTGTACTATAATACAGTCATACTATAATACAGTTAAACTATAATACAGTCATACTATAATACAGTTATACTGTAATGCCGTTATACTGTAATGCCGTTGTACTATAATACAGTCATACTATAATACAGTTAAACTATAATACAGTCATACTATAATACAGTTATACTGTAATGCCGTTATACTGTAATGCCGTTGTACTGTACTGTAATGCAGTCATATTCGTATGCGGTCATACTATAATGCAGTCATACTGGGATAAAATTTACAACAACACACATGTTATGACGTTGATGATGTATGTTTCATATCAGTTCACTGATTGGCCACTGCACACACACACACACCCACACACACACACCGATTAACACGCACATGGACAGACACATACATGATAAGGGCCAGCTCCTTATAGCTGAATAATAGAATGTGTTGTTCTCATCAAGACAGAGTCTACAGGACCCTGGGATACGCTCCACACGATAGTATCACTGGCAGTGTAATCCAACATAAAACATAACCGCAACATATATCGAATATTATACACAGAAATGTAAACACTAATAATTACTATCGGATGTTTTACATTTTAACCATTGACCAAGAAAGTACACCAATTAGAAATATGTGTGTGTATCCATACAGATATCCATAATGTGTGTATACATACAGATATACAGATGCACGTACACACACGCGTACACACACACACACACTCGAATTGAACTCCCAGAACACAACCATGTACAGACACACACTTATCATCACGCAAACACTCACGAACACACACACACACACATCGCCACTCCAGCACTCCAGAGAGTACCAATTTACAGGAGCTAGCATACTGTAGTCGCCCCCGCCTCGGCACCTCTTCTCGCCTATCTTCTTCCTGGCTCTGCCCCCCTTCCCCCACTCCTCCCCCACTCACACACCCAGGGGGAGGACTCACTGCTCATAGCACCCAGGAAATTAACTTGACATTTGATGCAGACAAAAAAATACATATTTTGTGTGTGTGGTGGTGGTGGGGGGGGGGGAGGTGAACCCAGGCTGATATAAGGTCTGGCAGACTATAAACCCAACCCCCCCACCCCTCTTGTGAGCCCGGCCCGCATTCAGGGGGATTTCAGCGATCTGCAATGCAGACGCCACCAGGTGCCCGCGGAAGATGAGCTTCATCGTTGCCATTGGTGCTCTGGAGACGCGGCCTGTCTTTCTCCATTTCCGATGTCTATCACTTCCCACAGTTTTCATATCCAATTACCGCCGGTGTGTGTCGTCCGTACGCGGCGGTCCAGGCTGAACGGGATGACTTGGGAACTAGGGCGATATCTCCGCTCGCCCTCATAATTAATCCCCGCCCCCTTTCGCTACAAGATTGAGTGCAGGAATATTTCGCTTAAAACCGTTATGTGTTTCATATTCCAGGGCACTGGTTTTTGTAACAACGACATATGCGTTCACGCTACACACACAGACACACACACACACACAGACACACACACACATGCGTAGCCCCAGCCAGTAGGTTTCTCAGTCTCCATCTATTAGACATGCAAGAATGTTAAAATTATTATTCATATAGTGTCTGTCTGCCCCTCCTTCTCTCTGTCGCCATATTGTTTCTGAGGGGTCGGCCAGACGAGAGTGTGTGTGTCTGTGTGTGTGTGTGTGTGTGTGCGTGTGTGTGTCTGTGTGTGTGTGTGTGTGTGTGTGTGTCTGTGTCTCTGTGTGTCTGTGTCTCTGTGTGTGTGTGTCTGTGTGTGTCTGTGTGTGTCTGTGTGTGTGTCTGCGTGTGTCTGTGAGACTTTTCTAGCGTTCTCTCTCTCACCAATCAGGTGAGACACAGAGATTCTAAGCCTTCAAAAGTCGATGGGTAGAGAGGTAGTCTCTGGTAATGCATATCTGTCTTCATCAAAACACAATAAGGTATCGTTTAAAATGTACAGCATTCAACGACTATGTGTGTTTTGAATATATTGGAATTATACTGAAAGTAGTGGCTTGCATAGTGTATCACCAGCAATAGCAACCGTTAGCTATCGCAAATTTGTAAATTCTGAGGTGACAAAAGACACAGCGAATTATACTTCAGGTGTTAAACAAAAAAAAAGTACATCTAAAAACCACATAAAAACACCCTCATGACAAGGGTTTTGAAACAGAGTGTACATTCTGGACTCTAGCCTGTTTGCAATAGTAACCATAGTGCAAATACTCAATGCGCGTGGGGTACATTGAATATACCGATTTGAATATATTCAGGGGTACATTGTGGATGTGATTTTTGCGAGGGACCGACGGGTACGAAACGGGAGGGAGGCTGTTGTCAATCCTTAATCCCCCTCGGCTGGGCTTAATGAACGTACTCAGGAAAATGTCACACATTTTGATAAGGTTGAAGTGTCGGCTGGTTTTTACTGAGCGTGTGGGGGGTTGGGGGTTGGGGGTGGGGGCTGCTTTCATTAGCCGCGGCGTAAGTAATATCTGTTTTGCATTTCTCTGATGCTGTATGCGGCCGGAGTGGCGTTGCATCAGCCTTCACACACACGCACACACACATGCACGCACGCACACACACGCACGCACACACACACACACACACACACACACACACACACACTGCCACCCTGCACTCCTAACCCTCCTCCATCAAGAACACAACACACACACACACACACAAGCATTTTTCATTTAAATTCAGCAGATGAATAACGTGATTGAGAGTGGAGTATGTAATTCACAGTGAACATTCATGCCAAATGTTTCCTTAAAACAACGGAAACGTCGTCAGGAGATGAGACCGCCAAGATGTGTGTATCTCGTTTGGGCTTTGCTTTGTCTGAGGTAAGTTCACACATGCCCAAGGAGGCATATTTAAAACCCAATACGACACGCTAAAGACTAAAAAGGGGGCATTCGAATGGAACAGACATTCGCGAAGCTATCATTTCAGGTCGTCATCATTTTTTGTTAATAAAAGCGACATCTCTGAGTGCGTGGAGCAGTGGAGATCTGAGCCCCAGGTTCCTGCCACCCTCTCGGCTTCCGCAGACTCCCGGTCCTTCTGCCATCTTGCCTCACTACAACTCGCTGCCACACATTTGCATTCATTTGCATGATTACGTTCTGCGCAGATCCTTTGTTCTCGCTGGAAAACGATGATACAGGAGAAACTCTACCCACGCCGTGCTCTTACACACTCCAACGACGGCTACTTGGATATTCAATGACAAAAGGAAATGTGCCTGCTTTCCTTTTAACTATAAATTGGGAACTAATACCCCACCCCTGGATATACCGCACATTAAAATGAGAAAGAACTGTGGCCGTGTTCCGCTTTTCTGGATTTTTTTCACGGCCGCGGAAGGGAAAATAATATGCTATGGCTCAGAGGCACAAGTCCCAGTCATATATATAGCATGGAAGAATCTCATCCAGGCATGGAATATAGAATTACATGACGAATAGAAAATGGGAAAATTACAGATGGAAAATAAATGATTTAAATGAAATAACATCTCTCATGTGAACATGTTTCTATATGTATTATATACATTTTTTTCCGGTCTCAATGTTTTTACCTTGCAGTTTTTGTACTGATATCTATTATTTGCTTGTTACACGTTTATTTCAGGGTAGCTCAAAAATGTAGATTGGTTGAGTGGTCAGGTGTGGATTATTGCTTTTTGGTACGTTAGCGCCCATTGCCCTAGGTTGGCGATTAATTAATGTGCTCCGGACACACACACACACAGTACACACACTCACACACACAGTACACACACTCACACAGCACACACACACTCACACACACCCACACAGTACACACACACTCACACACACAGTACACACACTCACACACACAGTACACTCACACACACACACAACACACACACACACACTCACACACAGTACACACACTCACTCACACACAACACACACACACACACACACACACACACAGTACACACACTCACACACACACACACACACACACACACACACACACTCACACTCACACACACACAGGAAACACACTCACACACACACTCACACACTCACACACACAGTACACACACTCACACACACACACACAAACACACACTCACACACACAGGAAACACACTCACGCACACAGTACACACACTTACACACACATACTGTACCATGCTGTTTATCATGCAAACACATTCAGGAGATCTGGTGGAGGCTACATGTGGGTAAATCCTGGTAGATCCACTTCAGGCAAACAAACAGCGCTTACTACCAACACATCGTTGTCATAGTTCCCTACGTTTATGGTTTAAAAACAATTCTACTAAATTGGTGATGTCAAACCATTGACAGAGGCATACAATGCAAACGCCTGTGACAGCCCGATGAGGCTGGCCACCCCTCAGAGTCTGGTTCCTCTCTAGGATTCTTTTTCATTTTTGTCTTACTAAGGGGTTTTGCCTAACCACAGTACATTCACTTGTGTTACTTGCTCTTTGGAGTTTAAGGCTGCTTATCTGCAGCAGCCTTTTGTGACAACATACGTATGCATTTTGGTTTAACCTTACAGTGTATGGGGCATCAATGTCAGAGGCACCGAGTTTTGAGCATTTAGAAACACAAAGCTGTAACTGTTTTGACTCTTATATAGCACAGCGTGCCAACTAGCTTGATTTGAGGATGCGACATAAATGATATGAGATTTTTGTGTATACATCATAGGTGGCTGTAATATTTTGGACAGACATTTGCGTTTTCAGCATAGTGTATTAGTGTAACTAATGTCCTGGTTGATAAAGTATATCTACCATCCTCTATCTACCATCCTCTATCTACTATCCTCTATCTACCATCCTCTATCTACCATCCTCTATCTACCATCCTCTATCTACCATCCTCTATCTACCATCCTCTATCTACCATCCTCTATCTACCATCCTCTATCTACCATCCTCTATCTACCATCCTCTATCTACCATCCTCTATCTACCATCCTCTATCTACCATCCACTATCTACCATCCTCTATCTACCATCCTCTATCTACCATCCTCTATCTAACATCCTCTATCTACCATCCTCTATCTACCATCCTCTATCTACCATCCTCTATCTACCATCCTCTATCTACCATCCTCTATCTACTATCCTCTATCTACCATCCTCTATCTACCATCCTCTATCTACCATCCTCTATCTAACATCCTCTATCTAGCATCCTCTATCTACTATCCTCTATCTACCATCCTCTATCTACCATCCTCTATCTACCATCCTCTATCTACCATCCACTATCTACTATCCTCTATCTACCATCCTCTATCTACCATCCTCTATCTACCATCCTCTATCTACCATCCTCTATCTACCATCCTCTATCTAACATCCTCTATCTAGCATCCTCTATCTACTATCCTCTATCTACCATCCTCTATCTACCATCCTCTATCTACCATCCTCTATCTACCATCCTCTATCTACCATCCTCTATCTACCATCCTCTATCTACCATCCTCTATCTACCATCCTCTATCTACCATCCTCTATCTACCATCCACTATCTACCATCCTCTATCTACCATCCTCTATCTACCATCCTCTATCTAACATCCTCTATCTACCATCCTCTATCTACCATCCTCTATCTACCATCCTCTATCTACCATCCTCTATCTACCATCCTCTATCTACTATCCTCTATCTACCATCCTCTATCTACCATCCTCTATCTACCATCCTCTATCTAACATCCTCTATCTAGCATCCTCTATCTACTATCCTCTATCTACCATCCTCTATCTACCATCCTCTATCTACCATCCTCTATCTACCATCCACTATCTACTATCCTCTATCTACCATCCTCTATCTACCATCCTCTATCTACCATCCTCTATCTACCATCCTCTATCTACCATCCTCTATCTAACATCCTCTATCTAGCATCCTCTATCTACTATCCTCTATCTACCATCCTCTATCTACCATCCTCTATCTACCATCCTCTATCTACCATCCTCTATCTACCATCCTCTATCTACCATCCTCTATCTACCATCCTCTATCTACCATCCTCTATCTACCATCCTCTATCTACCATCCTCTATCTACCATCCTCTATCTACCATCCTCTATCTACCATCCTATATCTAACATCCTCTATCTACTATCCTCTATCTACCATCCTCTATCTACCATCCTCTATCTACCATCCTCTATCTACCATCCTCTATCTACCATCCTCTATCTACCATCCTCTATCTACCATCCTCTATCTACCATCCTCTATCTACCATCCTCTATCTACCATCCTCTATCTACCATCCTCTATCTACCATCCTCTATCTACCATCCTTTATCTACCATCCTCTATCTACCATCCTCTGTCTACCATCCTCTACCATAAACACATCTGAAGACACATGAAGTCAAATGTATCTAAATCCTAAACATATATTTTGTTCTGTCTGGGTATTTTTTAAATATGTGCAGTATAATTACGCAAGAGTGCACTTGCCATTTAATATCAAAACATGAAAACACATGCTTGATTTTAGCTCTTCCTCCTCGAGTATATATCAGCGTTTTACAAAAAGTTCCTTGAGTATGTCAGTGTTTTAGAAAAACTAAGGATTTTTGCTCACCATATTTTTCTCTGTGACGGCTAAAGTTCTGTGACTTTAAATGGTGGTTAGTGACTGTGTTCCACTGGACCTGCCCTGTCTAATTGGCCCTTGAAAACCCTCCACCAATTAGGAAGCGTACAGGGGGTATTTGCACTGGGTACACTACCACATGCCGAGGCCCATGGAACCAGACTCTCTCAAACCCGTCTACATCATCACACAAGAAATCTAGTTTTACTGAAATACCAAGACAGTTTGGAGTCGCCATTCAGAACGGGTGAGGTGCTGGTGTGGTCTAGAGTGTGAGGTGGTTATTTTCAGCTATTCAAATATTTTTTGCTGACTGAACTGTATGTCTACAGATTCAGCATATTGTGCCGAGCACACACAAGAAATGTCCCGAGGAATTCGCATCCTGACAATCGACGAAGGTCAAGGTCAAAGGTCAAATCGGGGATTTTCACCCTGAGAATTTTAAGTGAATATAGGCCGTAAGATAGTGCCAAATAATACCCGGAAGTTAGAACATGTAGAAATCCTATGAACTCTGCGATTCGTCTGGAATGTCGCCGATTGACCAGCATGGCAGTACGACAACCCGTTAAACAATAAGGGAGACGTTCAAATAACCCTCGCCGAGAACACTTCTGACTTGTATCGTATGTGTCAGATTTGTGTGGGTTCTGCCTCTCGGACTGTGATGTTGGGCTGATGATGAACACAGGGGCCCGTGGATCTTCTCTTTGGTCTGGACCAGAAGCCAAAAGAAACTATGGGTCATGGGATTTGATCTTGCCCACGGCCTTGTCGCCGAGACTCCCTCGAACCAGTGTTTTTTTGTTGACTGCGTTCCCTGGACCGCAGCTAACATCTAAGATCTTGCTCAACAGAGACACGGATTTTGCAGCAGTCAAGTCAAGCAAGTATGCGCACAGGCTCTCGTATACATGGTAAATAGCACACATGCGATTACTGACCCACGCCCACACGCATGTACAAGCACACACACACACACACACATGTAGAGATTTTTGGGGTACATTTTCCCAAATGATAATGCGTACACTTATTCTAATTTTCACCCTAAACTCACCAAAGCATTAAACAGCCCATGTTAGGATCAGCCAGTGGTCGTCGGTCCTCTGAAAGCCCAGTGGCCTTCTCACCTCATGGTCCAGCGGACATCCCCATTGGACACCTCCTCCCCCCGCAGCATCAGGACCGGAGCCGAATCACTCAAACCCTGCAGCACAAGGGAACACAGCAAGAGGAAAGACAGTCAATGCAGTGCATCTCCATTCAGACTGTAACTGTTGTGGTAAAAAACATAGTCTCCACAGCCAGTCGCAATGAATTCGATAAAGCAGTGCTAATCACATGACGCTGGTGATCCGCGGGGACGTGCACCAGCGCTACGTTCGCCCCTCAGAGAGTAACAGATTGGCAATAACTTTTTTTGGCAAATGTCCGCTTTAACATCGGGACACAGGCACAAAAAGCAGCTTAAACACTTTATTGCCGGTAAACTGCTTTACTCGACCAATAAACACTTTTTAGGCCCTTCAGTTTAATGGTGGTTCGTAAAAGGCATACTCCTGAGTTATGTCTTTATTATCTGACTCTAATGTATGTGTCATTAAATTATTACTATAAGTGCAACGATTTCCATCAACGGTAAAGCGGTCACTGTTCTACTCGTATCCAACTGATGGAGATTTCCAGGCGCCGTTTACACCTTAGCAGAGATGCGTTCGCAGTGAATTCTGAAAGCGCCCCGGCTCAATTGAACGTTACTTATACATTTCTTCCTCTCAATCTGTGACACAACAAAGTGTTTGAATCGCTAATCCAGATCAAGTCAATCCAAACTGGCTGCTGTAACATTCCTCCGGCTTCCATGTAAAGTTCTGCTTCCATGTGAAGTTCTGCAGCACACCGACCACACTGGTCTTGTCTAGACACGTTTCAGGGACATTGTCGTTGACCCATGACCTCCTGAACTCTCACCCCAGACCCAACCTTGTGGACAGAATGGGGCCGTGGTGAGGGAGTTCCGTCTATGCCATGTTCTGGGGAAGACAATGCCCTTTTGGGTTCAAAGTTTAACTCTCCAACCCACTAGGGATCATCTCATTTATGCCCACGTTACAAAGAGTGGATGAGTCCATAACCAATGCAGCTACTTTACAACAACATGTGTTCTTGTGTGTGCTCTTCAATGAGAAGGCCACTTGCTGACATCTGGATCCTGTCTACCAAATTAGTTCACATTTATTCCCCATTTATTTAGAAAAGCGCTGAGTAAAACAATTGGTGCCTTTTTAATGCACAGTCTACGTAGCTGCTGGTTTTTTGTAGAACGGATAGTGTGAGCACAAAGTGAAAGCATTTCCGCCCTCCATCCCCTAGATGGCAGCACCAATCGAGTCAGTTTAGAAATGTGGCTAGTTCTTTTGGCTGTTGTGATGGAGCTTGGTTAGGTTTTGAATCTTTAGTTTAGCATTTCATTTGTTATTTTTGGTTTTGCATTGCTAATATTTATTTTGTCAATATCTTAACAGGCAGCATTTCTAAGAACCGTCCGCAAAAATGAGTCAAGACAGAGCTGGCCCAAATGAGTCAAGACAGAGCTGGCCCAAATGAGTCAAGACAGAGCTGGCCCAAATGAGTCAAGACAGGGCTGGCCCAAATGAGTCAAGACAGGGCTGGCCCAAATGAGTCAAGACAGGGCTGGCCCAAATGAGTCAAGACAGGGCTGGCCCAAATGAGTCAAGACAGGGCTGGCCCAAATGAGTCAAGACAGGGCTGGCCCAAATGAGTCAAGACAGGGCTGGCCCAAATGAGTCAAGACAGGGCTGGCCCAAATGAGTCAAGACAGGGCTGGCCCAAATGAGTCAAGACAGAGCTTTTATATCAGTACATAAACTTACATACACTTTTATCTAAAGGGCTGAATACATATTTTTAGCGGTCCTTGTGTATAGATTGGCATGGTGTGTTTAACTTCACGATCATTCGTTTTTGTTTAATTGTCCATCTCAGATTTGTAGCCAGTTTTTCAGAGTCCTGCTGTAGGCTGATGTGATGGTGTGCTCTTCCTGGTACACACCAGGAGACTGGCAGATGCAAGGTCCTATTAACCTTCATGTAAAACCAAATGAACACACACACACACTTACTAGAAACCAGCTTTTGCACGTACACCCGCAGACACTATTGTTACAAAGCGTTATTATTTATTGACATGTTACGAACAGATACAGGACAATCGTCCAAAAAGATTAATGTAAAGTGTTGTTGAAGCGTGGATTTATGCATGAATTTATGCATCACCATCACACACACACACACACATTCAGTACACTGAACCTGCTCAACAAAGAACGCATAATTATAAGCCATATCTGAGGACTGATTTCGCTCAACGTTTGATTTTTGGACAGACACACACCGTGTCTCTCTGGTTCTCTCCCGTCGTGTTTGTCAGCCGCCGCTAGTATATTCCTCTGGTTCTTTAGGCTAACTGGGTTTATGCTAACTGCTCCGCACCCCCCACTCCGTTCCCGTTTGCGGCTGTCTCTTTGCATCTCCCCCCCCTGTTCTTCCCATCCCCCTCCTCTTGCTCTGCGGCTGCTGGCCTACATGCAGAGAATCACTGTGCCAGACAAGCCTGGGTACCGAAACTCAACCAGAACGGAGACGCTGTGCCACGTGAAGACACAAACGCCGGGACACGAGACACCAACCAACACCGCAGTGTTCAGACGTGTACTCACAGACTGGTCACGGTGACCGTATAAAAAAGACCTAACGAGTACATTCGAATTTTTGTCATTTGGCAGACGGCCTTAATGGGGACAACCCCACGACCCAGTAATAGCAAGTACACTATAATTAAATTGTCAGTTCTCAAAGGAAGAAGCAACCAAGACAATTAGGGTGACCCCCCGCTATCGGCCAATGATTGATGAATTGTAGTGTAAATATAGATTGAACATATGCTGAACATTGCCATAGTGACGCTCTGTGTAAAGTGCCCGCTAACGCAACGCTCCGTTTAAATTTACATTCCTAATATTGCTCTTATCTGGGTCAGAATTTCATTGGCTGTCTCGCCTCCTTGCGGTAATAATTCATTAGCGGGAGTCAGGCTCAAACGCTCAGTCATTTAATTATCGCGACTATTCTGGGCCTTGCCAGGATTACCCACAAAGAGAGCTGACAGGAACGAACGGGTTCATACTGTGACGATGCCAAGCTCAAATGAGTGTTCGCCACGTGGATTGTTCGCTGGTTGAGTATTCGTAATTAAGCGAACGCGATAGTACACACAGGGCGTGTACACGCGCGTATAACACACACCCACACACAGGTGTTTGGGTCGGCTGATGTAGCCTGTGTTGCCACATCTGAGACGGAGACGTTCTAGAAAGAATCGCACTGCACAGGGCATTAATTACCAACTGATTTACTAAAACACTCGACAAACGCCAAGCTATTCCTGGATGTGGCTAAAAGACTGTAGGTGGGGTCCTTTGTCCACCACGTTGGAAAACAAAGAGGTATCAACCAGAGAATCTTTACTGTCTCTGGAACCATAATGAGAAGTGTTTAATAAAACGTCAGCATTTTGCAAATTTGCTGAATTACAAACAAATCCTAGTGGGTAAAGTTCAAACCGCATATAGGTTCTATCAATGGAGGACGCCCTGGCACATATGAAAGAGACGACAGAAGTATTTATTTCACAGAATAATGACACAGGCAGGCATTTGTTGAGAGGATACGGTAAAGTGTGCATTTGTAAAGGTTCAAAATATGGTCTTACTGGTCTGTCTAATTATGGGATGTTTTGTCTGTACAGTAAACGTGCCTTTGTGCGTGTGTGTGGGTGTGTGTGTGTGTGTGTGTGTGTGTGTGTGTAGCCTACCTCTGACTGTAACCATGCACACTTAGTGAACACTTTTGTAATATTTAATTAATGGAAAACAGGCCTGGAGGACGTGGGGAGAGTGATAGAGAGAGATGAGGACATACATGGAGAGAGATGGAGAGAGACAGACAGAGAGGACATTTTTAACTGAACCTAGACTATTGTCACGTCTAACCGTAAAAAGACAGACATTGTGGAACAACCTACCTGTCTATGGTTAAAGTGGATAATATATTTCAAATGCTTGTTAAGCACCGTCTTTATTCCACCTCGTAGCACTTTGTCCCTTTTTGTTCTACCTTCATCTATTGTTTACATTTCTACTGCGACAAAAATAAATTTAAAAAACCTAACACCGCTTTCACCTCGTAGCCTATTGATTATAATTTGTAATTTGAAACTATTTGAAGAATTGTTGTGTTATTTTAAACAAAGAGTTTTTTCTCAATCTCTTTTATTGTGTTGCTTTTTTAACGGCTTCTTGCCTTAACCATCGAGTCAATTAGTTCAGTATTATTTTTGTCTGCAAGGGCACTTGACCCGCTTCCCGTGTGATAAAAATGAGCACGCCAATTTACATGCGATGGGATTTTCAATTATCTGCATCGGCTCGAGCTGAGAACCGCTAATAGATTTTAGGAAAATGCTGTTATTTTTAGCGGTGACGAATGCGGTCCATGCGCCATGAGACGCCAACACAGGAAAGCATGATATAGGAAAATCACATAGGTGACAGTAATCCAAGGAATTAATGTATGCAAATCAGATCCTTGACATGCGTGGTTGGTGATGGCACAAATTTCATAATTGGCCTCAGAGCACATTGTGCGCCTACCAAGCCGTGTGTGTGTGTGTGTGTATATGTGTGTGTGTATATGTGTGTGTGTGTGTGTCAGCGGACATTTTAGGTCTACCCTCCTCACACGCTCACCACTGCCAAACGCCTTAAGATGGTGGCACCTTGAGGGAGAGACACTTTCTGTGAGCCAACCAAGCTCCTCCCCCTCCATCTCCTCCTCCATCTCCTCCTCTTTACAGGTCCACAGCAGTGGGCGGACGCTCGTCCCTAACCCCTGCCCCCCTAATAAATATTTAATTCTCCCACCTCTAATAAGGATATTAAGCGGGGGCTCCTGAGCCCTGGCGTATATGCATGAGTCCTCTCATGAAATCTGCATAAAAGGCCCAGATGCTAATGTAACCGCCGCGGCTACTAGCCGTGCTTACTGCTCTGTATGCGGCGAAGCCATCTTCCTTGACAAGCCAAGACTGTACGTAATTTAATTGCGAAACAGCATGCCGCGCTGGCGTGCTTTATTCAAAACACGTCGAGGGCCGAACTGTCCGTCTTTCACAAAGCAGAACGGCTGGGCTGTTTTAATCGCAGCCGTGCTAAAGTTGTTTTTCTGTCTCGTACAATGCTGAAGATATCAGCGGGCACGCAATATGTAGAAAACCAACTCAACCACGCCTCTAGTTATTTGATCTTCATGTTCTGCGTTTCTCTGAGCTCACACATCTCCCCCAATTCTCTTCTTGCTAAATATATGGCAGGACGGTATAGTCACAAGGCATCACTTTTGGTTATTTGTAATTAATCAGGAATGAATAATGAAATAAAATGAAATGCATTATTAACACGCTTTCATCGTCCAAGAAGATTTGAAGCATATTTCAGACGGAATTATACTAATTTATTTATAGCAGGGGTTATTTACATAATCAAAAGCCAGTGAAGCACAGAGACTTTGAAAAGGACAGGCAGGCAGTCACACGGGTTCAGATACCATGAAGCCACCATTCTTACGCATGCAGCCAGGGTAGCCAATGTACCCGCAGTGTTTACAACACCAACCATATTCATCTCATGGCAACCATTTGTTCTGCTGTGTGTTTTAGCATTAGCATTAGCTATTATGAAAATTAGCACTTTATCTGGCTAGCATTAGCATATTTGTGAAAATCCGCTAATACGTTTCTGGGATGGGAAAGGGCGCATGAATGCTTGGAAATCAAAAAGTCATAGTTTTCTAAACTATTTTTCCATCAGTAAGTTTTGTATGTTATATTTTACATTATTGTATTTATCATCTAAATCTATTACCTTGAGTGTAGTTGTATCGTTTTGAGACAAACAAAATGCTTGAACCAAATGCTCAATTTGAAATAAAATCATCCCTAGATGTCCAAATGACACTTCTCCTCAAACAAACCAAACGATATGAAGAAAGCGCGTGACAACGCTACAAAGGCTGGCCGTTAAAACGACAGTTTTTAATGTTCAGTTTGCTGACTGTGCTCCAGTCGTGTTTTGAACGTGACTAAAATGCTGCGTGGCCCAGAGGGCACCGGGCCTGTCCACGACCACCTCCGTGCAGCCTGCAGGAGAGCGAGACGCCGTGGCAGAGCACAGCAGGCCTGCTGTTCCACACAACCACGCTCAAGTGGCCACGTATGATGTCATTAAAAAAGGACCAACCATGGCATTCCTCAATGGATTATTGGTTCATGTAATGGCTGCTTGATTGTTCAGGGGGTGGCGGGAGGCTGACCGTGTCCTTGTGTTAATGACCGGCCAGTGGTGCTAAGGACCAATGATTCTTTGGCGCTTTTGGTGTTGCCGTCTAGAGCGGAGGGCAGTCGTCATTGGCTGAGAGCAGCGTACCCTCTCTGAGTGATCTACACTGCTTGGGTCATAATGTCCACCACACAGGGTTGTATTGGAGACCTGACAGGATGTCACCTGACAGGGAATACATGGCAGTGCCTTAATGTGTGTGATGAGGGACTGGCATTATACAAGCACATACATGTGCGCGCGCACACACACACACACACACACACACACACACACACACACTGAAACCAGGAAACTGTTTTGCTCCAGCAGCTCAGATGGCGGCATGCGCATCGTGAGCTCACCGCCCGTTGCCACGGTGACACCAACCAGAGGAAGAAGACTGAGCAAGAGGAAGGGGGCTGAGGAATTCACATAGTGCTTCGCTTGTTTAAACTCCAGCACCTCATTCAGTAATCAGGCCTCATCAAGGAAACGCTAAACCGGCACATTCATGTATAAAGGCCAGAGATTTCAAATGAGGCCGAATTCATCTGAAATACTGCGACGACGAGGTGAAAATACACACACGTACGAACATGCACAAATAAATCTGGATATTATCAGGCACAAACGTAAATGTAACACATTTACTACGTAACACGTGGTTGTGTTTAACTAACAGATGACCACCAAGTGAAACACAGACACACGCAAGTAAAGAATTACAAGGAACAGCGACATTGGTGGCTGAATTCTATTAGTAATGAAGAGCTAACTCATTGTGGGGGCTGTCTCCTCATCAATGGTGGGGATCCTCAGCCTTGAATGCACTGAATTCATTAAGGCACCCGTGCACAGATGGTGTCTGGTCCTGTGTCTCAAGTTCAAGTTCATGTCCAGGAGACACAAGGGGAGATGCCAGACAGACCAGACGTTACTGAGACACGGCCATTATTCCTCATCTACATGATGCAGATGTCTGCTATGCTGTGGTCCTGTCTAGTCTAGGCTATTGTCTGTTCTGGTATTGTGTTGTCTATTAGGGTGTGTTCTGGTATTGTGTTGTCTGTTCTGGTATTGTGTTGTCTATTAGGGTGTGTTCTGGTATTGTGTTGTCTGTTCTGGTATTGTGTTGTCTGTTCTGGTATTGTGTTGTCTGTTTGGGTATTGTGTTGTCTATTAGGGTATTGTGTTGTCTATTCTGGTATTGTGTTGTCTATTATGGTATTGTCTTGTCTGTTCTGGTATTGTGTTGTCTGTTCTGGTATTGTGTTGTCTGTTATTGTATTGTGTTGTCTATTCTGGTATTGTGTTGTCTATTATGGTATTGTGTTGTCTATGATGGTATTGTGTTGTCTATTAGGGTGTGTTCTTTGTGTTGTCTGTTCTGGTGTGTTCTGGTATTGTATTGTCTGTTCTGATGTGTTCTGGTATTGTGTTGTCTGTTCTGATGTGTTCTGGTATTGTGTTGTCTGTTCTGGTATTGTGTTGTCTATTATGGTATTGTGTTGTCTGTTATGGTATTGTGTTGTCTGTTATGGTATTGTGTTGTCTGTTATGGTATTGTGTTGTCTGTTATGGTATTGTGTTGTCTGTTATGGTATTGTGTTGTCTATTCTGGTGTTATGTTGTCTATTCTGGTATTGTGTTGTCTATTATGGTATTGTGTTGTCTATTCTGGTATTGTGTTGTCTGTTATGGTATTGTGTTCTTTGTGTTGTCTGTTCTGGTGTGTTCTGGTATTGTATTGTCTGTTCTGATGTGTTCTGGTATTGTGTTGTCTGTTCTGGTGTGTTCTGGTATTGTATTGTCTGTTCTGGTGTGTTCTGGTATTGTGTTGTCTGTTCTGGTGTGTTCTGGTATTGTGTTGTCTGTTCTGGTGTGTTCTGGTATTGTGTTGTCTGTTCTGGTGTGTTCTGGTATTGTGTTGTCTGTTCTGGTATTGTGTTGTCTATTATGGTGTGTTCTGGTATTGTGTTGTCTGTTCTGGTATTGTGTTGTCTATTATGGTGTGTTCTGGTATTGTGTTGTCTGTTCTGGTATTTTGTTGTCTGTTCTGGTATTGTGTTGTCTGTTTGGGTATTGTGTTGTCTATTAGGGTATTGTGTTGTCTATTCTGGTATTGTGTTGTCTATTATGGTATTGTCTTGTCTGTTCTGGTATTGTGTTGTCTGTTCTGGTATTGTGTTGTCTGTTATTGTATTGTGTTGTCTATTCTGGTATTGTGTTGTCTATTATGGTATTGTGTTGTCTATGATGGTATTGTGTTGTCTATTAGGGTATTGTGTTGTCTATTCTGGTATTGTGTTGTCTATTCTGGTATTGTGTTGTCTATTAGGGTGTGTTCTTTGTGTTGTCTGTTCTGGTGTGTTCTGGTATTGTATTGTCTGTTCTGGAGTGTTCTGGTATTGTATTGTCTGTTCTGATGTGTTCTGGTATTGTGTTGTCTGTTCTGGTATTGTGTTGTCTATTATGGTATTGTGTTGTCTGTTATGGTATTGTGTTGTCTGTTATGGTATTGTGTTGTCTGTTATGGTATTGTGTTGTCTGTTATGGTATTGTGTTGTCTGTTATGGTATTGTGTTGTCTATTCTGGTGTTATGTTGTCTATTCTGGTATTGTGTTGTCTATTATGGTATTGTGTTGTCTATTCTGGTATTGTGTTGTCTATTAGGGTGTGTTCTTTGTGTTGTCTGTTCTGGTGTGTTCTGGTATTGTATTGTCTGTTCTGATGTGTTCTGGTATTGTGTTGTCTGTTCTGGTGTGTTCTGGTATTGTGTTGTCTGTTCTGGTGTGTTCTGGTATTGTGTTGTCTGTTCTGGTGTGTTCTGGTATTGTGTTGTCTGTTCTGGTGTGTTCTGGTATTGTGTTGTCTGTTCTGGTGTGTTCTGGTATTGTGTTGTCTGTTCTGGTGTGTTCTGGTATTGTGTTGTCTGTTCTGGTATTGTGTTGTCTATTATGGTGTGTTCTGGTATTGTATTGTCTGTTCTGGTATTGTGTTGTCTATTATGGTGTGTTCTGGTATTGTGTTGTCTGTTCTGGTATTGTGTTGTCTATTATGGTGTGTTCTGGTATTGTGTTGTCTGTTCTGGTATTGTGTTGTCTATTATGGTGTGTTCTGGTATTGTGTTGTCTGTTCTGGTATTGTGTTGTCTGTTCTGGTGTGTTCTGGTATAGTTTGGTCTGGTGATCTATGGTTTGGTCTGCTCTGGAACTGTATGGTCAGTTATGTTTTGATCTGGCATGCTCTGGTCTGGTTTGGTCTGAAGCTTATTGATATTGGCTAATTGTATGTGTATTTGTGCATTAATTTATTATTTATTTGCATGTAATAAAACCCCAGTAACAAGTCCAGTGTACTGATGTGTCACAGACACACACGCCTATGCTAAGAGCAGTAACAACACAGTGATGGTTCCTCATCCTTTGTCTGATACAGACGTGACCCGGACGGGCCTGACCCTAAGGCACAACCCGCCACATTACACTTATTACCACATGAGCCCCCTGCGCAAAAAAGGAAGCCCATAAAAGAGCCAGCACACCGGGGTAAAATATGCTGATTGTTTGCCCAATGAATATGAAAAATCTGCTGCGGTCGCCATGGTTATGTTATTCAGCCAATCACGTGACAACAATGGCTGTGGAGCACGGTAGGTGTAGGTGCCGAGGGAGGGAGGGAGGGAGGGTGGGCTGCGGGTGAGTGTGGGCAGCAGAGGCAGTGTTACGCCGCAGAGAGGAGCCGTCACCACTCGTCTTTTACACCCGTAGTCAAATCACACGCCCAGATTCCCCTGTGAAAATGGGCCTTTCGAATTGGATGGCAGGACCTCTCCTCCTCTACGTCTCACCAGCCTGTCTGGACGGCAGTTTCATAAATGAACTTTACAACCACGTGCTTGGTGTAGAACGCACGGACAAAAAAGACCAGCCGGAGGGAGAAACGTCTCTGAGGCCGTCTGCTGTTGGGTATACTTGAATTGCATCTCAATATGCTGCTTGATAGCGCTTGAACCACATCATCAAACTCAGCAGATTTTGCCAATATTCACAAGGAGACTAATACCATTGACTATATATATATATATATATATATATATATATATATATATATATATACACACACATTATCTGGAGACAGAACACGGCAGTCGTGCAAACCACAGCCTACCCAGTCCCTGCTACATTATGCACAGCAGGAATATGGCAGACTTTTTGGGAGTGACGCAAGTGTGATTTGCAGCAGTTTTGGACATGTGATACTGCTCTCTCCTGGCAACAGTGGGCTACATCTGGCGTTGCAATATGATGTTGTTCATATTAAGGTGAATGACTGTGGTTAACATGCGCTGTTTGATACAGTGATGCACTTACAGAGAAAATCCCATACAAAGGACATAGACAATAGACTATACTGCAGACCAATAACATACAAAATACAATACAAAAAGATACACAATTATTCAGATCCTAGTGGTGTTTCTGACCAATTAAAACCATGCAGCAGCCTATATATAGACACGCGTTGTACATTCTCCTCCAAAATGCCTTCGCTGAGGAAAGTTCTGCTCTAATTTATTAATTGTGTTTAATTGGGACAAAGTCACTATAATACATGCTGACTTCCAATGACTAAGTTTGATTCAGCCAGGCCAGTGGGCCTGTTATACTAAGAATAATTTGTATTCTGCTGGGTTACATATAGTTTGTCTTTACACACTGCTGACATTTAGTGTGGCCCAGACATGAAAACAATGCAAGCATTCATGCGTCCAGACCACGATTTCAATGGACTGAACGCCTGGACATCAATGACACTTGGTTATTCACTGCTGCTCGCCCGAACCTGATATTGTATTCATCTCTTTGACCACGGTCGGAAACGGACACACCGGTTCTGTCTCCGACGGTGTGAGAAAGGTTTTGAATTGAGCCTCAGTGGGCCCTTTTAACATTGAACTTGGGTGGGTAATCCTCCCGTGATATAGTCCACACTGCAGACCCAGCGGTACCGGTCGAACCGTGCGCTCATATGGACCAATGGGCATTCAGTTAATTAATTAATTAATTAAACGTAAAGGCCGGCACCTGATCACACAAATAGACAAACAATTAAATTATTTGTAGCAGACAGCTATATAATTCGTTTGTAAACAGAACGATTTTAAAACGGTCTATATGGCATTATTATTATAAAATATAAAAAAATATTATTATTAGTATGAAAAGGCGCAAAATAAAAAATACAATAAAAATAAATAAAAATAATATAACTCGGCTACAGCTACTGTTTAGATGATTAATAAATGTAGAGACAAATAATAGACTCAAAACGTCCATTAAGATAAAAAAAAGCTTAGGTCCTTAACTGACACCTTAATAAAGGTTATTCTCGGCCTATATCACTGAATCTGCCTTTATTTCAAGTTAGAAACCATCGTTTAGCTACAATTGCTTTTGCAACTATTTTGACAGAAATGTACCCTAATATATAATATTTGTGAATGTTAACAGAAACCAGACATTATCCAGTCATGTTCTGAATGCCACATCCACGTGCACCAGCTTGGTTATAATAAAATAGTAGAATTAAAATACGATAAATTGTGTTTTTGTTCTAGTATTTAATGGACAAACAATGTCCCGGTCAAGTTCAAATACACGGGGCACATTATAGGTGATGCCCTGGTATAGTTTGTACACTTCTGCATATAGGCTTAAATTGCATTTGTCTGTCAGATGAATTAGGAGTTAGACAACAGGACACAGACGGGGGCACTCAACAAGGCCCATATGAAATGCCATAATTAGGCGGACAGGACATGTTTGCATGGATTCATGAAGCCGTCCAGATTTAAGATAACGACCCACTAGTCCTCATTATCTATGGCAAGGCATTACGCATTCAAACCCGTTACTGCGCATTTGGAGGGAAACGTCGCCTCTTTCTATGGGGATGTAGATGAGCCTGGTGCACTTGACGTCTATTCGTGACCCCTGTCCCCCATCCCCCCCACCCCGTTGTCTGTCATATTCGCACTGAGCATGGCATTGCCACTTGCCCCCCGAGCGTGGGAATGGGAGCGCGCAGTCGTTCACATCTCCAGCACAAGCGGTTATAACGGAATCAATTAAGCCGGGCCGGCCCCATGCACTCTCCGCCCCCCACCCCTCCTCCCCCCTCCCCCAATCTTCCATTTTTGTCAGTCCCGTACACGTCCTAATTATTGTTGTTTGGGATGCGATCATGATGAAATGAGGCTCGCACGTGCATGGGTTCCACCTTAAATGTCACTCATCCTGAATGCTACAGTCTACATTATACCAACAGAAGGAGCATGTATGCATGTGTGTGTGTGTGTGTGTGTGTGTGTGTGTGTGTGTGTGCGTGTGCGTGTGCGTGTGCGTGTGCGTGTGCGTGTGCGTGTGTGTGTGTGTGTGTGTGTGTGTGTGTGTGTGTGTGTGTGTGTGTGTGTGTGTGTGTGCGTGTGTGTGTGCGCAACATTTACTAAAGGCTGTGATTTGCAAACTTCAAGTTTCCAAAAGTCGTAACACCTACATATAAATGCAGCCACCCACTAAGTGAACCTGTACGGTCAATGCAAGCTGCATTATAACATGTGTAGATATTCTAGGACATATTCAATCTCTTTTACGACTAAGCCCATTCAATGTAATTTGTAATGTCATCCAAGAAGGTTATTTTTTGTGTGTATATATAGCGAGTAGTAGTCTTGTTATTCCAGTCAATATGTCCAAGGTCCTCGACGATTCTGGAAGTAGTTTTTACTTTCGGTTATCTAGCTTTATGACGGCCATCACACTCATACAGCTAGATAACCAAAGATAACAACCCACTTCCCATTCTTCACACATAATCCATAATTGTCCTCTGTTCTCCTTTGCTGTGTGGATTGTGTCCCTGTTGTCAGTATAGTGGTCCCACATACTTTGAGGCAAATAAAGCACAATTGAAGTAGGTCTAATGTGATTCCCACACTTAATCTCCATATAGGCCACTTGGGTAATGTGAGTCTCTTAAACTCCCATCATGCACAGACTGTAAAAAACAACACAAGGTAAAAATCACACAAAATCCCGGTGTTTAGATTATGAAATAGCATGGCGACATATTAGTCCACATTATTGAGTTAAACTAAGAGAGAGCGAGAAAGAGAGAGAGAGAGAGAGAGAGAGAGGGGGAGAGAGAGAGAGAGCTGTAAGGTGCAGCCATCATTGCACAGGCCTTGATTTGCAATGCAAAACCATTCAATCCCACAAAAGGCCCTTTCGCCTCTATTAAGTCGTGGTGGCAGAAGCAATAGATATCCATCAGGAGACACTGAGCCGGAAAATCCGCTTCCCGGTGAAAGTGCAAAAATTACACCGGTAGAGCCAGAAACCGCCTGATTGTTCTGGATTATGAAGAAAGGGGACCTCGTCGGTGGGCAAAAAAAAAACATGTAAAGTTGTCCGATTGTATCCATATGCGGGTTGTGTAGAAGAGATGCCGAGGTCTCTGAGTCAACTGGGTTCCGTTCTGCTGGCTGTAGCTGGTCTGAATGGAGTGGGGAAAGGGGCCATCCCCATGGAGCGAGACAACCAGAAGGAGGGGTAGGTTTCCAATGCCAAAATCCGGACCGACCCGGGCGAGGTCAAAGGCCTCAGACCGCGGGCGTATAAAGTGATGATGATGATGATGTCATGCAAATGTGCAAATGCACGCTCCTGTGCACGCACGAGCGAATGGCATTTGCCCAGAATCTCCTCGCGCGTCATTGCCAAGTGCATGCGGAATATTTCCGTTTTCCGCTACACCGGCGTGCACGCGTCCCCCCCCCAAAAAAAATATAAAAAGGACGGAGGTACAAAATGAACGGTACGAATGATCGCCTTGGTTCTTTTTAAATCCGGTAAAGGTGCGCGCACGGCAGCCGATTAACACACCAATGCACGGGCTCATATGTATGGAGGATATTATTATGGCAGCATCCCTGGGCTGGGTAGAGGCAGTCTCAGAGATCATACCCGGGCACGGTCTCTGCTTTACGCACGGAACCTGGTCGGATATCGATCCGGGTGCGAAGGGCTTAAACGG
Source organism: Dallia pectoralis (assembly GCA_029465975.1). Lineage (NCBI taxonomy): Eukaryota > Metazoa > Chordata > Actinopteri > Esociformes > Umbridae > Dallia > Dallia pectoralis. The sequence continues at coordinate 10,967,363 of CM055737.1, read as the reverse complement.
TTTAGTTGTCTCGATTTAACTTGTAGTGTATTTCATCGTCGACCTGTATAAGCTACAGAGGTTTCCAGGTAGGCTACTCGGGATGTCGCAATATGAAATATGCATTATGTTTTTCTGCACTGCATGGCACACACACACACACACACACAAACACACACACACACACACACACACACACACACACACAACGGGAGAACGTGCCCATGTAGTGGATGAAGCATTACAAGTTCATATTTATCAGAACTGTAGAAACGTGCACCGATATAAAGCTGACTGTTAACGATTTGTACATGCATGCGCACATCATTTCTATATAGGATGCATGGCAGCGCTATTACTCATATAGCCTGTTTGCAGGGAATATGGTACTTTAGAAATATTTGGAACGATATAGTTCGCAAAACTGCAATTCAGGTGCGTTGCCTATGTGTGAGTGGAACGGGATCTCTCATGCGTTTACCTTTAAGTGTGTGCACGCGCGTGCTTGAGGGTTAGATATATATATATATATATATATATATATATAGAGAGAGAGAGAGAGAGAGAGAGAGAGAGAGAGAGAGAGAGAGAGAAAGAAGAGAGTGACAAAGAGAGAGAGAGAAAGAGGGAGAGATATAGAAAGAGAAAGAAGAGAGTGACAGGGAGAGAGGGAGATAGAAAGGGAGATAGAGAGAGAGAGAGAGAGAGGGAGAGAGAGAGAGGGAGAGAGAGAGAGGGGGAGAAATCCAATGATAATCACTGAGGATCCTCTAAATTAATCGGTCTACTCAATACCCCAACATCAGAAAGTAAATTTACCATTTATTTAAATTACTACACAAAGAGATTTCCAATAGGTAATACAAAGGTGGAAAATATAAAACAATACAATGTTGTTAAGCTATATATGCTGTGTTGGAGGGGCATCGCAGAGGTGATTTGCAACCAAATGTGACGTTGTAGTCCTTCGTCAGAATCGTTAATTTAATTGTAGAATTGCTTTATATGAGCTATTCTATAAACGACAGCTGATGTACTGCAACCAGCTCCTTTACCATACACAATTATCTTATCTGAAATGTATAGTATCGAAAGGCTTTGCTGTCTGTCGCACCAAATACCTGCTTACCTGCATTGGTCTCTCAATTAAACAATTTCGTTCAGGTTCTAACATAAAGGTCTAATTCGTTTGAAAGACATGTATACAGCTGCTCAGTATAAACGTGGATATATTCTTAATAATGAAATGTAACTTGATAGTTCCCCCAGAAGTGACACCAGTTGATCCAACTGAGAACGCACTTAATTGAAGCCTATAAATTGACCTCCAAGAATAATCAAGTTCTATCCAATAATCTAGCATTTAACAGTTAGGTCTAATAATAAAACACAATAATACATTTTCTAATCGTGTATATAGGTTTAGGGTGTCAATCAATATCTGAATTCTGAGCATATAGAATACAGGCCTCAACCACATTGGATTATACATAAGAAATACAACAAAATACAATATACTAATTAGGTAAGCACGTTTCCCAACGGTTATCGAGTATACTATTTTTAATATTAACAGAAAATACTTTTCAAACAAAAAAAATCCATAATGTTCTTCACAATAGACTTGTCAAATGACTTGTTACTGTGATCCTAATATATTGTTTTTGGTGTCATTCTCTAAAACAGTGCATGACGACAGTATGGACGACAATAACCTAAATATCTGCAATTTATACATTATTTACGGTTGTTATATACCATTGCAGAAATATTGCTGTTACATGTAATTCAACTAATTCAAACCAGTCATGTTACCTTTGTAGCGCTTGATTTTCTGTAATTATTTTCTGTCATAAGTTGTAGCATTATAACCTGTGTTGCCTAACCTTATTCACATAGTCTATGAATGAAGTAGTCATCTATATCCAAATAAGCCCGAACATGATTTTCTGATTGTATGTCACATGATAGAGACAAACGATCATCATTATTCACTGAAATGCGCACTTCATATCCTGACTTTATTTTGACCCAGATCAGCTTCCCAGATCTTCAGCTACACACATTGTTACAAACTCGATGCATTCTCCTCGCAGTCACACACATCCTTTGCCAATGAACCTTGGCGCATGCATCTTGGCACAATGCACGCACTAAGAGGCGTTGGCCACCATTTCCCCTGTGCATATGACTATGGTGGTCTTGAGACTTCATCATGCTTATTTACTTCCCTTAGTTGTACAGACGCTCACACACCATCTCAACTAACAAACACAGGCCTATTGACATATTACCTGCATGTCATTGAAGACCACTACAGCCTTGTGAAGCACAACCATGAACTAACTAACTGCACTTGCCAAAACACATACGAACCCTAATCAAAGCATGTGTGGTCCCCCTCACTACAAAAAAGTATGCAGCTATCTAATTTACTTCCTGAAGCCAATACAAATAAACACATATGGTCTAATTACTAATCGAGTCGTATAACTTGAACTTTACGCACATCAGACTGCCGTGGGGCTTTTACGCACCGTTTAATCACTAAAGTTGCACTTACTTTCTCAATCTGCGCCAGAAGCATCACGGCAGGTCTCGTCAGAAATCATCCCGGATAGGAGACACGCAGTGTGCATGGGACCAGGCGGACAGAAATCATCCCAGATAGGAGACACCAGGCGGACAGTCCCCCAAATACCGTCCCCTCGTTTAAAAGTGCCGCTTATACCCACTCTGTTCATTAGGCGTGCGCTTCGGTTGCTTTGCGTAAAGGCTGAGCATATTCCAAGCACACGAGAGAGGGAGAGGTTCAGGGCGAGAGGGAGGGAGGGGTAGAACGAGCAAGAGAGACAACTTTCCCAGAACGTCTAAAGGACCAAATAGAAATTGCACGGCTCTGAAGCTCCGAGGGTGCCAGCCAGCAAGTTATTTTTTTCTGGTTGGGGGTTGGGGGGGGGGGACTTGTCCATCTCTCTGTGTGAAAAGGGACGTGCTCTGGAACTCAAACAAGTTCCCTTCGCTCTTTTGTTGCGCACGAACTGAAGAGGCATTGTTCCTTTTTTTTCGTGGACTCACCCGGGTTCCCAGACCTGGTTATGAAATGATCACCGTATGATTTGGCCTGCTGGACCTCATTTAATATTTTTTTTAACAGAACGCATTAAAAGCCCTTTAGACACAAGTGTGTAAAACTATGTATTTAAACCCGAAACAACAGTGAAGTTGGTTAAAATATAGTCTGGAAAACATTTTAGCACTAAAAAAGGGTCTTTGGTTGGAAACTTTTGCTCTCGCCCACACCTTTACGCGTCCCCTCTGTCCCTTTCTCTCTACCTCATACATTTTCTCCCACTCCCTCTCCCATTCACAGACAGAAACACACCTGTGCCAGTGATGTACCAATTGGACCATTGATAATTCAATTGAGAGAAGATCTAAGTCCAAAAACTATAGCAAAATGTGACCCTAACTTTGGGAGCAGGTGGGCTACATAATCAGTCAATCATACACACCACACACGTATTTATACTAGATACAATGAACAATTCCATTTAAGCAAATTAAATTATTATTATTATTTATAACAATCCATGTCCATTAGAATTAAATTCTTTATTAATAACCTTGGAGATCATACGACGTGTAATTTCTTGAGAAACACAATCTAAGCCTATCAGGAGAGTATAATACCCTGCCTGCACATATTGCATTGTCTTTCCCTAATTACATGCGCATCCATTTGATTTGGGTTTGGCTGTAACTGCCTACAGGTCACGTTCAATGACGTAGACAAGCATAGGCTATCAGCTACGCGTGCAGCCATATTTAAATACATCAAGGAAATTAGTGCATGGAAATATGCAAATCCAGCTTACATAGTCTGTCTGGCCGCTGGTCGGAGTAATTCCCCCCCACCGGTTCCTGGGTATTTGATTGCCTTTTTGCAAGCGAACGGTGCCTCGTTTGTTTTGGACGATGCTCCATGCGGGTGTGTGATCGGTGGAGAACATAGTTGGAGAACATATAGGGAAGAAACCGAGGGTTCTGCAAGCTGGGAATCCGCCCATGCATAATGAAACCATGCAGCTCCGCCATGCGCAATGCTTCGACGCTGTTGGTTCCAGCCTGCGTATTGTTTGTAATATTGATGCATATGTAAAAGGTACATTTGCATTTATTGCTTTACTTTTTATGCTTCATTTTGCATTCTATTACTGTGATTGCTATATGCGTATTTATTTAGGATGCTTGAGCTACATGCAATCATAGTCGTACTAATCATATAGAACTAGAGTGCGTTAAAATTAACATAATAGAGAGTGTAGGCTATTAGTTTTTCAGTAATGAAAAATAGTCAAATGTGATGTTGTTTACTTTAAAAAATGCACGAGCAAATAAGCGACTGGTGGAACTGTAGAGGAGATGATGTGTAAGATACGATTGTAATATACTGACATTTAAACTTGAATGAGCTATTTTAATGTTTCAATTAATTCATGATAGTCCAAGCAGTGTTTTTTTCTCGATTGTGCTCGGGATTAGTTGACGTGAAACCTTTGATGATCGCGATATGTGAAATGTGCATGTGCCGGATGCAACTATAACTATAAGTGTTATCGCACCTTATAGGTGTCTCGGCCGGCGACATTTCCACGGTGCACCGGCGCATGACGCGCACACACACACCTCTATAGCGACGGGTACGGGAGCGCGCGCGCGCGGCCACAGCGTCTCCCAACCACACACACGCACACACAGAAAGAAACGCTGACTTGTTAACCGTTGTCTTGAAATAGATGGTCGAACTGTTCTTTTCGGCATCTTATTGTATTTTTTGTAACATTTTTTTTTGCATAATTACCTTTTTTCCTGTTTAAAAAATATTTTATAGATCTCTTTCTATCTCTTTAATATTAAATCTAAATCAAAAGTAAACCGAGACACGTTTAACTTACCCATATATTTTACATAACCATTCAGATCTTCCTGGGGTTATATGCTTGTCCAGCTCAACTTATTGTGCGAGCGGGTCGGGGATGCTCCATTCCTCACTCGGTACTCAGTCTCCTCGTCTAGTGAACCCAGCTGCTCCCGAACCGCTCGTCTGATGTGTCACCCAATAGAAGTGGTCAGACGTGCACACGTATAGGCTACAGATGTTCCCCTCCAAACAGGGCACACATACATGCTGTCATGCACATGTACGGTATTTGGCTTGACAAACGCTCACGCATGTGGTCTAGTATAGACATCATTGCACATCATTTGCTTGTAAAACCAAAACCACAATTTTGTGAATGTTTATGATCAATCTATAAGTGTGACGAAATATGACCTAATGTGAGCAATGTGTCAGCTATTTCACCTAGATAAGGTTCCAGGTTGGTTTTCAATTACTCTAATAATGACACATATGTTCTAGTTGTGGTGATTAAGGTCTATCAAAATGTTTTTTTTAAGTCAATTGCCTGTATTTGGCAGTAGAATGTGCAAACGTGTCTAATTCTCGGACTAGTGTACTTATTGTGCCAGTAACACGTGGGCCTAAACTGGAAAAATGTACATGATTGAGACGAAACTGCTAAATATTGTACAACAGGCGGCCACAGAGATTTGGTTGCGATAAAAAGTAGGCATTAGGCCAATGCATCGAAGTAAAATGTCCGGTTATATCTGTCATAATTTAGAGGTCAAATACAGGGACAGGGGCGAATAGCATTGAGTCAAATAAATGTAATGACTCGCACGAAGAAAACATGTTAAAAGCCACCGACACTAGTTTAAATCACATAGCTTCATAGGTTGTATGGAGATTATTAGGTATTTTAATTATATCTATATATCTGGACAGCTTTCACGTTTTTTTGCAAATAAATCTATAGCATTTAATATTTTAAATGTAAATGGTAAATTTTAAATTATTTTTAGAACATAACATGCCATTGAAGAGTTTCGGTTGTAATTGATTAATCTCACAATACAAACATCCATTTGTATTGTGTCTGTGTGTGTGTGTGTGTGTGTGTGTGTGTGTGTGTGTGTGTGTGTGTGTGTGTGTGTGTGTGTGTGTGTGTGTGTGTGTGTGTGTGTGTGTGTGTGTGTGTGTGTGTGTGTGTGTGTGTGTGTGTGTGTGTGTGTGTGTGTGTGTGTGAGAGAGAGAGAGAGATAGATTGTAAGTTATATGGTACAATTGTTTTTGCAACGTGAAGTCAAACAGTCCCACAAACAGTCTATTGTTAGAATCATTTTCGTTGTTATTATTTATTATATTACATTGGCTACACTTTACGATCACAGTTCTACATTTTTGAATTTGACTTTTATGAAAACAAGCCTTAAAAAAGCTTTTGGAATGGACTATAGATGATTTGAAAAAGTCTAATTGATAGTTAATGGACACCAAGGTTGCAGTGTTTGTGTGTTGTCACAGAGGCTTGAATTGGGGATTTGGAAGGTGATAAGAGTGGAGAGAGTGGGAATTTCATAGCTAATAAATATTGACATCTAGTGGTGACTGTTGGTACATCAGGCGCCACTGCTGTAGCCTACTTTATTAGTTACCCCTATTACCAACATTTACATTGTTTCTTCTCTTTTAACACAAAAATATATCAAACACATGATGTAATGTAAATATTAAAATCCGAAAATAACGAAAGAAGTATGACCTAACAAATCGATAGACCCATGTTTACAAAAAGAGTAGGCTTTGCCTGCCAACAGCACATTCTTCCATTTCTGGATTAGGTGGATTGTTTTCCTTTTCTTCCTTTAATTTAAAACAAAATACATCGAACACGTTTTGCGAAAAAGCTGAATTAAATTACGTTGCATATAATTTATTTTTCTAATTCTTGATTTTTTGCACCTTTTTAGACATGTTGTTGAAAATGAAGTAATATTTTACGACTTGTCCCTCTTTGTTTTTTATTCTTAATCCTATTCTACTATTATTCTGTCATTTAGTATTTTTATACGTAGGTAATTAATGCTTATATTACTATGTTATTTTTCGAGAAAACATTTTTTAAATGGCAGACTTTTATTTCAATAAATCTCTATTGCGTTACACACGAGTAAAAAGTCGTAAAATGAACGATAAAATAATCTTCTTTAATGATGACCTGTACATGTCTTACATTCATCTTATTCGATTTTTTATTCCTGTGTGTAACATTTTAATTATGTTACATATACAAATATAGCTTGTTTGCATGCCAATCCAGACTGTTTTAGCTGTTTTAGCCCGAAAAAGGTTTTTGTGTAACATGGTATTATTTTCTTTTAATGTTGTAGTTGCCTATAGACATGCGCATATAAACCATTTAACTCGGTCTTAATGTGAACACAACAATGTTATTTCTAAGGTTTAGGACGTAATAAAACGTACTGCAAAGTCACTAAAATAAAAGTCTTCACGATCCTTATTTTGGAATTATTCAATTCGATGTAGGACCACATTATATTAAATTATGTAATATAATTATATTATATTTATTATGACAAAAACATAGCGGCAATTTGAGTCAAAATCGATAATGACGGTTGCTCAGAGCAATTTGTGGAATTATGTTTTGACTTGTTTTATTCATATTTAATTGTAGCCTAATTAAACTTTATCCAGAGTTTTTTATGTTCCACACTCACATCCATTTGAGCTCGACTTTCGCAATGTGAGATGAATAGGACAAATCACTGATCCAGGTATCATGTTCATGCTCTTTAATAATCGACTGTATATTCCATCAAACAGGATGGGGGACCTTTTATTATTTTGTATTTTTTCTTTCCATTGCACATGCCAGACTAATATATGTTTAGTGCCAAAATGTATCACGGGCAGTAATGATGTTATTGTAATGTTAAGTGATACAAACTGTGGCTGTAAATGTCAAATCAAAGTCTGCTATTTGAGTTATCATAACTCAATGCCATGATTATGTGGTAACAAATAAAGCCAGAAATGTCACAGCCATGTTTCAATGTCATGTCATCCATATTACTATATATTTGTGGAAATTAAATGCTCAATAATAGTTTCATATAGTCAAGTTGCATGGAAGATACATGTCATGTTGGGTCTACTATGTAATGGTATCAAAGTGAAGCCCATACAGTAGCTATACATAAAAAGGATAAACACAATGAAGTCACACCAGCACATCAGGACAGCTACGAAAACCAGAAACTTTAGTGAATTCTCATAAAAATACAAATACCCGTTTCCCAGCAGAATATACTTTTATTTCAGGTTCCAGGCTTTTGCATTACATATAGCTGAATAAAGTCCCTTGAGATACAAAGATGAGGTTTTAATATAATGACATCTTATCTTCAGGTGGCGACAAAGGCCTGCTTATGTCGCTAAAAGCTGCTTTTGGGACTCAATCATAAACTTCAGGACTCCCCAATTGTCCGTTTTAATCACTACTAAAGTTATTATTATGAGTATTTCTAGTTATTTGTCTCTCTCTCCACAGCCAAAATAATGGCAAATGCAAACAACATAGATTTATCCAAGAACATCAAGTGAATTGAGTTTGTGACTTTAAACATTATAATGCTGCACCACATGGCTGTACAAGTGAACCGACTCCTGGTTGAGGAAGAGTCTGATTCTGAATGTTCGGTTCATTTGCACGGAGTTAGACAGCAGTATTTTAGGCTAAGATGAATCAATTACTGATCCGAACAGAAACTGAACAATATCCGATCAACAGGTGAAGAAATACAACCGCTTGAAATCCATAACTAAAATAAAATATTAAATCAAGCATATCTTTGGTTACACAATGAACGCCACCTATAGACCCCGGAAACGACGCTATATAAATATAAAGATTATCGCAAATTGTCTCTAAATAATGTGTCAAATTGCACAAAAAGCTTATTAACTCAACCGGCAATTAAAAAATAGAATTTGGAAAACATGCTTTTCCATGACAAAAACTCAATGAATCAATGAATATAGGCCTACTTAAAATTAAACATATTTATTTTTTTTCGATTAAAAAATGCAGTTCACGTGGAAATGCATTCCGAAAATAGGAAATGAGTCAATGACAAATATGTGGTACCATTAGGTCATGCAATGGTATTTATAATCTCTTACCAGTTCAACGACAGAACAGCATGAAGTCTGATCAATTCAAATTGAAATGGGAAACCGATTGTACATTTCGAGCAAATGCTTTTATTGATTTTTTTTTCAATGCTTGCAATAACCATAAATGAATGTGAAAATAAAACGTTGAAGAAGATCACAACACAAAAATGCCACTGGCTTTGGTTTCTCCACACAAATGCTGCCTGAAATATCGTGTTTTTTTCTCAACCTTTTGTACTGAATTAAAAAAAGAAAGAACACAGTTAGGGGCTCTGCCCCTGTTTCTGACTACACAGACTGTATACAGTCACAACATAGTGAACGTCTGCATGAAATATGCACATAGAAATACCATACCAGTTGAGTGACAGTAGACTGAGGGATGAGAGGCAGAGCACGAATATGTGGCTAGTTAATGTCTATATTTTTTTTTAAGTTATAATAGTCAGAAATCAACTCTTGTGCTTCTCACAAACCAGCGTGTACATTTTCCCTACAACATCTTGTTTGAATACTTGATGTTACTCTGCTGAGGTGGGGGGTGAGGGGGGGATGTGTTATAGTGAGCTTGGGGTCAAATCCGCACCACGCCTAAACATTAACAGTTGACCACCCATGCGCTCAACAGCTCCGACACAAATAGAATTTGTGAACGATCAAATAAATATGTTATTCGGGACTCGTGTGGTGTCCTGCACTGTGTTTCACTGCAATGATTGGCAAACTATTGTTTCGCGTTAACACATTAAATAAAATGGTCAAAATATACAGACTGCAAAGTCTCATCGAAGAGGATGTTGGAGGATATTGTCGCATAGAATCTTAACTAAGACGATCATGAAACACCCAAATATTGTGTTGGACATGTTCATTTTCCATGTCACGTGTCATCATCTGTCCGGATATAAATCTCCCAGGTCCGATCCCAACGCAGTCTCCTCAAACATGTACATAAACGTGGTCAACTCTGTTCAGCTGGTTCGGATGTTTACGCTAAATATGCCTCTGAACAACACTGTCTAAGGCTCAAATAAAACCAACAAAAAACAGACAATATGTGCAACTGCACATGAGAAAGTCCACTAAGAAAAACCCCCACAGAAAACATTATTATATATATTTATATATTAGAAAGCTATACACAAGCATGTTAATTTCACAGATTTTTTTAAAGATTCTTAATATTATCATTATTATATATAATTAGAAATACACGTTTAAAAACGAAACCTCTACAAAGAGAAAACAGTTCAGCAAAGCACGGGTTCTCAGTCTGTTTCCATGGCTTAGGGTTTGAACGCCCAGTCATTTCTTTCCTCTGTGGACCGTCTGTCCCATATTAGCAAAGCTATCAAAAAACACATTCTGGCTTATAGAAACTACAAAAAGCCACAAAAATGCTTCGCATTGTATTCCTTTCATATGAAAATATAAGCAAGTGTATCGTACAATTGTATTTTGTTATACTGAATATCTATTACAAGACCCAGGGTTTGTTGATTACAATAACATGGCTCTTGGTTAAAATGATGGTCCTATCAAGGTGCTCCACATTTGTGAAGGAGCTCTAGGTTTAGCATGGTTTCACTTCCTGGTTTCTGTCGTCTACCAAAGGGCCTGCGAGTACGCCTGTACAATCCTTCAAATGTTGCATATTAGCTATCACTTTGTGTACGAATAATCTGTAACGTCCGGACAATTTTTGACCCCTTCCCTTTGCCCCCTGACCCTCTATTTACATAAATACGTTGAACCTGCAACATGACATCATCTATTGTAACATACATTTTGCACGGGAGAAATGCGGAGAAAAGGTAGCAATGAAGTTGACTCTGTACACATGTATTGGTTGACCAACTCAAGTGCTTGGCGGTTCCCTAGGCAACGCACACTCCCCGGTTTATCCTCTCGTCACTGATTATCACTGAGGCAAGTTGTAAGTACTTTACAAAACAGAGTACCTGACTTTTTTGTCTATTTGTCGCTATGCACATACGCACATATACACGTGTTAGTATGTATGCATAACTTTTTTTTTCAAACACTGCAAAAGTAATGCATAGTTCCCCAACATCCTCCCTAACCCCACCTGGCACCCACACCCCCAACCACACCCCACCTACCCCCCCGAGCCCAACCCTGCTGCCTTATAGAACTTTAATATGTATAGCACATACACACTCTGCAAAAAGGAAAAGAAAACACTACAGTTACATCTAGAAAAGGGTGCGCCCGCCTCCTCCAATGAGGAGGCAGAAGGACAGAGAGGAGGAGGGTCTTGAGCCCGGAGGCGAGTGACGTGCGCTGACATCGAGTGCGACTGCGTTTGAGCGTCGCGGCATCGCAGCGGGGGCAGGGCTTGGGGCGCTGCGGCCGACCCAGGCGGGGGGCGGGGCGCGGCTATCATGTGGCCCACCCCTCGGACAGGCGCACGCGCTTGACCGACGGGCTCTCGCGCTCGTCCAGGGTGGGCCGGGACAGTCCCAGCGGGGAGTGGAACTCGTTCCGGTGGTCGTCGCGGTCGCTGCCCTCGTGGGAGCTACTGCAGCTGCTCAGGCTGTCGACGGGGGAGCGGCCCGAGTCCTGGCGGGACGACGCGTTCTGTTGCTGCGGAATACCGTAGCCCCCTGGGGTGCTGCTGGTGCGATCTCTAGGAGGAGAGACAGGTTCGGACTTGATGTGCAGGCTTTGGGCAGAAGGCAGGGACAGATTTGAACTCTGACATAAGTGATTGCTATTGCAATTTCTGTAGGAAGGAAAATACACGTTAGGGGTTACACAGCGACGACACACGGTCACACACAGCAGTTGCACAGGAACACACACACACTTGTTTGCGTCGTGTCAAACGCGTTCCCATCCTAAGTCCAGTGAAAGTGAAACAACATTTCACATCTTGGTGTATATTAGCAGCTGGCATGCACACGAATACGTCGGTACTCACCCTAGCTGACTGAGGGCAGAGTGCTGCATGTTCTGGAGGTGTTGCTGTTGCCAACTGCTCATGGATCCCAGATGGAGGGAACTACCACTGTTAAAGCCGGACAGGGAGGACAGGTCTGCACTGCTCAAAGAGTATTCTGCAGGACACAGACGGACACACAGACAGACACACAGACGGAAATCAATCAGAACCATGCGTTTCAGATTGTAAAGTACTCAGTACGAAATGAGGTCTGGAAAAAAATAATACATTTTCTCCAGGGTACAAGTTCTGCCGGGCTGACACAGGTTTCATTGGGTTACAGTGTACGTGTGTGAGGGAGCGTTGATGTGACCGAGTCGACAAATTCTCAATGTGAACAGCACCGCCTGCTGTTAGGTCAGTGTAACAACACACGCTTAAAAATCACATGATGAGGCCATGTTTCAGGCATTATACCTACTGTCTACTGATACATGATATTGCATCCAAATGCTTTTCAATCACGCTAATGTTAACTACTGTCTCAATAAATGTCTGACCCTTTTGTAAATTTGTTGCATAAGCAAATAATGATGTGTGTGTATGTGAGCAATATAAATACACGAGACGCACATGTATATAAATACACGGGACGAATACGAGGGTATAACAAATGCTGTGTACTATGGTGTGTGTGTGTGTGTGTGTGTGTGTAGAACTGGTGTAGTAGAAGTGGTACCTACCAGTACCATATGAAGTAGAGATGGCTGATGGGTAACCGCCCATTCCTTGCCCTGGTAGGGTGGGCGTTGCTACAGAAACAACAGGGGTGGCCAATGACTGTGCCGACTGGGAGTTGTTTATTCTCTGGTTCTGTGCAGGTAAGAGAAACAGAGTTGGGAAAGCATGAGTACCATCACAAAGTCGGCACCAGAAAAAAACACGTTTAAAAATAGACCCTTTTTTCCCTTCACTCCACAGATGCTCGAAAAATGAACAAAGATGCCAGCTTCCTGGAAACTAATCAGTTGACATGTGGCCCCGCTGAACCCTGCCAACCCTATCATTTACCACCCCTTCTGTGGACTCGCCGTCGCTATAGTAACCCTGCCGGTCTCCACGGCAACAGAAACCGCAATGGTTGGGAGAAGCATTTTATCGTTAGCTGGGCGAGAGCAGAAAGGAACGGCGATTTGATGTCAAATTAAAATGATTCCCTTTGTCGCGTTTTATTTCCTGATTCAGGGAGAAAGGAAGCACGTGTGCCAAGATGCCATGCAACAGCCCTGAAACCAACAGGGGAGTGGGGTGGCATAGTGAATGCGATGAGTGGGGACGGGTGACGGGATGCAATGATTTTGACACGCCACTAGGTGTCACCCTGGGCCCTGGCAAAAAAGTCCCCCGCCCCTGAAACACATGCAGTGGATCGCTTGAGGTGGAAATTACAGAAATGTAGAACAGGTCACTGAAACCCACTGCATCTTAAAAATGAATCGCTCAGCATACAGAAGATACTCGCTGCATACTGGTTGCATTTGAGCTATAAGGTCCCGGGTTGACCGCTGAAGCACAACGGCCGGTCAACCGTTTGTCTAAGTGGGGATGGTGGATGACACCGGTGGTTTGGGTTTAATTTTCACAGGCCCACTTACCAATAGCAGATCAACATCCTCAGACTGAGAGCATTAAGGGGGAGGGCGATAAATTCAAATTAGTTTCATTGGATGACGGATACAGCTGGGCGTGGCTTGTACAAGGCCATGGGGCCTAACCAGGATGAACTAATACTACGGTTCTACACTAACAGGCTAGCTGGTTCCAATGGCAGCACAGGATCAGTGTGGGGCACGTCATGTACAGTCCGCCACTGAATACTAACACCATAGAAACACGCAGACAGTAAATACGCTGAGGGGACAAAGAAAGTGCGCTTTGGGTTAAAAGGAGGATATGAGCTGGGGCTGGGAGTGAAGTTAGATTGCGGCTGAACTGAGGCTGGGGTAGGGGCTAGGGATGGACTGGACCGGGGCTGGGGTAGGGGCTAGGGATGGACTGGACTGGGGCTGGGGTAGGGGCTAGGGATGGACTGGACTGGGGCTGGGGTAGGGGCTAGGGATGGACTGGACTGGGGCTGGGGTAGGGGCTAGGGATGGACTGGACTGGGGCTGGGGTAGGGGCTAGGGATGGACTGGACTGGGGCTGGGGTAGGGGCTAGGGATGGACTGGACTGGGGCTGGGGTAGGGGCTAGGGATGGACTGGACTGGGGCTGGGGTAGGGGCTAGGGATGGACTGGACTGGGGCTGGGGTAGGGGCTAGGGATGGACTGGACTGGGGCTGGGGTAGGGGCTAGGGATGGACTGGACTGGGGCTGGGGTAGGGGCTAGGGATGGACTGGACTGGGGCTGGGGTAGGGGCTAGGGATGGACTGGACTGGGGCTGGGGTAGGGGCTAGGGATGGACTGGACTGGGGCTGGGGTAGGGGCTAGGGATGGACTGGACTGGGGCTGTACTGGGACTGGGGTTAGACTGGATTGGGGCTTGAGCTAAATTGACCAATTAAAGGATTGACGGACTTACAATGGAGGGCATGTTATTCTTGGCTCCAGGAGGGATAAGCACACGCAGGTCCGGCTTTCGGTTGTTCATGCCCAGGTTCATTGGCGGGGGAGACTTGGCCTGCATGCCCTTGCTCATGCTTCCCGGAGAGACCAGCAGACCGGGCGAGTTACGGTGGTGGTTGCCATAGCCGTTTCCTACAGAGAGAAGAGACAGGGGCCGTCATTACACAGTTCAAAATGCCTACGTTCCTGTTTCATACACAATGTCACCAGAATACAGCAGCCGGTTTTACTGAGAAAACGTTAGCTTCTGCAAATATGAGTCGGAAATGCAACTGTCCACGGACCGAGCCACAGATAAAGCGAGAGAGAGAGAGAAAGAGAGAGAGAGAAGGAGAGAGAGAAGAGAAAACGAGAGAGGTCACAGTGACCCAGTCAGACCAATACGGCGAGTCTAAAAACGGAAAACATTTTCCGATCCGCCTGATTTGTAAAGACTTCTGTCCTTTCTTAGAGCAATATTGCCTTCACCCCTGTCACTATCAATCAGACTACCCAGCATCCAACCATGTAAAAACATCACGTTCAGGCCTTGGAGACCACATAGGACCCACTATTTGGCCATCGGCCCTCCACTTGTGTTCCCTCCTTCAGACAAAGACTTTTCCTTAGGATAGACACCTAACCCATGGCTGACAGACAGACCGACTCAAAGGAAGACTGACTGGCTGACAAACAGAATGACTAGTAGACTTACGCACAGAGAGACAGACTGATTCGTAGACTGCAATGCCAACAGCACACAAACCCTCTTAGCAACATTACATTAAAAAAGGCACAAGGAAAAAGACAGAGATCAGAGAGAGAGAGAGAGGAGAGAGAGAGAGAGAGAGAGGGAAAGAGAGAGAGGGAGAGAGAGAGAGGGAAAGAGAGAGAGGGAGAGAGAGAGAGAGAGGGAAAGAGAGAGAGGGAGAGAGAGAGAGAGAGGGAGAGGGAGAGGGGGAGAGAGAGAGAGGGAAAGAGAGGGAGAGAGAGAGAGAGAGGGAGAGAGAGAGAAAGAGAGAGAGAGAGAGAGAGGGAAAGAGAGAGAGAGGGGAGAGAGAGAGAGGGAGAGGGAGGGAAAGAGAGAGAGAGGGAATGAGGGAGATGATATCGGAAGTGTTTCTTGTTATCCTGGCCCCAGCCAGATCCTAGGAGTTGTGCAGAACGCTCTATGGACGTTTCCCACTTGAAAGACGGCAGGAATTATACGTTAGACATAAATTAATTCCTGAATCATATACTCCGGGGGAAAATGAGTCGCAGATGTCTTCCTGGGCAATTTCCCCCCGCTGATCTTTGTTTAATTTGAGAGCCAGGTTTTCGTTGTTTGGAAATGAAAAGTCTCGAAAGCCCAATTGGAACAATCTGAAGAGTGAACGACCGCTAGCGCTAAAGGAAAATCAGGGAGTCTTACAAAAAAGAAATAACTGCGCGTGTTCGCGGTTTGTCTGCGGGTGTCTGTAAGTATGTTCCCGTCGGTGAATGTGTGTGTGTGTGTGTGTGTGTGTGTGTGTGTGCAGGTGTCGGTGTCAGACTTAGCACAGAGCGTCAAAGTCTGTGTGTCAGACTCCATTTGTCAATTTATCACTTGTAATATTTCGCCGTCTGTGAGCGTCGCAGTGTGTACACAGAGCTTGTGTATGGCTGCACGTGTCTGTTTTGAATGAGGTTCTCTGAGAGCCACTCCACCCAGATGCGTGGCTGTCCTCCTCATGGCTGGGCCATTCTACTGTGAAGTGGGCCCATGTGGAGAGAAATGAATGAGAACACTCTCTCCACTCAATCTCCATTCGGCTTTCTGTACACACATATTATATAGCCAATCAAAACAGCCGGAAACAATTTGGTTCTAAAACATATCAGAGAATTGTGTGTCGAAAAGCTGAGACTTTTGAAAACTTTACAGGCACAAATGAGACAAATTTAGCATTAGATTTCATCGGTGCAAAATAAGGCTTGTTTTCTGCGTGGGGAATAAAACGGGATAAAGATGCTAGAGGTGCTAGAGACGTTAGAGAATCTAGAGATGTTAGAGATTCTATAGATGCCAGAGATGTTAGAGATGTTAGAGAATCTAGAGATGCTGGAGATGTTAGAGATGTTAGAGAATCTAGAGATGCTGGAGATGTTAGAGAATCTAGAGATGTTAGAGAATCTAGAGATGTTAGAGAATCTAGAGATGCTAGAGATGTTAGAGAATCTAGATATGTTAGAGAATCTAGAGATGCTAGAGATGTTAGAGAATATAGAGATGTTAGAGAATCTAGAGATGTTAGAGAATCTAGAGATGTTAGAGAATCTAGAGATGCTAGAGATGTTAGAGAATCTAGATATGTTAGAGAATCTAGAGATGTTAGAGAATCTAGAGATGTTAGAGAATCTAGAGATGTTAGAGAATCTAGAGATGTTAGAGAATCTAGGGATGTTAGAGAATCTAGAGATGCTAGAGATGTTAGAGAATCTAGAGATGCTAGAGATGTTAGAGAATCTAGAGATGCTAGAGATGTACGTCTATTGAACCAGGTCAGGAGAAGGGAGAGAACAGAAAGAGAATAAGCAAGACGGAGACTTGTAATGTAACTTTAAAGCCCAGTTGGATCCCAGATAACTGCCCCCAAGAGTAGAGAAGGGGATTTAGGGCGGCCATTTTGTGGCGGCAGAATGTTGAACTAGTTGATATGGACAACGAATGCACAGCTTTTAAAAAAGTATTTACTTCTTTGTCATTTTACCACTACTGTTAGTAGAATTGTCTCTCAGTTCTAGTTTTAACCATAGAAATTGCCCATAGCAAGGGAAATGGACGTTGGACAGGTGATACTATGTAATGGTTTAATTTAGGCCTAGGAGGTTAAACAAAATGTAAGGATCCTAAGCTCCTGGCTACATGGCTACAGAAAGGTTAATGACACACAGCTCGCATCTGACTGGGGACGAGCCACTGAACAGCTGCTCTGTGATTCTGAGACCGAAACAGCCGAGTAGAGCAGCGAGCGGAGGCAGAACGCAGGCGAGCGTTTTTGAGGAAGTCCCTAAATGAACACTCTCTGCCCAGATAAGACAGCCTCTCTGCTGTACAAAAACAACAACATCAGATGCGAAGTGGAGATATACAAAGGTGAAGGCTATTTCTGTAGTCAGACGAGACCAGGGGGGGCGGGTCCAGGGGTTCACAGATCATACTGTACACTAACATGCTGACTTCTGAGGACCTGAAGGTGCATCTCTGAACTGGCAAGATGTGCTTATTGGGCCTCTCTGTCACACACACACACACACACACACACACACACACACACACACACAAACAGACAGACGGGTGATGTGGTTAAACTCGTGTACATCTTGCTGTTACTGAACACTTTCGGATGTCCTGTTGTGGTCTAACGGGCGTGCTCCAGTGCTCCATCCCACCTTCCAAACGCAGGCCCACCCGTTTGCGGTTGAGGCCCTGTTCAAATCTGAATGCACCAACTGAACTATGGTGGCAGGTTAGCTTGCAGGCTAACCTGCTAGCATCCACTGTATGCACGGATATCGCGGTGAATCATAAAGGTTTTCTAGTGACATTTAGGTCTCAGGTTCTGCGCTCGAATTAATGGATGGAGCAGCAGTGGTTCTTCACTTGTGTGGACCTGTTCCGGGCTTTAGTTTGTGTCTGTAGATGTGTGTGTGTGTGTGTGTGTTTGAGAGTGTGTGTGTGTGTGAGTGACCTGCTGAGATGTGTGAGTCATTTAGCTGAGAGGTGACAGGAGCTGGTTGCTTCTCCCAAACAATTAGCCAATCAGACTGCAGAGATCAGAACAGAACCAACATGTGTGGTGGAATTTTTAATATTATGTTATAATGATAGTTTAATGTATAACCCGTATGGTTCTAATTCTAAGTAAGGTCAGGAGACTGCTCTGTTATTCTAGGTGTTTCTCTAGGTTAACTAAGTTATGTAGACATCTTGTCATCCTTAGACCTTAGGCTCCAGAGTTGTTAAGAATACGTGTGGAATGGAGAGGATGACGTGGGGTCTGGAGTGATAATATGCACATGAAGGACGAAGGGCCCATCCTGTGGGCCCACCACTCACAGGAGCAACCGCAGGGGTCGGGTGCGCTGTCATATGGGTGGCAGTGAAGGTGGGGGGTCTCGACGGATCAGACCCGGGCGGCAGAAGCTTGCTTTGGGGACGTGGAACGTCACCTCACTGGGGGGGAAGGAGCCAGAACTTGTGCGTGAGGTGGAGCGATACCAGTTGGATCTGGTGGGACTTACCTCTACGCACAACCGTGGCTCTGGAACCTTACTCCTGGATAGGGGTTGGACTCTGTTCTTCTCTGGAGTTGCCCAGGGTGAGAGGCGGCGGGCTGGTGTGGGGATACTCACGAGCCCACGTCTGAGCACGGTGGTGTTGGAGTTTACCCCGGTGGATGAGAGGTTTGCCTCCCTACGCCTAAGGGTGGTGGGGGGGAAAACTCTGACTGTTGTTTGTGCTTATGCACCAAACAGCAGTTCGGAGTATTCAGCCTTCTTGGAGACCCTGAAGGGAGTCCTATATAGGGCTCCAGTAGGGGACTCCATCATTCTGCTGGGTGACTTCAACGCACATGTGGGCAACGATGGAGACACCTGGAGAGGCGTGATTGGGAGGAACGGCCTCCCTGATCTAAACCCGAGCGGTCGTTTGTTATTGGACTTCTGTGCTAGTCATGGATTGTCTATAACAAACACCATGTTCGAACATAAGGAGGCGCATAAGTGTACATGGTACCAGAGCACCCTAGGCCGAAGGTCAATGATCGATTTTGTAATCGTATCGGCTGATCTAAGGCCGCATGTTTTGGACACTCGGGTGAAGAGAGGGGCAGAGCTGTCAACTGATCACCATCTGGTAGTGAGTTGGATCAGAGGGTGGGGAAAGACTTTGGACAGACCAGGTAAGCCCAAACGGGTAGTGCGGGTGAACTGGGAACGTCTGGAGGAGGCCCCTGTCCGAAAGATCTTTAACTCACACCTCCGGCGGAGCTTTTCAGGCATCCCTGTGGAGGTTGGGGGCATTGAACCTGAGTGGGCAATGTTCAAAGCTTCTATTGCTGAAGCTGCGGCGGTGAGCTGTGGTCTCAAGGTCCTAGGTGCCTCAAGGGGTGGTAACCTAGAACACCGTGGTGGACCACGGTGGTCAGGGAAGCTGTCCGACTGAAGAAGGAGGCCTTCAGGGATATGCTAGCCCTGGGGACTCCGGATGCAGTTGCAGGGTACCGACAGGCCCGAAGGGCTGCAGCCGCTGCCGTGTCAGAGGCAAAGCAGCGGGTGTGGGAGAAGTTTGGAGAAGCTATGGAGAAGGACTTTCGGTCGGCACCAAAATGCTTCTGGAAAACCGTTCGGCACCTCAGAAGGGGAAAACGGGAACCATCCAAGCTGTGTACAGTAAGGATGGGACACTGTTGACCTCAACTGATGATGTGATCGGGCGCTGGAAAGAGCATTTTGAGGAGCTCCTGAATCCGACCTACACGCCCTCTAGTACAGAGGCAGAGCTGGAGGCTGATGGAGGGTCATCGTCAGTTTCCCTGGGGGAAGTCGCTGAGGTAGTCAAACAACTCCACAGTGGCAAAGCCCCAGGGACTGATGAGATTCGTCCAGAAATGCTAAAAGCTTTGGGTGGGGAAGGGCTGTCTTGGTTGACACGCCTCTTCAACATTGCATGGAAGTCTGGGACAGTGCCAGAGGAGTGGCAGACCGGGGTGGTGGTTCCCCTCTTAAAAAGGGGGACCAGAGAGTGTGTGCCAATTACAGAGGTATCACACTCCTCAGCCTCCTGGTAAAGTGTACTCCAAAGTGCTGGAAAGGAGGGTTCGGCCAATAGTCGAACCTCAGATTGAAGAGGAACAATGCGGTTTTCGTCCTGGCCGGGAACCACGGACCAGCTCTTTACTCTCGCAAGGATCCTGGAGGGGGCCTGGGAGTATGCCCATCCAGTCTACATGTGTTTTGTGGATCTGGAGAAGGCGTATGACCGGGTACCCGGGATCTTTGTGGGAGGTGCTGCGGAGTATGGGGTGAGGGGGTCTCTTCTCAGGGCCATCCAATCTCTGTACGCTTAAAGCATGAGCTGTGTCCGTGTCCTCGGCAGTAAGTCGGATTCGTTCCAGGTGGGGGTTGGCCTCCGCCAGGGCTGCGCTTTGTCACCAATCCTGTTTGTAATATTCATGGACAGGATATCAAGGCGTAGTCATGGGGGGGAGGGGTTCCCGTTCGGTGGGCTGATGGTCACATCACTGCTTTTTGCGGATGATGTGGTCCTGATGGCCTCATCGGTCGGTGACCTTCAGCACTCACTGGATCGATTCGCAGCCGAGTGTGAAGCGGCTGGGATGAGGGTTAGCACCTCTAAATCTGAGGCCATGACTCTCAGCAGGAAACCGGTGGAGTGCCTACTCCGGGTAGGGAATGAGTCCTTACTCCAAGTGAAGGAGTTCAAGTACCTCGGGGTCTTGTTCGCGAGTGAGGGAACAATGGAGCGGGAGATTGGTCGGAGGATCGGAGCAGCGGGGGCGGTGTTGCATTCGCTTCACCGCACCGTTGTGACGAAAAGAGAGCTGAGCCGAAAGGCAAAGCTCTCGATCTACCGGTCAATCTTTGTTCCTACCCTCACCTATGGTCATGAAAGCTGGGTCATGACCGAAAGAACTAGATCGCGGGTACAAGCGGCCGAAATGGGTTTTCTCAGAAAGGTGGCTGGCCTCTCCCTTAGGGATAGGGTGAGAAGCTCAGTCATCCGAGAGGAACTCGGAGTAGAGCCGCTGCTCCTTTGCATAGAAAGGAGCCAGTTGAGGTGGTTCGGGCATCTTGTACGAATGCCACCTGGGCGCCTCCCTAGAGAGGTGTTCCAGGCACGTCCAGCTGGGAGGAGACCTCGGGGAAGACCCAGGACTAGGTGGAGAGATTATATCTCCACACTGGCCTGGGAACGCCTCGGGATTCCCCAGTCAGAGCTGGCTAATGTTGCCCGGGAAAGGGAAGTTTGGGGTCCCCTGCTAGAGCTGCTACCCCCGCGACCCGACCCCGGATAAGCGGTTGAAGATGAGATGAGATGAGAGGACGAAGGGGTTGATGCTGGACGTATATTATCAGAGCTCAACCGTTACTCTTTGAGCATTGTTGACTTGACATGTAAATGTGTTGTTAACTGCTCCAGGTTCATGAATCTTGAATAAAGCTACTACTATAACCTAGTTCAACCTAATAATGGTTGAGCATTTGACTTGACATGTAAATGTGTTGTTAACTGCTCCAGGTTCATGAATCTTGAATAAAGCTACTACTATAACCTAGTTCAACCTAATAATGGTTGAGCATTTGACTTGACATGTAAATGTGTTGTTAACTGCTCCAGGTTCATGAATCTTGAATAAAGCTACTACTATAACCTAGTTCAACCTAATAATGGTTGAGCATTTGACTTGACATGTTAATGTGTTATTAACTGCTCCAGGTTCATGAATCTTGAATAAAGCTACTACTATAACCTAGTTCAACCTAATAATGGTTGAGCATTTGACTTGACATGTTAATGTGTTATTAACCGCTCCAGGTTCATGAATCTTGAATAAAGCTACTACTATAACCTAGTTCAACCTAATAATGGTTGAGCATTTGACTTGACATGTTAATGTGTTATTAACCGCTCCAGGTTCATGAATCTTGAATAAAGCTACTACTATAACCTAGTTCAACCTAATAATGGTTGAGCATTTGACTTGACATGTAAATGTGTTATTAACTGCTCCAGGGTCATGAATCTTGAATAAAGCTACTACTATAACCTAGTTCAACCTAATAATGGTTGAGCATTTGACTTGACATGTAAATGTGTTGTTAACTGATCCAGGTTCATGAATCTTGAATAAAGCATTTGATTATTAAAAGAAACTACAGTCTCTGAACTTTTAAGAATTCCACGACACATGCTAAAGGTGTTTACATGCCGAGGACAGGGACATCCTTTATCTGTCTGCTCTCTGTTCCTCTCTCATTTTATCTATCTTCTTTTTTTTTCGTCCCTCCATCTTATTCCCCCAATGTCTCGATATTTCCCCAGCTGGTGAATGGGTTGACAGACAAGACACTGACAGACATGCAAAGCCATGCCACGATACTTCCCCAGCAAGGACATGACAACTCCACCTTCCAGTATCAGAAAGTGTCACATGTCGCTTATCAATCAAACGTGTCTGGCGGCGCTGGCACCCACAGAGGCTGAGAGGAGGCTTCGCGTCTGAAGACGAGGGGCATTTCGCACGAGGAAGAAAATGTCTGCCACGGTGACCACCAGGCCCTAACAGTCACCGCTGACAGGCACTTATCAAAGGCGAGGCAGAAAAAAAGAGGGTCAGCGGCCAGCCGCCTCACATTGAGTCACATGCGGCCCAGAACATCATTAAAACGTCAGAACGGTTCGCTCCCATCTGTGTCTCTCTCCCTGCGTGGCTGAATATTCATCATGGGGTTCTCCCCCCCTGTAGGATCTAAGAGCCCTGAATGGAATCTTTTTTAAGTTCCACATGACTCCGTGTCCAAGTCGTGTTTTAACCGCGGACGGCCGTGCCGATTGCTCACAGAGAGCCTCTGTTCATCGCCGTGGCAACACAAAGGCTGCATTTGAAGCCCGGTCCGGGACATGCTGCCCGCGAAACACACGCCGCAACAAACAGCCCTGTTGTGTGTGAGTGAGTGTGAGTGTGAGTGTGTGTGTGTGTGTGTGTGTGTGTGAGTGTGTGAGAATATGTGAGAGGCCAGACAGAGGGACCGGGCTCTGACCCCTGTAAGGGAACCCTAAGGGCCAGACGGGGCTGCCCAGCTGTGTTCCCCCTCCCCCTCTTCCCCCTATTATGCAAACACACACACACACACACACACACACACTGATGTAATGTCTCACAGCTCAAGTTAACGCTTGATATTTGTCCAGGGGGGATACAGATCTATAGATAAATTAACGACTTATGAATGTTTGGTTTAGGTATTACCATCAGGGTTGGATAATATTGCAGTATGGTTGAGGTAGGGGTTGAGCTTTGGCAAAGGTTTACGACAACCACAGGAACTAAGTAGCCGTGCCTAACTTCTCTGTGCACAGATTTGAAATCCAAAAGTTTGAAATCACATGTGTCTCCACATATTTAAATGTAGAGTAAGTGTTCACTACTGCCCCTGCTGGTCAGTCGTAATATCATACATACACGTTTAGATTTTAAGGTAAGACGTCCACAAATCACATCTCATCTGGAGAGTTCCTTTTTCACTCACACACCTGGCCCGAACTCAACCCAGCACACACCCTTCCTACTTTAGAAAAGCTTTGTTCATATTGTCCTTTTGACCACTGGACAACAGTGTAGATGAGCTGTCATTTTTATTGACTACTTGCAATGTTCTATATTTATTACCATCAACGGATTAATACTGTTACATTGTTAAACTGCTGATCAGTGTCTTATAGTGGTAAATACATTGAAATGGGATTCAATTCCTTCGTACAACGGCAGTGACTAACTTTACGAGTTAACGTTACAGTAAGCCAATGTCTAATGTATTTCTCCCCAGACATACGTGAGTCGTTAACCGTTGCAAGTGTTTCTGCGTTTGCAGAATACTGCACATAGAAAACCGGGACCAGTGGTTACAGGTCCTATAAACAAGCAGTGTGATCCGGCTCATTGGGATACGGAAATATCCGCGGCAACACGGAGAAAAAAAACACACAGAAGTACAGGAAGGACGAAAGAGCTAGAGACAGCGTTAAAGAGAAACAAAACAGGTTGGTCTAACGCGTCCGACCTCAAATTTGGCTGAAGCCTACGCACACAAACGCCTTCCCTGACCCGACTGTACGTCTTCCTGCCCACTCTATTATCGTGTTCCTTCCTTCTGTCGCTGAACTGAGACCAGGATGTGCAACGGGGATGAAGACGTAGAGAAACATTCCCAGAAGAACTTCCGAGACCGCTAATGTCAACTCGTCATGCCCAGGATCTCCACTTGGGTTTGGTTTAATATTAGTCACGAGTTTTATGACTTGGCTGGGAGACTTGGGTGCCTTGCGTGTGCATGTGTGTATGTGTGTGTGGGTGTGTGTGTTTGTGGACCATATCCTTACCAGCACTGGTGCCCACGCCGGTGGTGAGGTCAGAACCCATGAGGCCACCTGAAAGATGAAAGGAGGAGAAAGGAGAAGAAAAACAAACGGAAGCCATTAGAGGGGAGACTGTTCTGCTTCACGCCCACATCTCTCCACATCCATGTCAACTCCTTCCACGTCGCACACGCCTTTCAACAGCCCTGACCGATCTCAATCACCACGCAATGTCCGAAAGGCACCGGGCAACGTCCCCGTAACCGCCCTGGGCTATTGGGCTTTTATCTGAGGACCGAGGGGAGCAGTGCCCCCTGCTGGCCCTTCAACAACACATAGTGCGTAGAAGTGGGTCCTCAGTGGGACGCTGTGTGCTAGCGCCCAGGCAACGAGAAGGACAACGAGTGCAGGGTTTGATATTGTGGAAGCACCACAGCCACTCCACATGGTCTAAATGTAACACCGTGCAATCAGCCTTTAAATTAAATATCAGCACACACTTTATCTCCTGCTGAAGGATTATGGGTGGCATCTTTCAGTGTGTACGTGAGTGTGTGTCTGTGTCTGTATGTGTGAGTGTGTGTGTGTGTGAGAAGACGCGTGCATTTTACCTGCGCTGGGAGGTCTGTGTGTGACACCAGGTGACATGCTGTTCCTCTGCATGTGATGTGACAGAGGCAGAAGGTTGTGGTTGCCCAGGGAACCTCCTGGGTGGCTGTAGATCAGACTGTTCTGGTTGCTAACGGGGATGGACACCGGCATCTCGTAGTTGGACGGGGGCACGCCCTGCTGTGAGAGAATAAAGACAGAACATGTGATCAGATACAGCAGAGAGCGAGAGAGAGAGAGAGAGAGAGAAAGAGCGATAGACAGAGATAGCAATGAAATGAGGAAACGATAGCGGATAACAGCAGGTCAAAGGTCAGTTACACAGTATAGATGTTGTGTGTTACCCAACGCTAGGGGACGTTCTAACTGGGACACCACACAACCAAGTAGATACCGTAGCAAAATGACCTCCATTTTGCGAAGCACCGTGTTGGAATCATATATATAAAGTGGGTAAATGTAATTTTAAGTATGTTTAAAAATCCACTTATCAGGCTTTCGGCGGAATATAGCCAGCGCAAGTCTCCGTCTGCCGTGCCGAGTGGAGATTAAAGGTTTTCCGTAAGTGGCAGGTACACCTCACGAGCGTATGGATGAGGTTCGGTTTGTAGCTTGGCTGCTAGGCCCCGGGCGAATGATTTGTCATGTTTATCGTGTCACTCCACCAGAGGGCTTAACCTTGGGAGTGCCCTGGAAGTGGTTGCTTCTGAATGTTAGCTTAAGGAAGTAGAAAATAGAGACGTAATTGTAGCCATGTGTTCCGGGCCAGTGAAGGATCCATCAACAGGAACATATGAGCTCTGCCTGATGTTCTTCTTCACTTCCCTCTTCCGTTTAATATATTCCTTTTAACCAGGCAGAGATACTATTTCTTTGGTAGAAAAGTCTTAGTGTTCTCCTCTAATGAACTATTGTTTCTCACTGTTTCTAATTTTCAGACTTTCACAAAAGTCCTATACAGAAACCCTATACAGTATCCCTATACAGTAGCCCCATAGAGAAGCCCTATACAGTAGCTCTATACAGAAGCCCTATACAGTAGCCCTATACAGTAGCCCCATAGAGAAGCCCTATACAGTAGCTCTATACAGAAGCCCTATACAGTAGCCCAATACAGTAGCCCTATACAGTAGCCCTATACAGTAGCCCTATATAGTAGCTCTATACAGAAGCCCTATACAGTAGCCCTATACAGTAGCCCAATACAGTAGCCCAATACAGTAGCCCTATACAGTAGCCCTATACAGTAGCCCTATACAGTAGCCCTATACAGAAGCCCAATACAGTAGCCCTATACAGTAGCCCAATACAGTAGCCCTATACAGAAGCCCTATACAGTAGCCCTATAGAGACACCCTATACAGAAGCCCTATACAGTAGCCCAATACAGTAGCCCTATACAGTAGCCCTATACAGAAGCCCTACACAGTAGCCCTATACAGTAGCCCAATACAGTAGCCCAATACAGTAGCCCTATACAGTAGCCCTATAGAGACACCCTATACAGAAGCCCTATACAGTAGCCCAATACAGTAGCCCTATACAGTAGCCCTATACAGTAGCCCTATACAGTAGCTCTATACAGAAGCCCTACACAGTAGCCCTATACAGTAGCCCAATACAGTAGCCCAATACAGTAGCCCTATACAGTAGCCCTATACAGTAGCCCTATACAGAAGCCCTACACAGTAGCCCTATACAGTAGCCCAATACAGAAGCCCAATACAGTAGCCCTATACAGTAGCCCTATAGAGACACCCTATACAGAAGCCCTATACAGTAGCCCAATACAGTAGCCCTATACAGAAGCCCTATACAGTAGCCCTATACAGTAGCCCTATACAGTAGCCCTATACAGTAGCCGTATACAGTAGCCCTATAAAGCAGCCCTATACAGTAGCCCTATAGAGAAGCCCTATAGAGAAGCCCTATACAGTAGTCATATACAGAAGCCCTATACAGAAGCCTTATAGAGAAGCCCTATACAGTAGCCCTATAGAGAAGCCCTATACAGAAGCCCTATACAGTAGCCCAATACAGTAGCCCAATACAGTAGCACTATACAGTAGTCCTATAGAGACACCCTACACAGTAGCCGTATACAGGAGCCCTATACAGTAGCCCTATACAGTAGCCCTATACAGTAGTCCTATAGAGACACCCTACACAGTAGCCTTATACAGTAGCCCTATACAGTAGCCCTATACAGTAGCCCTATACAGTAGTCCTATAGAGACACCCTACACAGTAGCCTTATACAGTAGCCCTATACAGTAGCCCTATACAGTAGCCCTATACAGTAGCCCTATACAGTAGCCCTATACAGTAGCCCTATAGAGACACCCTATACAGTAGCCCTATACAGTAGCCCTATACAGTAGCCCTATAGAGACACCCTATACAGTAGCCCTATACAGTAGCCCTATACAGAAGCCCTATACAGTAGCCCTATACAGTAGCCCTATAGAGACACCCTACACAGTAGCCTTACACAGTAGCCCTATACAGTAGCCCTATACAGTAGCCCTATACAGTAGCCCTATAGAGACACCCTATACAGTAGCCCTATACAGTAGCCCTATACAGTAGCCCTATACAGTAGCCCTATACAGTAATCCTATACAGTAGCCCTATAGAGACACCCCATACAGTAGCCCTATACAGTAGCCCTATACAGTAGCCCTATACAGTAGCCCTATAGAGACACCCCATACAGTAGCCCCATACAGTAGCCCTATACAGTAGCCCTATACAGATGTCTCTCACATCCATCTCCTTGCTGTCTTTAACAGCTCCTAAATAGCTCCTTCTATTCCACTCTGAGTTTACATATGTTTTATTGTATTCCACCTCAGGAACCTTTGTTCAAGTCCTCCGCCCATGTCTCTCTGTGGCTGAGTATTCCCAGGGCCAGTGTGTGTGTGTGTGTGTGTGTGTGTGTGTGTGTGTGTGTAAACAGTGAAGCCTGGCTGTAAGCTGTTATGTTATTGTTGCCATCCATAGTTTTCACTAACCCTGCTCCGGTCCCATGCCACCCAGGGGCCACCCAGAGGCCCTGTGCTTGGCACACACAGAGAGACCACACTAGGAACTGCCACTTTCTGTGCGGAGAGTAACTGCATCCCCACCCAAACCCAAACCCCGCCTCTCCTAACCTCACCCCAGCCTGGTACACCCCCGCCCCGCCCCTAACACCGGCCTCTAACCAAAAAACCACTCCCTCCGCGGCGGGCCCACTCCTTTCGGAGGCTACCGTTTCCCTTGAAATTATCTCTTTCTCCGCGGCTGTAATGCTAACCATTCCAATATGGGCTTTTGTGTGAAGCGTGAAGCACACTCGGCTTCCATTGGGAGTAGCACTTACGTTGTGGTTGTCTAGGAGAGCCTGACTACTAGGACCTTTGATTACTCTTCAGGTCTAAGTGCTTATTGAAGGACATCGAGGTAACACACTGCGACTGATTGGCGGGGCTTTTGGCAGACTCCATTATTACCGCGGGGGAGGGTCACTGGCTCGAACCACGCGGACATTTTTAAAATGACACCCTTTTTGTTTCGGGAATGTTCGCGACGATGTCTGCGAGGGTTTACACTCGCGGAGAGCGTTCAGAATCGTTCACTTTGGATCGAAGCAATTTTGTTTGTTTTCCCCTGACAAACATTTTCGATGGAAAAATTTTGTAGTTTGAGAGCAAATCCACACAGTGATGAATGGCACTTCACCTGTCACCCTGGCGTTAGTTAAACTAGCTCTGGTTAGCAACTGTAGTTCTCTGGCGGTAGCGCCGACAGAAAAGCCTCAGCGAGTGAGAGGGGCGGGCGGCTGTTGTTGCCATCATCCAAGCTGAGGTGACATCCAGATGAACGCTACTAATAGTGACGATCAACATCATCCAGATGGAGCCCAATAAAACAAGTCATTTGTCCCGCAATCGTTGAAAGAAACATTTAGCTTTTTTAATTAGCCCCCGGCTGGCGTTGCCTGCAAGACTGTGTGACTAGCTAATAAGCTAACTTGGTATAAGTCTGGAGACAGTTTAGAGTTCAGTGTGTGGCATCACATTTGCTGGATCCGTCCTAGCCATGACAGAAGAGGAGGGCCGGAAAACAGGGAAGGACTTCATTCATTGTTGGACTGTTATTCATTTAATGCAGGCTATAGTACGTGTGTATGTGTGTGTGTTTGGTGTGTGAATTAATTGATGTGTGTGTGTGTGTGTGTGTGCGTGCGCGCTTGTGTGAGCCTGCCAGTGTGCCTTGTGTTTTCCATTCCGAGCATCTGTCAGGCTGCCGTTTCAGGTGACTGAGCTGCGTGCGTGGGCGCTGGAGGAGGGGAAGCACATTCAGACCACACAGCTCCCCTGAGAGCCAGGCAAGGGATCATGGGTAACGGGTTAAAGGTGTCACATACCGAGCCGCAGGGTTAAACATGTGAGGGGCAAAGCACACACGACACTTTAGCCCGCTCACTGAGCCGACGGCCCCAGACGAGTTAGGTCCTGTGAGCGTGCACCAATAGAGGAGCTTGACCGTGCACATGACCTAACCCGTGTTACAGCGGTCCACGATGCTGGTTAATACCGAGGTTAACGCCTGTTACTCAGCGTCTGTCACTGCGGCCGGCTGAGACACTGCACACTGTGTCCAGTACTCACAGGTATCTGATGAGTTTTAATCATGTGATCAAACTCATCGTTAATCTGTTTGAATTTCTCCTCGGTGCGCGGGGTGAGGGCGAGGGAGGTCTCGAGTTCCGGGCTCTCCCCGCCTTTGTTCTCCTTCTTGCTCAAGGCCTGTCGGGCGCCACCGTAACCCCCACAGAACGGACAGCGGACGGACGGGCGGAGAAAGACAACGACGAAAAAGACAGGGAGGTAGATAGAGGGGGAGAGACGGGGAGAGAAGCGTGAGAGAAAGGCTTCAGGGGCGTCGCTCGGTACTTACACACAGTCTCTGTCTGCTGATCATCAGATCAATGTCCTCGTTTATTTTCCTGTACTTGTCCTCGGACTCGGGGCTGTGTCCGACCGAGTCGTCCGCGTCCGGGTCGGGGCTGTCGCAGCCGTTTAGGCCCTTCTTTCTCAACGTCTGCGAACAGAGCAGTCGCACAACACAGTTGAAGCACAGGGGGAACAGAACCCGGGAGCCGGGGAAATGGAACTGGAGTGGGTCGGTTCCCCTCACAATGGATCCATGACAAAGGACTGACCAATCGAAACAATGGGAGATCTTACAAAGTGTGTGCGTGTGTGTGTGTCCGCGTTTAAAGTAGGTCCTGGTTATTGTCTTAAAAGCTCGGACAGGACGTCCATTAGCTACGCGAGGAGTTATAGCCGGAGAAAAACAAACGGTGTATGATTTGAAAGCAATTATTAGCGAGACGTTACGTACTTAAATTCTCTGAAATGAGAAGCCATGCGTCTGTGTAGCATAAACATTACACAGTTTGAAACAGGAAATAAACATGGAAATGTGCCGGCCTGTGTTGTGTGTTTGTGCGTGTAGTTTTGTCTAGAGCGGCTCTTTCGCCGTCTCTTGATTGTGTGACTAGACGCACGCAGCAGTTTCTCTGCCGGCCACCTGATGGCCACCTGCTCCTATTTCTGTGGTCACAGTCGTCTCCTTCCCCTATCGCAGTTTCCCTCTCATCTCACAGTGTCCCAGGAGGAGCAGAGAGAAGAGATAAGCTTCACTGACCTTCGTCAGGTCAAGATACAGCGCTAACGTGGAGCTGAGACGGGAAACATATCATTGTGTATGTCCGCTCTGATTTCAGTGTTTAGGTATGTAAGAGTGCTTATGAGCGCATGTGCGTGTGTGTTTGTGTGTGTGTTTGCGTGTGTGTGTGTGTGTGTGCGCGCGTGTGTGTGTGTGTGGCTACGCTGCAGTGTTAAGCGAAGAGATGTGTCCCATATTGTGTCGATCAGATTTACGGCGAGGCAATGCCGTGAACTGAAAGGTGTAGTAGCCGATAGGGCTCCCATCAAAGGACGCCCCTCCTCAGCCCCCCCCCCCCACTCTCCACCCAACACTGGCTGGCTTTAATAAAAAGAGATTAGTCTACACTAGGAATATCACAGGCCCACTCCTGTCTGAGCAGACGCTTCACACCGCTTTCATCTGGGCCACCCTGCCGCACAGCCACCATTGTAATTAAATTGACTTTAACGCAGCCTCGATTTGATGGTGTGTGTGTGCGCGTGTGTGTATTTCAGTGCTACAGAGAGAGCGAGTGGGAGAGACGCTACGACGAGTTCATCTCACTCCGTCTCTCGTTCGTCTAATTTGCGCGTCGGTGCTCGTCGCCGCGACGGGTGCAGAGCGGAGCACTCCTGCGAGGGGAGAAGTGACTGAGAGTGATCCGCCTGTTTATAAAACAAATGACACTCCAGTCGTCGCTGATGTCAGGAGAACAAAGCTCCTTTTAAAGTGTGGTTTTAGTGAACTGAGGGCCTCGTCTGTGTGAAGGCTGTTTGATGCCGGAGGCGTCTCATGGCGAAGTTAGCGTGTCAAGATTCACTGGCTTCTCATCTTAGAGATTCCTCTCTCTCTCTCTCTCTCTCTCTCCCCTCTCTCTCTCTCTCTCTCATGTCTTTCTCCCTCTCTCGCTCTCTCAATATGCCTCCCCATCTCTCCCTCTCTCTCTTTCCCCAGCCCTCAGTGTGGAAACAGATCTGAAGTTTCAAACATGTCTTACATCTTTGACAGTCTGCTGGAAATCACAACGAACAAATCTGCGAGACAA
Source organism: Dallia pectoralis (assembly GCA_029465975.1). Lineage (NCBI taxonomy): Eukaryota > Metazoa > Chordata > Actinopteri > Esociformes > Umbridae > Dallia > Dallia pectoralis. The sequence continues at coordinate 10,935,286 of CM055737.1, read as the reverse complement.
TGCAGGATATCTGACATTTCGAAGACCTACCATAAAATACACACGTTTCTATCGGAGGTTGATAAGCCAAAAGAACAAAAGATTTCCAAATGTCCAATATCATCACTTGCTTTTGGCCGAGGCTCTCCTTTCCAAACTTTTTGCAAATATTTCAGAACTTTGCTCTTTGATGTGGTAGCGTGGTATTACTATCAAACTGAAGTATGGGTCTGTTGTCAACAAAAACTGGTATTTTAGGATATGCCTTTCTTGTTTTCCTCCGAGGTTGGCATCTCGCCTCCCCTGTAAAGGCTTTTTAGTGGGTTGTAGTGTGGGACAGCCAGTAAGCGTTGGGGGTGGGGCCCTTGGTTCTGCTTCTGGCAGCTGGACGGAGAACGAGAGCGTTATTTCACTTTTAGGCATGTGGCCCTGGCTTAGCTTTCCAGCCAGGCTCAGCAGTATTAAAGCCTGGCACCCAATGCCACTTATCCCAGGCATGCCCACCTGTCATGGACACCACACCTGTTGCCAAGTGCTGCCACCCAGACTGGCAGCCAATCAAATGCCCAGCATCCACGTCATGGCCATAGAAGGCCCTCTCTCTCTCTCTCTCTCTCTCATCCTCTCTTCTCTCTCGCTCTCATCCTCTCTCTCTCTCATCCTCTCTCTCCCTCCCTCTCTCTCTCCCTCTCTCTCTCTCATCCTCCCTCTCCCTCTCTCTCTCTCCTCCCTCTCTCTCTCTCATCCTCCCTCTCCCCTCTCCCTCTCTCTCCCTCTCTCTCCCTCTCTCTCTCTCTCTCTCTCTCTCTCTCTCATCCTCTCTTCTCTCTCGCTCTCATCCTCTCTCTCTCTCATCCTCTCTCTCCCTCTCTCTCTCTCTCCCTCTCTCTCTCTCTCTCCCTCCCTCTCTCTCTCCCTCTCTCTCTCTCATCCTCCCTCTCCCTCTCTCTCTCTCTCTCTCTCCTCCCTCTCTCTCTCTCATCCTCCCTCTCCCCTCTCCCTCTCTCTCTTTCTCTCTCTCCTCCCTCTCTCTCTCTCATCCTCCCTCTCCCCTCTCTCTCTCTCTCTCCTCCCTCTCTCTCTCTCATCCTCCCTCTCCCCTCTCCCTCCCTCTCCCTCTCCCTCTCTCTCTTTCTCTCTCTCCTCCCTCTCTCTCTCTCATCCTCCCTCTCCCTCTCCCTCTCTCCCTCTCCCTCCCTCTCCCCCTCTCCCTCTCTCCCTCTCCCTCTCTCTCCCTCTCATCCTCCCTCTCCCCTCTCCCTCTCTCCCTCTCCCTCCCTCTCCCCCTCTCCCTCGCTCCCTCTCCCTCTCTCTCCCTCTCTCCATCCCTCTCCCCCTCTCCCTCTCTCCCTCTCCCTCTCTCTCCCTCTCATCCTCCCTCTCCCCTCTCCCTCTCTCTCCCTCTCTCTCTCTCTCTCTCTCTCTCTATCCCCTTGTCACTCTGTCCCACTGCTGTCACACATCGCAGCTTTAATCAGGCCTTGTGTTTTACAAACAGTCTTTCAAAGCGGTAGGAAACATCATACAACATAACACGTCATGTTAATAAAAGCTTCCATGGGGATGTGTACATAATGCAAACGTCCCGATGAAACACGTTAAGCCTCTCAATATGATGCAGTTAGTTACTCATGATATCATTTGCATCTAATGCTTACAGGTGAATCTACCTGAATAAACCTGTTTATAATAACGTACATCTTTTATGCTGAACTCATAATAGTTCCATGATCCACACGCTCTGATGAGGGCCGGTCCACCTAACAACCTAGAAAGTGGCCTGTTCTGTATACACTGATACACGGGAGATCAAGGAAGCGAAAGAGAGAGAGAGAGACAGAAAGGAGTGAGAACAGGGAAGACTCCCTCTCTCCTCACACCCGTTGGAGACAGGCACCTAATTAAACTCCTTACTCAAGACGTTCCCACATGGCTCAGCCTGTCAGCAGTAGGAACGTAGATGCTGTGTCCTACATACCCCCCTGACCTGTACCCTTACACCTACACCACCTCCTCACCTGACCCCCTGACCTGTACCCTTACACCTACACCACCTCCTCACCTGTACCCTTACACCTACACCACCTCCTCACCTGTACCCTTACACCTACACCACCCCCTCACCTGTACCCTTACACCTACACCACCTCCTCACCTGGCCCCCTCACCTGTACCCTTACACCTACACCACCTCCTCACCTGTACCCTTACACCTACACCACCTCCTCACCTGTACCCTTACACCTACACCACCTCCTCACCTGTACCCTTACACCTACACCACCTCCTCACCTGTACCCTTACACCTACACCACCTCCTCACCTGGCCCTCCTCACCTGGCCCTCCTCACCAGGCCCTCCTCACCTGGCCCTCCTCACCTGGCCCTCCTCACCTGACCCTCCTCACCTGACCCTCCTCACCTGGCCCTCCTCACCTGGCCCTCCTCCCCTGGCCCTCCTCACCTGGCCCTCCTCACCTGACCCTCCTCACCTGGCCCTCCTCACCTGGCCCTCCTCACCTGGCCCTCCTCCCCTGGCCCTCCTCACCTGGCCCTCCTCACCTGCCCCTCCTCACCTGGCCCTCCTCACCTGGCCCTCCTCCCCTGACCCTCCTCACCTGGCCCTCCTCACCTGGCCCTCCTCACCTGGCCCTCCTCACCTGGCCCTCCTCACCTGGCCAACATGAGTGAAGGCCCACCGTGGACCTGTGTTACTGGAGTACTTATCCTCCATCACCGTACTACATTCTGGACTCATCCCTGATCACCGTACTACATTCTGGACTCATCCCTGATCACCGTACTACATTCTGGACTCATCCCTGATCACCGTACTACATTCTGGACTCATCCCTGATCACCGTACTACATTCTGGACTCATCCCTGATCACCGTACTACATTCTGGACTCATCCCTGATCACCGTACTACATTCCGGACTCGTCCCTGATCACCGTACTACATTCTGGACTCATCCCTGATCACCGTACTACATTCTGGACTCATCCCTGATCACCGTACTACATTCCGGACTCGTCCCTGATCACAGTACTACATTCTGGACTAATCCCTGATCACCGTACTACATTCTGGACTCATCCCTGATCACCGTACTACATTCCGGACTCATCCCTGATCACCGTACTACATTCTGGACTCATCCCTGATCACCGTACTACATTCCGGACTCGTCCCTGATCACCGTACTACATTCTGGACTCATCCCTGATCACCGTACTACATTCTGGACTCATCCCTGATCACCGTACTACATTCCGGACTCGTCCCTGATCACAGTACTACATTCTGGACTCATCCCTGATCACCGTACTACATTCTGGACTCATCCCTGATCACCGTACTACATTCCGGACTCATCCCTGATCACCGTACTACATTCTGGACTCATCCCTGATCACCGTACTACATTCCGGACTCATCCCTGATCACTGTAATTCACCGTATTGGTGTTAAGAAAGGCCTCGCAGGAGGCAGTTGGGTCAGAGGAATACAGGTCTGGGCTGCAAAATCCCTCAGTATTCATCTGTGCCTTTCTCTCTTTCAGCCACTTGAGCAATGGGGGGAACATCAGAGGGATAAGGCTGGCTTAGTTTATTAGAAGCAGATGGCAGACCAAAGGCAGGAAGGCCACAGTTTCATGAAGCGTGGTCTAAACATGCCAGAAACATGTAGAGGAGGCATGCCGAGAGATGACTGATATAGGTAGAGTGCGTGGGCATCTGTGTGTTTCTGTTTGTCATCATTTGCTAATACTTAATAGACAACAGCGCTGATGTGACGTGACAAATAAAAAAAGACTCCTCAGTGATTTGGGTTTGAAACCCTGCTACACCAAAACCTGTGTGTTAAGTTATTACCATGTGTGTTAAGTTATTACCATGTGTGTTAAGTTATTACCATGTGTGTTAAGTTATTACCATGTGTGTTAAGTTATTACCCTGTGTGTTAAGTTATTACCCTGTGTGTTAAGTTATTACCCTGTGTGTTAAGTTATTACCCTGTGTGTTAAGTTATTACCCTGTGTGTTAAGTTATTACCCTGTGTGTTAAGTTATTACCCTGTGTGTTAAGTTATTACCATGTGTGTTAAGTTATTACACTGTGTGTTAAGTTATTACCATGTGTGTTAAGTTATTACCCTGTGTGTTAAGTTATTACCCTGTGTGTTAAGTTATTACCCTCTGTGTTACGTTATTACCCTGTGTGTTAAGTTATTACCATGTGTGTTAAGTTATTACCCTGTGTGTTAAGTTATTACCCTGTGTGTTAAGTTATTACCATGTGTGTTAAGTTATTACCCTGTGTGTTAAGTTATTACACTGTGTGTTAAGTTATTACCATGTGTGTTAAGTTATTACCCTCTGTGTTAAGTTATTACCCTGTGTGTTAAGTTATTACACTGTGTGTTAAGTTATTACCCTGTGTGTTAAGTTATTACCATGTGTGTTAAGTTATTACCATGTGTGTTAAGTTATTACCCTCTGTGTTAAGTTATTACCCTGTGTGTTAAGTTATTACACTCTGTGTTAAGTTATTACCCTGTGTGTTAAGTTATTACCCTCTGTGTTAAGTTATTACCCTGTGTGTTAAGTTATTACCCTCTGTGTTAAGTTATTACCCTGTGTGTTAAGTTATTACCCTGTGTGTTAAGTTATTACACTCTGTGTTAAGTTATTACCCTGTGTGTTAAGTTATTACCCTCTGTGTTAAGTTATTACCCTGTGTGTTAAGTTATTACCCTCTGTGTTAAGTTATTACCCTGTGTGTTAAGTTATTACCCTCTGTGTTAAGTTATTACCCTGTGTGTTAAGTTATTACCCTGTGTGTTAAGTTATTACACTCTGTGTTAAGTTATTACCATGTGTGTTAAGTTATTACCATGTGTGTTAAGTTATTACCCTGTGTGTTAAGTTATTACCATGTGTGTTAAGTTATTACCCTGTGTGTTAAGTTATTACCCTGTGTGTTAAGTTATTACCCTGTGTGTTAAGTTATTACCCTCTGTGTTAAGTTATTACCCTGTGTGTTAAGTTATTACACTGTGTGTTAAGTTATTACCATGTGTGTTAAGTTATTACCATGTGTGTTAAGTTATTACCCTTTGTGTTAAGTTATTACCATGTGTGTTAAGTTATTACCCTGTGTGTTAAGTTATTACCCTCTGTGTTAAGTTATTACCCTCTGTGTTAAGTTATTACCCTCTGTGTTAAGTTATTACCCTGTGTGTTAAGTTATTACACTGTGTGTTAAGTTATTACCATGTGTGTTAAGTTAATACCCTGTGTGTTAAGTTATTACCCTGTGTGTTAAGTTATTACCCTGTGTGTTAAGTTATTGCCATGTGTGTTAAGTTATTACCCTGTGTGTTAAGTTATTACCATGTGTGTTAAGTTATTACCCTGTGTGTTAAGTTATTACCATGTGTGTTAAGTTATTACCCTCTGTGTTAAGTTATTATCCTGTGTGTTAAGTTATTACCCTCTGTGTTAAGTTATTACCCTGTGTGTTAAGTTATTACCCTGTGTGTTAAGTTATTACCATGTGTGTTAAGTTATTACCCTGTGTGTTAAGTTATTACCCTGTGTGTTAAGTTATTACCACGTGTGTTAAGTTATTACCCTGTGTGTTAAGTTATTACCATGTGTGTTAAGTTATTACCCTGTGTGTTAAGTTATTACCCTCTGTGTTAAGTTATTACCCTGTGTGTTAAGTTATTACCCTGTGTGTTAAGTTATTACACTGTGTGTTAAGTTATTACCATGTGTGTTAAGTTATTACACTGTGTGTTAAGTTATTACCATGTGTGTTAAGTTATTACCCTGTGTGTTAAGTTATTACCATGTGTGTTAAGTTATTACACTGTGTGTTAAGTTATTACCATGTGTGTTAAGTTATTACCCTGTGTGTTAAGTTATTACCATGTGTGTTAAGTTATTACCCTGTGTGTTAAGTTATTACCATGTGTGTTAAGTTATTACACTGTGTGTTAAGTTATTACCCTGTGTGTTAAGTTATTACCATGTGTGTTAAGTTATTACCCTGTGTGTTAAGTTATTACCCTGTGTGTTAAGTTATTACCCTGTGTTTTAAGTTATTACCCTGTGTGTTAAGTTATTACCATGTGTGTTAAGTTATTACACTGTGTGTTAAGTTATTATCCTGTGTGTTAAGTTATTACCCTCTGTGTTAAGTTATTACCTTGTGTGTTAAGTTATTACTCTGTGTGTTAAGTTAAAACCCTGTGTGTTAAGTTATTACCCTGTGTGTTAAGTTATTACCCTGTGTGTTAAGTTATTACCCTGTGTGTTAAGTTATTACCCTGTGTGTTAAGTTATTACCCTGTGTGTTAAGTTATTACCCTGTGTGTTAAGTTATTACCCTGTGTGTTAAGTTATTACACTGTGTGTTAAGTTATTACCATGTGTGTTAAGTTATTACACTGTGTGTTAAGTTATTACCATGTGTGTTAAGTTATTACCCTGTGTGTTAAGTTATTACCATGTGTGTTAAGTTATTACCCTGTGTGTTAAGTTATTACCATGTGTGTTAAGTTATTACACTGTGTGTTAAGTTATTACCCTGTGTGTTAAGTTATTACCATGTGTGTTAAGTTATTACCCTGTGTGTTAAGTTATTACCCTGTGTGTTAAGTTATTACCCTGTGTTTTAAGTTATTACCCTGTGTGTTAAGTTATTACCATGTGTGTTAAGTTATTACACTGTGTGTTAAGTTATTATCCTGTGTGTTAAGTTATTACCCTCTGTGTTAAGTTATTACCTTGTGTGTTAAGTTATTACTCTGTGTGTTAAGTTAAAACCCTGTGTGTTAAGTTATTACCCTGTG
>CM055737.1:10738444-10923444 GCA_029465975.1 Dallia pectoralis | reverse complement strand
GGCATTTGGCACCGGCCGCTGAGAGTGTGCTGTTAGACTGAGGAGGTTGGGCTGTACTGAGTGCCGGACACGTTTCACTCGGCTCTCTCTCGGCTCTCTCTATCTGTCTATCCACTGGAAGTAAAAGGTCTTTCATGTGAACTGGCAATTAAGACTCCCCGTATCCATGTCATAAATCTCAAAAGACATTCTCGATGAGGTAACCGAAAAGGAAAAGGTAGATCCATTCTCCAGTCATTTCCCAACACCGCTTCCCATTGCTGCACTAATGCTGCTCACATATCCAGGAAGACGGCGTGGCAGTCTGAGACTATAGGAAATCTGTCTGCGTGTTCGGGCTTTTTATCCGTAGCCTGTGTCAAACAGCACCGTAAGTCTGCCAAGAGGAGACTCTGAGGTTTGTTCTGAATACAACATGGGTCTTCTCTGTCTTTAACGAGCACGCGACTAAACAATTTGAGTTATTCTCAAGAAGAATCTTCTTTAAATATGCCGACCGTGCCACAGTAAAGAGGACGGTGCTGTCATTTTAATGAGAATCGAAAAAAAAACATAGTTGTCGTGGCTACTAGACAACACGTGAAAAAATAAGCCAGTCGTTTTCTCTATGAGGCACTGGTTTTATTTGATTAGACGCTGGTAACCATCTTGTTCATACTGTTAACGGTTTTGTTAACTGCACTTTTTTGTTCTTCAATTGATTGGGTCTGAACAGTCCTAACAAATAAGAACGCTGATTGAGGCCCTTTAAAATATATATTTATACTTTTTTAAATGTCATTCTACTATTGTAAATAAAAAATCACAAATATATAATTCTTCCTGGTAGGCATCAACCGTAGATTACTTGCCTGTTAAAATTTTTGTTGAGATGGTTTTATTGGTTTTCTATCTCAACCAGAATGTTTCTCACTAGCATTTTCACTAACAGACACACAAAACATACAAACTAAATATGTTCTGTGCTCTCAAAAAAGCTGCCCAAAAATATGAAATCACTAATTCAATTTGTTCATGTCTCATGGTTTCCTGTGGCAAATAGCCTTTTCTTAATAGGTTTGATGCATTTAGTGGATTTTCTACTAAATAAATGTGTATTCGTAATATTGTAGAATCCCACGTGGCTCCAACGGTTCAATTCTGAGTAACTTGGCGTCTTTATTTTCACAGATGTTTGTGGAAGTGTCCTCTTCAGCTGAGACAGTTTCCGTAAATGAGTCATCTAGCTCTTCTCAGTCCGTGTCTGTTCCCCTTCTCTCTCGCCCGTTATTACCTCTCATTTGTGCGGATTAGCGTGACAGCGACGACCGAACGAGGCGGAGAGACGTGGCCAGACGAGCGCAGAACAGCTAGAGAAACATTTAAGAGCAGGATATAGACGGAGAAAGAGAAGGATTGAGAGACAGAATGAAAGAGGAGAGGAGCAGAGGGAGATAGCTAGAACCCCGGAGCCTCTTGTAAACATACTGTTGCCGTAGAGACTGTAGAACCCTCTCAGTGCCACTCTTTCAACAACGCTAATTATCAACCAAAGACATGCTAATTACATAGAGCTTTATTGCTAATGTAGCAGGCCTCCTTGCCAGCCGCCCACACGCTGTGCTCCTCTACCTCTGCCTCGCCTCCCACTGCACCTCCAGGCACAGCAGCCAATTGCCAAACACTGAGATGCTCGTCATGCCTGTGTGTGTGTGTGTGTGTCTGTGTGTGCCTCTATGAGTGTGTGTATCTGTGTGTGTCTCCGTGAGTGTGTGTGTGTGTGCGTATCTGTCTGTGTCTCTATGAGTGTGTGTCTCTATGAGTGTGTGTCTCTGTGAGTGTGTGTCTCTGTGAGTGTGTGTCTCTGTGAGTGTGTGTCTCTGTGAGTGTGTGTCTCTATGAGTGTGTGTCTCTATGAGTGTGTGTCTCTATGAGTGTGTGTCTCTATGAGTGTGTATCTCTGTGAGTGTGTGTGTGTGTGTGTGTCTCTCTCTCTGTCTGTCTCTGTGTGTGTCTCTATTGGTGTGTGTATCTGTCTCTGTGTGAGTGTGTCTGTGTTTGAGTGTGTGGATTTGTGTCTGAGGAGATACAGAAGTACTCCCTTGCTGCGGTTCACATGTAACAACTGTATGGTCCCTGTGTGTCAACGTGAGCCAGACCTCCTACCTCCACCGCAGGATGCAAGCTCCATCCCGTCCTCAGAACCACACACCCACGTTCCCTACCTGTGACGTAACCTAGCAGCGGCACACCGGGCCCAGCAGGAGACACCCCCTCGCACATCCCTCCACCGCCCACGGTAAACGTGCTCCGCGCTGCGCTGTGGCCAATCCCGTAAGCGCGCCGCGCCACGGCCAAGGCTGAGGCCTCGTCGGATCAATTTGTCCTGCTGCGAATCGCCGCCAGCGAGCAGGAACCCGCGTCGGCCCCGGGACCACAGAGGCTACAGCCTTAAGAGCACTCCTCAGGCACGGCCGGCTACGGGTGAGCCATCCACCGCTGGGCTAATAAAGAGCTCCGATGCCCGTGCAGGTCTGGTCACAGGCGCTCTTTACGGTCACTAATGCACCGTCTGATGCTAAAGGGCTTGTACGCAGAGGCGGCTCGGTACGACTCTGGATAGCTGAACGGGATTGAAATAACCCCTTGTAGTCAGGCGTGACTCCCTGCATGGTAGGGGAATTCTCCACAGTACGTTCGTAAGGTTAAGTGGAGGCTTTATCACAGAAAGCCTGAAAATGCTTCACAAGGACTACGCTCAGATCGTTGTTTATTACTTTTTGTTGCAGTTCATCCCACTGGTTGGATGAACTGAAATAGTACAGGACAACTCATCAAACGCGTCTGACTAATTATCACCGAGGTAGTTACAGTAAACTCTTTGTATGATAGTTAAATATCAACCTACTCTGTCTACATTCGGCTGTTCTACCAACTCTGGTCCCACTCCTGTGGATCGGAATATTCTGGTCAACCCTGGAAATTGATTCAAATGTAAACTGCCTCATGTGAGGGTTTAACCTTGTGTGTGAGTGTGTGTGTGTGTGTGTGTGTGCGTGTTGCTCATCGGGGGCTTGGCAAGTCCTCACGGGGAAGGCTGTGTAACCAGGGTCCTTCATGATGTTGGCCTGTTCATGTTACCTCTCAGCATCCCACTGAGCCGGGCTTGCATCAGCCGCGTCACGGTAACCCGGGGCAACGGTAGTCACAACAACGCCACGGGGATACTGCGCGGGATAGTGGCCCCAGAGGCCTCTGGGGGCCAAACAGGACCGCAGAGACCTGTCTCTCTATGAAATAGACTCGTACTCTGTACAGATGTGACATGGTGATGACTTCGGGTAGATGGATGAAGCGTTTGTCTTTTAGATATCAGTCCAACGAGGGTCATTTGGCATTTTCTCAGTGTGTGTGTGTGTGTGTGTGTGTGTGTGTGAGTCCTCACCTCCACGATATCAGAGTTGGTCCTGCTCTCATGGGGCTCGTTGTACTCGGTGTATTTGAGCAGGACCTTGTCCATGTCCGTGCTGGCGTACTGGAACAGCTTGTTGGTGCTGTTGAAGATGATGAGGGCGATCTCGCAGTCGCACAGGACGCTCAGCTCGTACGCCTTCTTCATCAGGCCAAACTTCCGCTTGGTGAACGTCACCTGCGGGAGAGAGAGGGGGGGAGGGTCAGATGGTGAATGTCAGAAGGACTATCCGGTGCCCTGTTCTCCTGGTTGAGAGTCGGGATGTGATATGTTCACCTCGTGTACAGTACACCTAACCGGACTCTCTTGGTTTAACACCAGTTCGGACTGTTCGACATGCGGTCGTGAATTGTGATACTTTTGCGAAGAAAAGAGATGCACAACATGCCAGCCTCGACTTCACCGTTTCTCTTTGTAATGTACAAAGAAAGAAATCTGGCGCAATCAGAGATTTTCCACTCGTAAATCATTGACTCCGAGGCTGCATGCAAGAATTCCCGAGCCGCTCTCCACTTCAGCCAAGAGGCTTCTCAAACAGGCCATCTACTCTGTGAAGACGAAATAAAGAGGCTGAATGGAAACGTAAGGGCCCGATAGCGATCCGTCTTGAATAGACACTGCAGATATCAATGAGGAATAAGAGTTTATCGCCTATAGGCTCCAGAGCTTCAGTTCGTGCTCAATAAGGAACATCTGCGACTGGATATCGACTCGTCAGATAATTGCAGCGTATCAACCGCGCTCTCTCTCTCTCTGTCTCCCACACCCAGCGACGAAGACGAAGACGCGCACGCCCACAGACACCCGCACGCCGTCTCTATTGTGGGCCTGCGAGAGCACACACCTCAGCAAACGTTTACTGGTAACAGTTTCTCTGTCTCTGGGTCTTCTTAGCATCGCGTTCGTACACAACGTTGCCGTACCGTAACCACGCAGTCGAGATTTAAATATAGACGCGCGAGTGTGTCTGTGTGTCTGCGTGTGAGCACGTAGATGTACCATACTCGAACACACACACACACACGTACCTTTACATGGACATGGCGTGACATTCTCACAGAACCACGGAGGTTCCGTCATTCATGATGCCGGGCCTTCGGCGATTGGTTAATAACTTGACCAGTGTCAGGGCTCGATTCCAGGCTAGACGTTCAAGGTGAACCCCACTAGGTGTATGGCTTCATAAACACTGGGCTTTTCTATTCTACTGGTTCTCTGTATAGAGGGGGTATCTGATTGGTATCTGGTTTATGACCCTGTGATAACCCCATAATTACCCGGGCATTGATAGGACAATAAGACAGCTTTTACAGCCTTCTTTTTTCCGGGTGCTTCTCCGGTCCAGATCACCAAGAGCATTCACCAGAACTACTCTATCTGATTCACGAGCGCTACTCAATCTGATTCACTAGTGCTACTCTATTTGATTCATTAGGACTACTCTATTTGATTCATTAGCACTACTCTATCTGATTCACTAGTGCTACTCTATTTGATTCATTAGCACTACTCTATCTGATTCACTAGTGCTACTCTATTTGATTCATTAGCACTACTCTATCTGATTCAGAGATATGGAGATAAAGAGAGAGAGATAAAGAAAGAGAGAGAGATAAAGAAAGAGAGAGCGAGAGAGAGATAAAGAAAGAGAGAGACAGAGAGAGGGAGCGACCCAGAACATTTCCCGGGCTGGTTGCTAATGTTCGAGGCATGTTGATTAACTGAAACGTTTGTCGCATCTATTTCCTCCAGACACGTTATACACAAGCCACAAACTAAACAAACTTAAAACACAGGAGCTGAACCAATTACACGTGACTTCCACACGAGTCGCGGTCCAGGCAACTGTGACGGTCCACCAGGAAACTTAAGTGAAGTGAAAACTGTACGGCCCGGATCAATGTATCAGCGAATGAATGAATGAATGTATCCGTGGACGACTTTTTTCCAGTGTCCTTCATCTAGAGGTCTTAAGCAGCCGAGAAACTCCCAGGGCCGAAACAGGAGACGAAAGACGTCGATAGTTTTGCCGTTCCTTTCCTGAAATGAAATCGCACAGGATACACCTCAGAAATCCAATATCAAACGATACTGTATCTATTGCGCCGTCCTGGATAGGCCAACTGGATAAACCAACTGCAGAACCTGTCCTGGCCATCGCTCCACGACGGCAGATGACATCAACACTGTGCTAAACTTTGTAAGGAGACTACCGGGGTGAAATGAGAGACAGGACAGGAATTTCAACTTCCTGCGCCCCGACGTGCGACAATGGCTCTGGACTTGTACAGTACTCAGCTGATTAATGGTATGCAGTGCTGCCCCAGGCTTTAAATACCACGGTGGCATTTACAGTCAGACCCGAAAGCTAGAAAACAAACCTCTGTTGCGATGGCAGGGACCAAAGGCAGGAGGCAACTGGGTGATTAATTGTCATAACAAGACCACTTGATTTGAACACACCAGACTAGGACACACCAAACTAGGCTCGTCGCACGCTGTTTGACACACTCAACAAGACACCGGCCGGCAGAGAGTTGCAGGTACATCTGGTGCCAGGGGCTTCAAGACCCGTTCTGGTGATAGACACGCTATAGTACCTCGCGGGCCCAGAGCTGACCCCGCCCACTCACTTATAATTGACGTTAATATGATAAAAGGCGGCAGTAGCGTGCCGTCACGCAGCCGAGCATTCAGATGTGTAAACAAGTCCCATATCGTGTCCTAGACAAAGAAAACGACTCTGATATATAAAATATACGTGTAAAAATGACACACCACCCCCATTCCATACTCTTAACACTTATGTTTAAAAAATCTCACGTTCACAGAACTCGCGCCGGCGCCGGAGGCAGTGTGTTCGGCAGTGTTTTATACGGATTCATTTCTAGAACACGGAGTAGGTAGGTCTAGCTATTTCTGTGAGTCGGTTGGTACGGCAGAAACCGCAGCACCATGACTCACTGTCCTCACAGGGCGCCGACATGTGACCAAAGTTTGCTGTCGGACACGACGCGCATGCTGGTGAGGTCACTGCCAGCGGTTACTGTTGCTATGGGATATCGAACTAATGTTCTGGTCCCATTTCCGCTTCGCAACCTAATCCAGTCCGTATGCCTTGAACGGAGCGGGGGAGAGATCTTGCTCCGGAGCGTCTCCGGCCCGTTGTTAAAACACACAAGTGTGGTTTAATACCTCATAAAAATCCTCCTCTACCTCACAGGGCCGTGTGCGATTTTACGCTCCGGCGTGCTAATCACCGAGCATTGTCATAGCACCTCGGCAGCCGCCCGGGGTCGGAGGAAAGCTAGGTAAAATAGTGTACTCCCAGAAGAGTCAAACAAACTGTGAATGAGTGCGTTTTTAACAGCACACGTCTCAAGGGCCCCTTAGTGTGAAACGCTTGGCTGCACATAACGGCCTCAGGAGGAACCATGAGGTCATAGTTAGCGCTGGAAACTCCCAGAGGCCTCAGTGGAAGGGGTTTTCAGTGAGGACGTGTCACCTGGTCAGAGGTTGAACATCCAGCCTACACACGCACACGCACGCACACACGCACGCGCACGCGCACACACACACACACACTCACACTCACACTCACACGCTCACTCACACACACACACACACACACACACACACACACACACCCACACACACACACACACTCACACTCACACTCACACACACACTCACACTCACACTCACACTCACACACACACTCACACTCACACTCACTGTACTGTTCTCAGAAGGAATGGGGGGAGGGGATACAGGGCTGTATCACAATATTGTAAAACATTCTCCAATAACTTATGTTTATGTTAGTACATATTTAAACTCTGCCCTTCGGATTGACAAATGAGCCTGTAGATTGCGCAGGTCTACTTTAAAACACATCCAGTTTCAATAAAATCACATATTATACTTGTGAAACAGTGTGTGTGTGTGTGTGTGTGTGTGTGTGTGTGTGCGTGCGTGTGTGTTGGGGAGGGCTCTGGGGAGTGTCATTGCTTTTCGGAAGGGCAGTGAGATGTCTTCAGAGTGGTTAAAAAGTGTGTTTATTGCATGCATTACATTTTCTTATTTTTATTTATTCCACTCTTCCTCTGCACCGATGTATGGAATTTCCCCACATCGGAGCATTATTAAAAAAAATCTGTTTTTCCGAAAATTATGGTATAAATATGCTATGTAGTGCAAACAAGCCTCTCCAATAGTCAGAAAAGGAATCACATCTTCTCTATTCTTGGAATTTCGATCTGCAACATTTGACAAGGCACTACTGAACGGCAATCATTCTCTCCCACCCCATAAAGCAGCATTCATCACTTTGATTTCGCTTGTTCATTGAAAATAGTGTTTGTGGCAACATTTCATTATAACCAACGTAACATTGTCGAGAAAAGACACTGTTAGCGCTGTGGATACCTTGACATTGACAACTAAGCGTGTTGCATTGTGGGTTTTGTAGGAAACATGAGTCTTATTAGATTTCTTCAACCAAGTTCACATGCTGGTGACTAAGCATTTATAATCATCAAAGGCAGAATATGCCACATGTTTTATTTGCCACATGATTTACTCCTGCAATGTACTTCTGTCATGTGCATTTCTTTTTAACATTTACATTTCAGTGGAAAGTTTTGGGTGGGCAGTGAGATATTATTTGCATGTTTCATTACTGTATCGTACGCGTTTGACAGAATATCCTCTCTGGTGGTAATACGGAACTTTTGAGTGTGGTGTAAAAACTGAAAAACACCGAATGTCAAGCATGCAATGCCGAATCACAAGAGCTGTGACAATAGCAACGCTCATTGTATTAGCGACAATGTATAGTGACAACGTCGTATCATGAGGTCCCTTGCAATTACCAGCCCCGGCGCACAAGCTGCCACTCAAGACATACGCGGTTACCGTGATGTGGGAGGACGGCGGTGTGTCGTACCAACGCCAGGAGAAAAAGCAAAGACGGGTGAAAACCGGAGAAGAAAAAAGACAGGTCATGGAGTGGCTGATACTCTGCTACATAATGAGGAGGGAGGGATGGAGAGAGAGGGGGCACAGGAAGCACATTTATATGCATTTCCTCTCATAACAGGAAGAGCCCGGTGGCTTCCTCTTCACAATGGCTTCGCTTCTGCTTCCCACCTCCTGCCTTCACTTCCCTGGGGGAGGAGGAACAGGAGAGAGACAGGGACCCTGGGCAACTATTTAACCGAGCAAACACACACACACACACACACACAAATGCGCACACACATAAAAACAAATAGTGTAAAACATTGTCACACACACACACACATATCATACGTACTCCGCATAAATGAATGCATGCGACCAACCAAACACACACAAGCCTACACGCACATGCACACACGCACACACACACGCACACACACACACACACACACACACACATATGCACACACACATATGCACACACACGCATGGCAGCACTTCATTCCACTGCCCAACACAACAACACTTGTCCCATTGTCAGTAGCCAAAGCAGGAAGAGATGAGCTCCTCACGCTAAAGGAATACAGAAAGGACCTGGGACCTGGTCCTGAACTCTCCCTCCGGGCCAAACAGGCAGTACTAGATGAATGATGACAACAGGAGCTTTGTTCCAGGATCAGTTCTCCAGTACAGTGTATGCATACTTCTCTCTCCAGCAGCGTCCAACTCCTGGCCAGTCCTAACAGACTTTCAGAGGACAGCTAAAACATGACGCTCCCAGGCAACGGATTACATTTCAATCCTTGATTTAATTACTTAAATTCTATCAATTAGTTATGTCTGAGAAATGATCTCACGCTACTGTGTATGTACTGGTTAAGGCAGTGATTGGATTCTCCCAGGTCGCGATCGCTGAGTGGAGCACTTCAGCCAGAGGACGACTGGGCTCATGCATGTTCCTGTTTACGCTGTGAAACCACAAGTGGAAAGTGATACATCCACCGCCCGCTTAAAATAATCTGGGTTGGGCTGTCTGCGAGGGCCTAGTCAGCGGTGGGACTGACCAAAATACGTGGGACAGAGCTCCAGTTGAAAGGTCGGGATGGAAAGAAGACAATAATTACTTCGCGTCTATATTCCCCCCGTTATTTTCACTGAAAACGCTAGGTGACAAAATGCACGGGAAGGCGACAAGAAGGACGACCAACGGAGACGTAAAACGCCAGAAAAGGTGAGATGTTATTTGCCAGGAGCTCTCCAGGCGGAGTCTCTCCCCGGGTTAAAGGGGCTGAGGAGTAACCATCGCTAAAAGCAGGAAGGGGAGAAAGGAGGTGGGAAATGGAAAGAGAGGAGGAGCTCAGGGGTGATGAGATGCCCTCAGGGCCTCATTATTTCCCTGCTGTTAATTTCCCTCGCAAGCTTTCTCACCCCGCCGCCATTGATTGGAGAAACGGCACAATTGTCGTAAGTGAAAGAACCCAGAATCCTCTCTGCATCTTGTTTGAGTGCTCGGCTTCACAACAGTTGTAAGAAGAAGGAAGTTGACGCGTATCTGTTCGCGTGTGTGTGTGTGTGTGTGTGTGTGTGTGTGTGGGGGGGCTTTATTGTTTCCACATCTCTGACTATGTCATTTATGATCGACCTCTGACCTATCCACAGGGGCTCTGGCCCTTTGTAACCTCTGACCCCGCTGGCACACGCGTACACGTGCACACTCGTAAACACGCGCGTAGCTAAACCTGCGGGGCAGTTATACGTCAATTTGCCCGATCCCATGTTGGCTGGCCTGGATGTTAACGAACAGTGATAGGTGGCGTTCAACTTACAGTTTCCAGATACAGGTGTGTGTGTGTGTTAAACGCAAACATGTGTGTCAATGTGTGTGTTCAATTAAGGGTCTCATTGTATAATATGTTTTAGCAAGTAGGGCAGCAAGAAATATCTTGGTAGACTTCTGAGTGTGTGTGTTTGAGTGTGTGTGTGGGGTGTGTGTGAGTGTGTGTGTGTGTGTGTATGACTGTGTGTGTGTGTATGAGTGGGTGTGTATGAGTGTGGGGGTGTGTGTGAGTGTGTGTGTGTGTGTGTGTGTGTATGACTGTGTGTGTGTGTATGAGTGGGTGTGTATGAGTGTGTATGTGTTTCTGTGTGTGTGTGTGTGTGTGTGTGTCTGTGTGTGTTTGTGTGTGTGTGTGTATGACTGTCTGTGAGTGTGTGTGTGCGTATGACTGTGTGTGTGTGTGTGTGAGTCTGCTCTCTGTCTGCGGCCCTTGCCTATACGGCACAGGGCTCTCTTTCATGTGCCCGGGGCAGGGAGAGGGCCTGAGTGTCTGGGGGGTTGGGGGCCAGCTGGGGGCCAGCGTTCACACACTGCTGCCCTCTGTGAAGAGCTCTGGGCAGCCGCTCAGCGCCGGTGGGGTGGGGGGGGGGCTTGCTGGCCATGCAAGCGCCACTCTGAGGAAGTGTTTCAAGGCCTGAGGGTGGCACGCCAAAGTGGCCGCCCAGAGAGACCAAGGACCCATGCCCGCTGTGATGGCGCCGCGGTTGGCATCGAGGCCCGGTGGGTGGCAGTGTGGCGCTGACAGACCTTACAGAATGGTGCCACTCTACAGAGAGCCGGGAGAGGACGCAGAGAGGCAAACGTGGTGAAATGTTTGTTGTAAGCACCAGTCGACGTCCATAGGAACTAGCAACAATACCAACATATGGACAGACGTGTTGGCCTGATGGCCTGGAAATACCGGGCAGTTGTGGGCACCGGAAAATCCACCCACTTAAAGAGACTTTTATATATCCCTAAGCGTGCGCGCGCGGCTCGATGTTCCGCCGTATTGATTAGCTGGAAACTTGTTGTGCGCGAGAACGACACAAGCATGTGAAGAATGTGGATGGCGAACACCTCTGATGTTTATTTGGCCGAGCAGACCGTGCAGAGGTTTCCTCAAAGGGGAAGTGAAAACACACACAGCCCACGCCACGGTTTCAACAGGATGAAAACAAGCTCCAGAAGCAAAATATACATCTCTTTGTTACCGTGTGGCAAAGGTCTCTGTCCACCTTGTGATGGTCATCGTGGGTTTACTTCAGGCTAAAGCCCCTTCGCTGTCACTGCTCTGGTCCAGGAAATAGTAAAAGGGCTTATTTTGCAAGTTCTAAAAGATGTCTATTTTAGATTTGTCTTATTAAAATAGATATTTGTTCAATTTAACGGTGGATTAAGGAGTAAAATGGAGTAAATGGAGGAGTAAAATGTACGTTTAAACTGTTAAAAACACTGTCTCTCTCTCTCCCTCTCTCTCTATATGCCTCCTCTATTTCCTTTTATCTCTCTCTCTCCTTTATTTCCCTCTCTCTCTCTTTCTCTCTTTCTATATGCCTCCTTTATTTCCTTCTATCTCTCTCTCTCTCTCTCCCTCTCTCTCTCTCTCTCTCTCTCTTTTATTTCCTTCTATCTCTCTCTCTCTCTCTCTCCCTCTCCCTCTCTCTCTCTCTTTCTCTCTCCTTTATTTCCTTCTATCTCTCTCTCTCTCCCTCTCCCTCTCTCTCTCTCTCTCTTTCTCTCTCCTTTATTTCCTTTTATCTCTCTCTCTCTCTCTCCCTCTCTCTCTCTCTCTCTCTCTCCTTTATTTCCTTCTATCTCTCTCTCTCTCTCTCTCCCTCTCTCTCTCTCTCTCTCTCCTTTATTTCCTTCTATCTCTCTCTCTCTCTCTCTCTCCCTCTCTCTCTCTCTCTCCTTTATTTCCTTCTATCTCTCTCTCTCTCTCTCTCCCTCTCTCTCTCTCTTTCTCTCTCCTTTATTTCCTTCTTTCTCTCTCTCCCTGTAAGAGAAGCAGCCTGGATATCTGCGGCATCAATTCCCCTCAGGTGTCCTTCCTGTCTCCCCCTCTCCGCTCCTCATCCTTGGGAGCCGGAGTGCCCGGTGCGACCGGGGAGCCTGGTCTGCGGCGGGACAGTGAGAGGACGCCGAGATAAAAGCAGACAGGAAGTTGAAGCGCTGGTGCAACACGATAGGCGTCCCGTCTTAACGCGTTGACCTCTCGCGCACTCTGTTTCTCATCTCGTTTCCACTTCGATACCCTGACTCTAACGCGGTGTACTGTGTGGAGACACACCGTCACGCAGGAAATAACTCAATCCCTTGCAGTTCCACTCTATTACATCCCAATAAATGTCTCGCTTATATCGTCTGTCCGCGTCTCACTGACAAGTCGTCGGTTCACCTTGCTTCAACTGCCACTTCAGGGGAATCCGATAGATGTTTTGTGATTCTCTCAAAACTAAATCACATAGGCAGCGTCGACTGCATATACACACATATATATATATATATATATATATATAATATATATAGAAAATATATATATACTGAGGAGTCAGAGAACAGATCTAGACCTTTTATCATTGGCTGTTTAGATGCATTCACTATGTCATGACTGCACGTGGATATGGTTCATAGATTAGTTGTCTGGCGGGGGGTAAGGGGTCCTGAGTGTGGGTGACCTGTGACAGGGTGGGGGTTAAGCAGGGTGGGGGGTGATTAGCCGCGTATGGATCCAATTGACCTGACAGGGAGGTGACAGAGTGGCGCTGGTCACCGGTGCCACAGGAAGTGATGGATTGTGGGCCTGCAGGCCAGGGGGAAAAGAGCTCTATCTACCTCAGTTTCCGGGGCTGTGATTTCTAAGACACGGCCACGAATTAAGCCCCGGCGGTTTCGATGGCGCCTTGACAGAACGGAGACATTTTGGAAACAACCGGGAAATGACTGTGTTGTCTTTTCCTGCTGTATTTACCCAGAAGGCCAAGCGGACGACAGGCGGCCCGGTGAAATATTGTGTGTCCTCTAAAATGTGCCTCGGGTGAAACCCAGCAGTGTGTGTCACCTCCCGCCAGCCAGTCTCCACTTAGTTGACGCACCCCTGGTCTCCCCCCCCTCTCTCCCCGACCCACAATGCAGTGCTCTCTCTCCTCAGCCACCCTCACCTGTCTGTTGCGCTCATCCATTATCCGCGTGATCTGAATCTTTTTCCGCCCCATCGTCCCCGTCTTCTTCTTCCCTCTGTCTTCTTCGTCCCTCGATCTCTTCCTCTTCCGCTCCTCTTCCTCGTCTCTCTCTCTCTCTCTCTCTCGCGCGCTCGTCTTCTGCCTTTCGCGTCTGTTCTCGCGACTCGCTCTCTGATCAATTCCAAGATGCCAGCGTACACACCTGCGTTGGAGAGAGATATACAGAGAGAGAAAGAATAAAGACAAAGACAGTGGATGAGCCTAAAGTGAGATGACATGATATGGCAACACACAAAAAAACCCAGGTGGGGGCTGTATGTGGGGGGGGGTGTGTGGAAGTGGGGGGGGTTGGGGGCAGCCACCAGGGACGGCGAAGAAAGACAAAGAATCTGTCAACATGTTGTGAGAGCGTCGCCGTATTTTTCACTGTCGATATCATGCAAATCAGGGCCGTTACGTTTCCCCGTCGCCTCTGACAGCGCTGTCAGGATCTCGCCTCGTTCACAAAGACTTTGACAGTGTTTTGGAAGTGCCGCTAACTTAAATGTTCTAATCACTTGGGGCGTAACGTTAGCCGCAGACTAAGAAGCACAGCCTACTCCTCCCGCAAAAACACCAGTCGGCTGACAGAACGACGGCGGCGGGGCCTGACTAGCTCAGACGCCGTGCTGAAATGGAGCACGCAGAAAACGGCTCGAGACGGATGTGGAACCTAGCGTCGTCTTAATCGGAATAAAAACTATAGCTTACTCTTGTATCATCAATGTGATTTATGAGTGCATCCGTGTCTGGCTGTTATGCATGTCTGCATACGTTAGAATATTTGCGTATGTGTGTGTGTGTGTTTGTGTGGGCCGAGCTTCCGAAGGGAGTGTGGCTCCGCGAGGCTGTGTGAGCCAGATCGCGGGTGCTTCTCTCCAGAGTGCTAAAGTAGGCCAACCCAATCTATCTCGGGGAAGAGCCGAATAACAGTTGTTGTGTTTTCGTCTGACAGTAGAGGTGATCACGTCCCTCGTTATGCAAATGAGCATCCCATTATTTAAGCTCAGTGTGCAATGCAGGGGAGCTGTCAGCCTCGTTCCGTTCAAAAGCCTCCATTTTGCTTTTCACCCCACCTTCTCGTTTGCCGGCGTTCCCGAACAAGATCTCTGGCACCTGGCAGCGC
Source organism: Dallia pectoralis (assembly GCA_029465975.1). Lineage (NCBI taxonomy): Eukaryota > Metazoa > Chordata > Actinopteri > Esociformes > Umbridae > Dallia > Dallia pectoralis. The sequence continues at coordinate 10,908,865 of CM055737.1, read as the reverse complement.
GAACGGAGACATTGATGTGGAAGACGACATCACTTCACCAAAAGACATGTCAATCTATCTATCTCTCGCTGTCTCACTCGCTCTCTCCCTCTCCTTTCTACATCTCTCTCTCACAAACGCGCGCACACACACGCCCGCCCGCCCGCACACACACACACACACACTTCCCTACCCTATAATTCCAATCTTGTTAGAATCTTCCGGATTTTCCGGGTGATAACACCTGTTCTGCTGCAGGCCACGTGTAAGCGGTCATCACTGTTGGCATTAAGCCAAATATATCCCATACCTGATGCCTTCTAATTGCTTATAGATTGACAGTGGCTCGGGTTTGACATGCTGAGACCGAGATGAAAGAAACCTTCTAGTTCTCGATATTTTCTCCACAGTCAAGCTTCTATATTGTAACGCTGGGAAGGCCTGAATGTGGCTGGATAATATATAATACATCGTAGACTCTCTTTCTCTGTGTTTCTGTACGTTATCTCCCGAACACAACGCACGATGATCCCATGAAGCGTCTCAATGAAGGGATGCTCCTCTTTGCATCCACGGGACAAAACCGTGCTCGTGTGATAATGGTTTTTAAGCGGCATTGAACAAAAACATAGACAGAAAAGCCGCAACCGTATCAACAGCCGACGGGAACTCATCCAGCCACCATAACAACGCGGACACTGAAATGTCTTCTGAGACACTTTCCGTAGCTACACTAAGCGCAACCGTCTGACGTCTTTCGGAGAGACAGCATCGCAGTGCCGTCAAGCAGATGAAAGCGGATCTCATCCGACGAACAAACGCCGAAGCCCAGATCAGTGTTGTTCCCCCAAAAAAATCCCCAACAACAACAACACATCAATCCCCCGTCAGCCGAGCATCAATCACTCAGTGAGAGACTGACAGACGAGGCCCACCGGGTTCTCTCACGCGATTGGTCGATCCGGCTGCCACTTCCTAGAGCCTCCGAATGTCAACGCCGTCTGGTGGAACACCTTAGCCCTTGTGTAACACTAACAGTAGGACTAAGCTCATGTCCCGGACATTTAATCCCGGCTTTGGCTCCGACAACCAACGCTGCCTGAGGCAAGGTGGGCCTGCTCTGGAGTGAGCCCTCCCCTCTGACTCCCCCTCGCCCCGCCCCGCCCGCGCCCCACTCGACACGCTCCCATCCAATTGTAGCACGAGTCGACCGAGTCCTCCCAGAGAACGTTCCTGATCCCCGTAACGTCTGCGCCTCCTGCCCCCGCTCCGGGCCCGGCCAGAGTGGAGTGTACGGTGAAAGTCAGCACCATCCAGCCTGACAGATTACAAGAGGGCTGCAAAATCCAATTTACCCCCCGGTCGCCGTCCCGCCAGGAGACATGCCCCGGCCCGCCCGCTGGAAAGAACAAGGTATGGATGGAGAGGCGAGAGAAAATGAGAGGCAGAGAAAGAGAGAAAGTGAGGAAGAGAGAAGACAGAGGTGAGAGAGAGAGAGATTGAGAAATCACCTGAAGGTAAAATTGTCTGCATTGTCTGCACTGTCCCTGGAAGTGAGACCGGGACAAGATGGACATTACCTTTGGAGTGCAGGCCAGGTGGAGAGAGGGAGAGAGAAGACTAACAAGCTTTCTCCTCAACACTAAGCCAATTTACTAATCCCAAAACCAAGCAGATGGGGAGAATCGGATCCAGGCAAATAAAAGGAAGAAGAAAAGACAGAATAATTCTCTCTCTCTCTCTTTGTCTCACCCGTCCCCATTTCTCACAAGATGGTACAGATGGCGTGTTCTCAATCAGTGAAGGACCGGGCAGTGGGGTTCATCGCAGAGGTCACAGAGGACGTTGGGAAACACCCAGTGAGAAACGGAGTTGGGATAGCGAACGGGAGAACGGTACCTGTAGAGGACCGTCTGAACCCAACGGCGTGCGGCCGACAGAGAGCTAACAGAGGGAGAACGGGAGAACAAGGGAAAAGCAGAGTTCGAACAGGCACCGGGCGGGGGGGGGGGGGAGAGAACCCAACCCACGACCCTCCCATCTGTTAGGCAGACGCCAGGAGACTGGAAGAGACATTCGGCATCCAACGGACACTCACTGTCTCTCCATCGCCGCCACTCTGAATATCTCTCCACGTGTCTCTCTCTTTAAGAAGCGGAGCCGGGCGGCCGACGGGGACACAGGAAACCAGGAGGACCGATTCTAGGTCGCCTCACTCCCAAGTGTTTAGTCACGGAAAAACGAATATACAGCGCGCGGCCAGTGTTTCTTCCCCTCCTAATAGACTGTGTGTACAGTATCCTGTAGGGTGTAGCTTGTTAATGTGGCTTTGACATTGAGGACACAAAGGACCGTACCAGAGAGATTCAAATCGAGGGGAGAGAGAGAAAGAGACACGTTATCTAGGTTGGCTCTAATTCACCTCCTTGAAACTGGGGAAAGGAATAAAGAGGAAGAAATGGACGGAGGGTTTTCTGTATTACAAAGGACGTACAACTATGAAACCCACTTGTTCCCCAGATAACAGGGACCATTCTGAGCAGCTCTGTGGTTGTCTGGATGTTTTGCAACCTTCTCGGAATGTTCTGGGGGTCGAACGGTGCTGATCATTCTGAGCACATTCGAAGAACTTGACGAAATGTGGACGTTTTCCATTAACACGCATTATCATAAAGGTTTAAACACGTATCATAAAGGTTTAAAAAGTGTTTAAAAAACACTGTCTTAATAGTTGTTCATCTTTTAATAATAATGACGTTTATTTATTGTAAATTACTTGTAATTGATATTTAAAGTGAATTGCTGAATAGAGCAGAATTCTTACGTTGTAATCATTAGTGAAAAAGCACAGATTATTAATAATTTTAATAAACTAGTGAACAGTATAGGTGTAACATATTGGGTGAGCTGTGCTGTACACAGGGTGGTTGGGAGAGCACTTCTGTGTATGTATATTGTAATTAGGAGCACAGCTGTTTTGAGTTGGGTTAATTAAGCACCGGGCATAGGTTTGTATCAGTAGGCTATTTAAGTCCCCTGGTTAGGTTCACTGGTGCTTGATATTATTTTACGTTACGTGTCGTTGTAGGTGAGTGTTGTGTATAAGTCCTATTGATACTGTTGTGTTTGTAAATGTACAAGTCGCTTTGTGTAAGCGCATTTCATTTATCGTCAGTATAGTTTTGTCCGTTCGTTGTTCTATGTTTGTTGTAGACTACAATTAAATACGACGAACGTGATTATCTGGCTCTGCATCTCGCTCCTTCTGCACTTCACCTGTACGGATCCGTGACAGAATATCAAGCCGACGAAATGAGCGAGCAGAGCCTGACGGAGGGAGGTTTCCCCGGAGATTATTGCTACACCTCCGGGGAGATTTACTCCTACCGTCACCCCACGGAGCAGTGGGACTGGTTTAAGCCGGAGACACCCCAGGAGGAGTATAGGCGTCTCCGCGCTTACTTTGGCTACGAACCACCTATGCAGCTATCAGGGCTGATTACATCGGGTCCGCGGTCCTTCCCGGAGGAAGGCAAGAGGGCACCCCGAAGGCGTCCCAAGAAGGTTTTTGGGGGGGAGCTAAGGAGGTGTTCCGGGAGGACCGCGGAGAGAACACCCACGGTCCTGGTGCTGCAGGAACGGCCACCCACTGCTCCGGGGCTGCAGACAGGGGGAGGAAAACCCCTGGAGCTACAGCCACTACCCCCGCCGTGGGAAGACCCTTTTCTGCCGCCGACGTCAGGGACAGAAAAACCCCCGGAGGGGTTGGATGACCAGCCCACTGCCATTATTAGGACGTGGTGGAGGACATGGCTGGACTTACAGGAGCCAGCGCCTGAGATGGTCGCCACCACGCCTGCGCCTGAGATGGTCGCCGTCACGCCAGCGTCCACGATGGCTCCTGCCGTCCCGCCAGCGCCCAAGATGGCTGTTGCCGTCCCGCCAGCGCTCAAGATGGCTGCCGTCGTCCCGCCAGCGCTCAAGATGGCTGCCGTCGTCCCGCCAGCGCCCAAGATGGCTGCCACCGTCCCGCCAGCGTCCACGATGGCTCCCGCCGTCCCGCCAGCGCCCAAGATGGCTGCCGCCGTCTCGCCAGCGTCCACGATGGCTCCCGCCGTCCCGCCAGCGCTCAAGATGGCTGTTGCCGTCCCGCCAGCGCTCAAGATGGCTGCCGTCGTCCCGCCAGCGCTCAAGATGGCTGCCGTCGTCCCGCCAGCGCCCAAGATGGCTGCCGCCGTCTCGCCAGCGTCCACGATGGCTCCCGCCGTCACGCCAGCGCTCAAGATGGCTGTTGCCGTCACGCCAGCGCTCAAGATGGTTGCCGTCGTCACGCCGGCGCCCAAGATGGCTGTTGCCGTCACGCCGGCGCTCAAGATGGCGGCCGCATCGCCGACCACAATGGCTGCCGCATCGCCGACCACAATGGCTGCCGCATCGCCGCCCACAATGGCTGCCGCATCGCCGCCCACAATGGCTGCCGCATCGCCGCCCACAATGGCTGCCGCATCGCCGCCCACAATGGCTGCCGCATCGCCGCCCACAATGGCTGCCGCGTCGCCGCCCACAATGGCTGCCGCGCCGCCGCCCACAATGGCTGCCGCGTCGCCGCCCACAATGGCTGCCGCGTCGCCGCCCACAATGGCTGCCGCATCGCCGCCCACAATGGCTGCCGCATCGCCGCCCACAATGGCTGCCGCATCGCCGCCCACAATGGCTGCCGCATCGCCGCCCACCATGGCTGCCGCATCGCCGCCCACGAAGGCCGCGCCACGACGACGCTCACGATGGCCGCCGCCAGGACTACGCTCACGATGGCCGCCGCCACGACTACGCTCACGATGGCCGCCGCCACGACGCCCACGATGGCCGCCGCCACGACGCCCACGATGGCCGCCGCCACGACGCCCACGATGGCCGCCGCCACGACGCCCACGATGGCTGCCGCCCAAGATTGCTGCAGACTGTCGAACGCCCAAAGAGGGCTGGACTAACTGTCCCGGCCCGCCTCCGGGTTGAACGGACAATATATGTCTCCTCTGTTCCCCTTCCCTTTTGGTTAGGCTGTCTGGAAGCCAGCCTTTTAGTGGGGGATACTGTAACATATTGGGTGAGCTGTGCTGTACACAGGGTGGTTGGGAGAGCACTTCTGTGTATGTATATTGTAATTAGGAGCACAGCTGTTTTGAGTTGGGTTAATTAAGCACCGGGCATAGGTTTGTATCAGTAGGCTATTTAAGTCCCCTGGTTAGGTTCACTGGTGCTTGATATTATTTTACGTTACGTGTCGTTGTAGGTGAGTGTTGTGTATAAGTCCCATTGATACTGTTGTGTTTGTAAATGTACAAGTCGCTTTGTGTAAGCGCATTTCATTTATCGTCAGTATAGTTTTGTCCGTTCGTTGTTCTATGTTTGTTGTAGACTACAATTAAATACGACGAACGTGATTGTCTGGCTCTGCATCTCGGTCCTTCTGCACTTCACCTGTACGGATCCGTGACAATAGGTTTACATGTGAAGGACGTGTGTTAGAGTAAGAAGACATATTCTTATGCTAATTACCTGACAGGCATTTCTCTCTGTCTTTTATTTTGACATTTAGTGAATTTTATGGATCTTATTCAATCATGTTAATAACCTGTAAAACGTTAAAGGAACCCGGAGATAAAACATTCCTAGAATCACCCTGCAAACTAAAAATAAAGATTCCCAATTCCCTGAAACGTTTTCAAGTCTTCACTGGGCAGGAAACGCACTGCATTGTTCACACAACCACCGTGAAACCAAAAACATTTCATTCCAACTTCCAAGGAACCGACTGCCCAACCTGGGCCCATATGTAGAACGGATACACCAACATATGCTGACGTTCTGTATTTTCTGACCCAGCTAGGAGTATCCCTATGTAACCGAGGAGCGGAGAAAGCGATTTATCATGACAGGATTGGCATTGTTTTTCCTAGAAACCCCACCTCAACGGCGAGGCCGCTCTCTCTCCCCGTAGAACATCTGCAACACATTTGGTAATAGCATGTGTCCAGAACAAACCCAGCAGTATCCACTATCCACATAGGAAATGCGGTGGTGAGGATTTGAAATAACATATTACGCTGCAGCGAGTAAACCTTTTAGGAGGTGTCCGCTACATTAAATAAACCCTCTCTCCCGTTTTAAATAAACACCCATTTCCTATTAGAGCACGGGGAAAATGAGTTCTAATAGAGTTTCAGGACAATCTAAATATGAGTACACACACAGACACACACACACACACACACACTTTAAGCTTTGTTTCAATCGAGCATCCCTGTCGTCTATATATATATATATATATATATATATATATATATATATATATATATATATATATGCAAGACGAGTGTTGTGAGTTGTTAGTGAAGGTGTTTATCTGTATTTCCTGTGTGTGATTGTGGGAGGCGGTTAAAGGGTAGCCGATGGCCAGCCGACTGTGTGTATTGCTTCTCATTGTGTCTCTAATGTCATTACAGGCTGTGAGTCCTCTGCGTGGAACAGCCAGGCAGCGCAGTGCTCTCCCCTCTGTCTGTCAGGCCCAGATAGGTACGGTGACGAATGAGTATCACTCCCCCGCTCCCCCTCCCTGCGTCCTCTAGAAACACACGGGAGAGAATGACCTGAACACGGGCCAGCGCCCACGCGTAGGCGATCCTCCGTGCTGCCGGTGAATCACAGCAAATATTAGGGCTAATTTAACGCGTTAGCGGCTAAAGAGATTAGCAGAATGTACATCTGGGATTAGCTCGACAGGGGTGTATATGGTGGCGTAATGTCTTGAAGGCCGAGGAATGTGCGCGCGGCGGGTGCGCGTGTGTGTGTGTGCGCGTCTTGTTTTATTAAATCACGTTCCAGTTGGATCATTAGCAGCCAGACATGTTTTTTCCAGCCTTCATCGTGAGATGTGAGAACTGCCTATTCTCCCACTGTCTCTATATCACCGTGTCTAACACTGGTCGTCTGGAATAATGGACTGGCATGTGTCAACGGAACACGCGACATGTTCTCCCCGCTGTTTATCCACTCCAAAGAAACCATGAGACCCACCTGAAGACACCGCCCACCCACCCCCCCTCGACGTCTAAACCCACCGACCGACCAATCCCCCCCCCACCACCACCGTCGCGCCGTTAGCCCGCGCGCTCCGTGTTCACAGGCCACTCGTCCCGAGGACCTCGCGGACAGGAGAGCAGGAAGCACACATGCGGCACACTCAGCGGAAGGAAGTGACATCAGCAGCCACTGACAATTAAAGGTGTAAAGGTGCTTCCTTCCCTAAACGGGTCTGCAACAGAGAGCTCGAAATGGGAACCAAAACTCCCCGCACTTCCCTCTCCCTTCACCGAAAAACAAAAGAAGAGGAGAGACTGATCGAAGAACAGATATGTTGGTCTTCTGCCCGCCTCAGCGAGTCGGCGTCTTGACCTTGAGGGGACCACATTTTCCCTCCATTGTCCCGGGTCAAGAAACACAACGCTGGCGTTTGTGGCACAAGGTCTTCAGAGACAATGATTTCACCAACTTTTGGCCCTAAAAAAAAATGAAAAAATCACCACAACCACACTGGCCGCCATCAGATCTGGATTTCCTGATGATGCAACGGTACGCATCGTTGTGATTGTGAAACCATTCGAGGACGAAAACCCCAAATGCCTCCAAGCCTTTTCAAAATGTCCTTCGGCAAAAGGCTGTGAGTAAAATATGAACGGACTAATGGAGTTGAAAGCAACCGTGCAGAAATATGCCGATGAAATGTATGTGGCTGCACCATTTGAAAGATTTAAAGTGTCGTTCTCCTTTGCACAATACAAGTCATCCTTTCAGCAATCCAAAAGCTCAAACAGCCGCCCAATCAGCACGCTGAAAACTGAGGCGGCACAACCCTGCATACAAATATAAGGAAGTCGATTTGTCTGCAGTTTGCTTCTGACTTGTCAACTTCGTTCTGAGAAAATAAGTCATATTTTTCATTATGTAAAATTCAGATTCGCGTACGGTCATAAACACGCAAGAAGACAGTGTCGTTTTTAAGTAACTATATTCAAATAGCAAAGGCCCTGGTTATTGACTCATCCAGAAAGGGCGTCATGATGTCTGTATGGAAACCTTATCAGCCAATGAAGCTCCGCTACACATTTCCAAGTAACATATTGTTGCCATGGCTTTCTAATACCGGACCAATGGAAATCCATTGGGCAAGCAGTGGTGTCCTCTTTCATCTCGGCGGGCTTTCAGAGAAAAATAAAACCCTGTAACTCTTGTCTAGATGGAGAGGCTGTGAGGAAACGGGCCCTTTTATGTCCAGTGTTGCCTACTGGTGCTCGGCTGTGACCAGGCTTAGGAACACATTTCACTCAGCATAAGCAAACCAAACCATAGTGTTCCAAAACGTAAACGGGGGACAGGCAGTCATCAGTCAGAGCCGAAACGGAGACAGGTGAGAGGAGTCTTTCCACAGCCCGTCGCTTCCCCCCCTCCCCCCACTCCCAAGGACGACGGGGCTTGACACGATGCGTCAACCCCCCTTTGAAAGCAGGGCCGACGGCTGTGAACGTGCAGCTGCCGCGTATCGCCGTTGGAAGCAGCGAAGGAGAGCGAGGGGACGGGCTACCGGACAGCTGAACACGTGTTCCTGTTGCCTGACGTCTGCTGCATCAGGGTTGTCAGGGCGGGCCGTGTGCGGGGCCGTGTGACCCGGGGACAGTGCACACAACGGCTGACGTGATCGCCGCAGGTTCGGAGGCCAGTGATGTTAGTCGGCGGTACAATGAAAGAACACTGTGAATTAGTTGGTGTGTCGGCGAAGACGGTGGAAATCTGGAACTGTTGTCATGGAGGAAAGTAGCTACTTGAAGCGGGCGGGAGAAGCAGAGCGATTACGATGTACATTTTAAAAATGTACATCTTCACAATACCAATAAGAAGATCTGAGGTGAAAATATCTGACGTGAAATGAGTAATCAGTGGAAACTAATATCCAAACTGCTCTGCCTTCGTAAACGCAGCCAGAGGTTATGGTACAACATATCACTGGTGAGTCTGAAACTCGTGTCTTTTTAACCAGAGTGGAGCAAAAGGCAGTAGAAAAAGCAGAAGTAGAGGGAACGACAATTTGGAAAGGCCCCGGAAAGGTTCAGATGAATCATGGCTGTGGCTGGTTTTTGGGCAGTCAGTGTTTCCATGACAAGTTGAAGAGGACAACGGACTGAGCGGAACTAGCCTGACCACAATGTGAAAAGACAACAGGACGGACTTCAGGTCCCAGGTGAAGATAGATGTCAGGAGGACAGAGCTGCTGCTGCTGCGGTGGCGGCGGTGGTGACATGGTCAGAGATGTGAAAGTGGTTCGGTGTCTAAAGCCAAAGCCTGTTAGTTTCGAGTGATGGTCACAGCTTCTCTCTCTTCCTCTCTTGTTCTCCACCTGTGTCAAGATGTCTGACGTCATCTTCCCCACCTCTTCTGTTAGTTTGAGCAGCACATCACAACCCCCCCTACCCCCCCTCCCGCGCGCGCGCACCCCCCACCAGCCATTTTCTGCACTCAAGAATACACATCTGCAAGGGCGAATGTTTTTCAGCAGGCGTCCAACCAGCGCCTGACATCACATGGGGCCACGTAGGCCCGAGGAGGCCCAGGTGCAACCACCATTTAGACACACGCGGCTGGACTGGAACAGAGAATACACCCACACACACGCTACAGGTTCGCACGCACGCACGCACGCACGCACGCACGCACGCACACACGCACACACGCACACACACACACACACACACACACACACACTATGATGAGATAAACCCCAGAGTTGCTAAGTGTTATTTTGTTGGTTGAATTCATAAAGATGGTGGTTCCACAGTGTGGAACAAGTGGGTGGGGAGACTGGTTAGTGGGTGGGGGGGAGATGGGTTAGTGGGTGGGGAGACTGGATAGTGGGTGGGGGGAGATGGGTTAGTGGGTGGGGAGACTGGATAGTGGGTGGGGAGGGGGGAGAGACTGGTTAGTGGGTGGGGAGGGAGATGGGTTAGTGGGTGGGGAGACTGGTTAGTGGGTGGGGAGACTGGTTAGTGGGTGGGGAGGGGGGGAGAGACTGGTTAGTGGGTGGGGAGGAGATGGGTTAGTGGGTGGGGAGATTGGTTAGTGGATGGTTTGGGGGTGGGGCTTTGTCTTCCTTTCAATCGCAGTGAGCTTGTGTGGCGGCTCTGGGTGGTGTCTGTTAACACCAGACAACGTGGTTGCTTTGGCGACGACCCGTTGATGATTCCATCACACGTTCTTTCTCTCCTTCTCTTAACGGAGGCATTCTAATCAGCCTAATTAAAAGCTTTTTTCGTTTAGAAATCTCTGATGACAATTTGTTTCACTTTACCCTACAGCAATGACTGTGAAGAAGAGAATTAAATCTGATCTTCTGACAGCAATTATGGAACGCTCCCCCCTGGCCCCAATTAGAGCCACAGGCTAATGCTAACATGGCTAACACTCCAGCAGGAGTGTCGTCTTATTTTTTATTAACTTTTCACTGGATTGTTTGTGTACTTTATCTTCTTGTGTGTGGTGCTATGTATACGGTAATCTGTATTTTGCATATTCGCCCAAGGGACTGACCAAGCTTTCTTTTTTTATTTCCCCTCCGTCTCCTCATTCAATACTGCTGAACGAGCAAGACGTAAAGAGCTACGGGGAAGTTGATGTTGATTATTTTCTTATATCATGTTATTTTAATCAGTGAGCATATTTGTAGATCAAAAGTTCCATCCTTTCTTAGGTTGTGTAACTTCAATATGGATGTGTTCATAGACAATTGATTAGTATATATCAGTAGTATTATTAGTACCATCTAAAGAAGCACTATAAAACAAGTATGGAATACATATGCTGTATTTTGATTGCTTCAGCAGGAAAAAATCTGTTAGCAGAAACAGACATGATTGGAATTAATCGATTTGTATTGCAGGGTTGTAGAATTTTCGATATTGGTTAACCAAAAAAGTATTTTAACCTCATGAATACACAAGTTTGTTTTTCTTGCTCATCAGAAAAATCTTGTAACAGTATTAGGTAACATATGAGTCGCCCACTCAACTTGATCCATTCTGTTCATGCAGTACATACTGTAAAGTAGACTGGCTCAGTAGACTGTCTCTGTATACAGTCTTTGTAGACTGTCTCTGTAAACTGGATTAGAAGACTGGCTATATAGACTGTTTCAGAAGACTGTCTCAGAAGACTGGCACTGTAGACTATGTAGACTAGCTCAGTAGACTGGCTTAGAAGACTGTCAATGTAGACTGGCTTAGAAGACTGACTATATAGACTGTCTCAGTAGACTGTCTCAGAAGACTGGCACTATAGATGGCCTAGATGACTGGCTAAGTAGACTGTTTCTGTAGACTGGCTCAGTAGACTGGCTCAGTAGACTGGCTCAGTAGACTGGTATTGCTATAAACGAGGGATTGATGTCTGGAGTTTAGAGGGAGATATTAATCAACGAGTTTGGCACATATCATAGACCCTCTGTTGCTATACGGACACTGGAGTGTGTGTTTGAGCGATTAGCGAGAGGGTTGGTTGTATACTAGGTCAAGGTGACCTTAAACAGTATCATGGCAACCGCTCACATCAGGCTCCCATGGCAACATATTGGCCAGGAGAAGCCGATTGCTGAGTCCGTGAGTGAGACCAGGCAGGCTGGACTGCTCCTTGTGTAGTCAGGAGATTAAATGAATGGGAACCCTTAGAGATTAAGAGTGATAGAGTGGTGTTTCCGCAATGTTAAAAATATCTAAAACAATGCTGTACATTTTGAATATTTTCAGTGACAATGCCAGCACTAAAAATGTTATTGGTTTGGGGGCGAATATTGAAATAAATAAAGAAACGTTTGAATGTGCGATAACTAGAAAAGCAAACGGCACGTTGTTCTTCACGAATAACTAGGACGTATAGGCTTTTTCAAGTGTTGGCTTCTACACCAAAAATCAATATGTGAAGTGACAGCCGAGCCAACGCGGGTCAGACAAGCTGACTTGCAAATATTATCCGAACATTGCTAGAAGGCTAGCTGGCTAAACAAACACACGTCGTGCCAGCAAGTTATCAGTCGATAAAAAGACGCATGCGTTAAGTGTACGGCGCACTCCCGATCTGAATTGTCAAGTTCTGTGTTAGAAATCAGGACTGCCATGTCTGCCCTATCAATCAGTAATATCCTATGTTAGTATGTTATATTTTGTGTGCATTAACTTTAGTATAAGTTTGGGGTGCGGTCGTTAGGAATGTGGGGAGGGATCTAGCAGATAAAGGAATGGCTGAACAGGGTATCGATTGGTCCTAGGTCAGGGCCGTGGGGTACGTGCGGTCATTCCTGATTGGTTTGACCTTTCCTAATAAAGGCTGAGAGTGCCAGGAGATCTGCCCCCTTTTTTGCCTCCTCTGTCTGCTCGCGGAAGTAGAACTGTAAAAGGTCAACTTTATTTTGTTTCAAATAAATACCCTTAAGAGTTAGCACGTTCGACTCTGTGGTCATTATACCGGTTTTCCTACGACAGTTCAAAAAGGTGTGCGCACGAACAAGGACGCCATTGAACGCGCCATTTCCATTACTACCGGGGGGCAGGGGTGTGGTTGCCTGTGATGGGATAAAAACAGTTCTGTTTTCACTTTGTGTGTTTGTGTCGAATCGTAATTAAAAGCCAGTGCTTCCACTGCATGACTGGCAGCACGTGCTTTTATCTAGCGGTATGTCCCGATGCTCGGGGGATTCCGACCCGCCAGTGATGCCCCGCCCACCGCGGTAACAGACAGGGCCACGTGCGCAACAGTCCTTATCAGTTGTTTAATGTACGCGTTTAAAACGCACCTTTAAACCGTGGCTTTGCTTAACCCGTCGAGTGTCCGCTGTTACGTGTCCGCTATTACGTTAGCGGAATTAGGTTAAAATAAATCAATCTTTCCTCAGCAAAGAGCGACTTGATATCACTGTAACCCACTTAGGTCCAACAACAGCGAACGATGGGCAACAAGGCTTTACACTTCTGTCTGTGAAACGTTGCAGCCTGTCTGCCGTGAAGCATGATCCGGAACCATCCGCCGGGGCCCTGCACAGTGTGGAGGCAATTTGCAAAGAACTAGAAGGTTGCACACTTCAACAAGGATGTCCTTCATAAATCCCACCTTGTGTTTTTTTTTTCAGTCCCACTGCTCCACAAGGAAACCAAGTAACCTAGATTACAGACTGACGAGAGACAGAGATAGAGAGATAAGGAGACAGAGAGAGATAGAGAGATAGAGAGAGAGATTTAAAAACCACTTTATTGAGTTCTATGAACTCACAACACCACAACTACAAACACAAAAAAACAACACAAGAAACACAATTTAAAAGCACAACACCACATCTCCTCCAACAACAGACCACAACACTCCCTGGATGTCCCAGGTAGCCATGCAACACTCATTGCCCCCAACCAGTGTCTCCAGTAGGCATAGTCCACCCGTCTTGCAGCCAGCAAGCCCTCAATCAATCCCACAACATCCGTTTGTTCCAATGTCTGTCTCTTTGGGAAGTGGACATGGAGCGGTGCACCAATATGCCGTAGCACGTAGCCCGCATCACTCTCCAGATACCCGTATAAGCCACTTAAGTCATATGCCCCGGCATATAGTTGGCAGAGGCAGTACTTGGGCATCCAGCGTTCAAACATGCACACAAATTGTATTAATGTCATGCTTTGCCCAGTCACTACTTCAGCCTTGGTTTGGCCCTGTCTGTAGCTGACACTCTCCTCAGGCTTCAGGGTGGACAGGAAGATCAGGTCACTCTTGTGGTCCATCTTACTGCTGACCTTATCCAGCGTACCACTCAGGACTTTAAAGACCCTCTTCCAGTCTGTGTAGACCACCTTGGGGACACGACAGTGGAGGAAGCGGGGCTGGTTGTTGATCAGGATGTGCTGCAGTCTGCTTTGCCTGACGATCACAGTGCACGTTAGCACGGATGGCAATATAAGCAGTCCCATGACCTCTGCGTTCATTGATAAGGCACACCCATTCAGCGGCATTGGCCTTATCATTGTGTGTTTCTTAAAAATCAAGTAAAATACAAAATAGAGAAAAAACTGAAAATGGACAGATGAAGGAACCCAAACCTGAGGAAACACCCTGTGAAACCCACAACACATAACTACCTAAATTTACTCCTTGCTTTCCCACGAGCACTTCGACTTTTAGCTGCTGACACAGACGTGACAATTTTCCTCAACCGGAAACGCTTTTTAGCACTCAGTTCCTCCACCCCCACAGTCTTCTGTAGCACCCTTGCAGACCTTACAAATTTATCATCATCAAAATAATTTGAAAGTTTCACCGATTTGCCGAAAGTTTTGTCCAGAAACTCATTCACCTCATCAAGCGTGTAAACTGAATCCTCACCACCTGCTGAGACTCCAGCAGGGCCATCAGTAATGTCCTCCTCTTCCTCACTCTCAGCAGCCAAAGACTCCTGACTTCCTCCTACCTCACTCAACAACGAACCACCAGCCTTTCCACCACTACAACTGGGCACCTCCACTGTCTGAGAAACCAGAAGCTCCTGGCCCTCCTCTCGTAACACACCACTAGTGCTGGCCATCTCCTCCACTATCTGATCAACCAACACCCCACCACTAATCCCTTGTATTTCATCCACCACTACAGACCCCAGTTCACCAGTCACCACCACATTTCTAACCTGCTGCAAAACGAATCCCTCACTCACCACTTCTATCGGTTGAGCCACCAGCTCATCCCTGGTTTCATTCAGGTCCGCCTGCTGCTCTACCACTACTGGCTCATCCCTGTTCCCACTCTGGTCCGCCTGCTGCTCTACCACTACTGGCTCATCCCTGTTCCCACTCTGGTCCGCCTGCTGCTCTACCACTACTGGCTCATCCCTGTTCCCACTCTGGTCCGCCTGCTGCTCTACCACTACTGGCTCATCCCTGTTCCCACTCTGGTCCACCTGCTGCTCTACCACTACTGGCTCATCCCTGTTCCCACTCTGGTCCACCTGCTGCTCTACCACTACTGGCTCATCCCTGTTCCCACTCTGGTCCACCTGCTGCTCTACCACTACTGGCTCATCCCTGTTCCCACTCTGGTCCACCTGCTGCTCTACCACTACTGGCTCATCCCTGTTCCCACTCTGGTCCACCTGCTGCTCTACCACTACTGGCTCATCCCTGTTCCCACTCTGGTCCACCTGCTGCTCTACCACTACTGGCTCATCCCTGTTCCCACTCTGGTCCACCTGCTGCTCTACCACTACTGGCTCATCCCTGTTCCCACTCTGGTCCACCTGCTGCTCTACCACTACTGGCTCATCCCTGTTCCCACTCTGGTCCACCTGCTGCTCTACCACTACTGGCTCATCCCTGTTCCCACTCTGGTCCACCTGCTGCTCTACCACTACTGGCTCATCCCTGTTCCCACTCTGGTCCACCTGCTGCTCTACCACTACTGGCTCATCCCTGTTCCCACTCTGGTCCACCTGCCGCGCTACCCCTACTGGTGCATCAGCCCCCCTATTAGCAGTCTCTACCCCCGTATGAACAGCCACCACAGGAGTCTCTTGTACCCCATTTGTATTCTTATCATTATGTGGGCACGCCTGACGTTTATGTCCGACATCCCCACATTCAAAACATCGTTGGCTGCCTGTGCTGGCATACACCATATACAGCCTTTCTTCATATTTAACTTTAAATGACAAATCCAAAGTCTGTTCAGGTGAGTCAATAAACATGAATACTTGTCGCCTAAACGACATAACCCTCTTTAAGTCCGGGTGTTTACACCCCAGAGGAACCATCTTCATAGAGCTGGCGAACTTGCCATATCGCGTTAACTCGCGAGTGATTAATTCATCTGGGATGAATGGCGGCACATTTGAAACAGTAACCCGTGTTGACAGCGCATACAACGGTGTTACCTGGTAAAACATACCGTTCAGTATCACTCCGTGCTCAACCATTACATGAACAAGCCGTTCTTCTTTTAAAAACACCACCACTGCCCTGTTCATCCTAGATGCATATGACACATTATCAAAGCCTACCTTCTCCCCCACGGCGACCAGAACTTCCCCCACTGTGACTGTTGCGTCTGTAACGCACCTGAGCCCATGTCGCAGCGACAAGGACGGCGTCCCCAACCGGGTTGCCATCCCCAACACCCCACGTAATCTCCAGGAAAAATACCCTCAAAGCACGAAAAAAGAAACTTCAAGAGGGAGTAAATGCCAAAGAAAAAACCCAACAAACAAAACGTTTGTTAGCACTCTCCACGCACACACGCTCACCCATCGAACTCCCAGCACACGCCCACACTCCCAGCATGCAGTGAGAGAGAGAGAGAGAGAGAGGGAGAGAGAGGGAGAGAACTAGAGAGAGAGAGATAGAGAGATAAAGAGAGGGAGAGAGAGAAAGAGATAGAGAGATAAGGAGAGAGAGAGAGAGAGAGAGATAGAGAGAGAGATAAAGAGATATAGAGATAAGGAGAGAGAGAGAGAGATAGTGAGAGAGAGACAGAGAGAGAGAGCTAGATAGAGAATCTTGATTCAGATGCCTCAGGCCTTTTCTGACGACCACACAGTGATCAGGTTGATTATTGGCTGAACACTGTTATCCGGTTGATGTTGAGCATCAATATACTTTGATTGTTTCACTTAGTTTGTTTAAGCGAAACCAGTGTTGTTTACCGTCAGTATCTCCTCTACATGCACACACACACACACACGCACACGCACACTCACACGCACACGCACACTCACACTCACACGCACACACACACTCACACACACACACACACATACTGAGACACAGTTTGGATGTCCTCCATTAATCACTTTGGTTGCTATGCAACATGCTGTTTCAATTAAGAATTGGCCAGAATATGAATGTACACTCAATGACACAAACGTGAAGCGCCTTTGAACCTATTCATTTAGCTTAATGAGTATTGGTATGTGTATATCTACAGATCTAAGTGTGTTTACAGTTTTTAGCAATTCCTTTGAACATTATCTCAGAACCTTAATGTCATTTTCCACAACTCTAGACACAAAACTCACAACAGTAAACACTTGTAACACAGGCTCTCCAATGTTCAAAACATTGCATTGTGCATTCATATCTTTAAAGATACCTTGCATTTGCACAATCAATGGTTCAAACAATAGATTTATCATGGAATACCATGGGTACATTGATTTAGATCACCCAGACAAAAGATACCCATAGTTTCACTAGTTAGTTGTTTGTCCAATCATTAGATATTGGTGTACAAAATTGATGATACATGTTCCATTATGATTCTACAAGCAAATGAATCCCTGTAAATGTACTTCTGTGGTAAAGAGAATAGTACAAACACAGTGGAATCATTAAACAAAATTTGAAATGTATTACTGTAATGGAATAGAATACAATCACAACATATGTTTATTTGAATCAAAGCAAAAATAATTAGCTATGAAATAGAAAAATAGGGACAGTACTGTAAAACATCAAATGCAGTGTTCCTCAACTTGCTTGCTTGTACTGTAAGAAACAAAACAGAAGTGATTACTGTACTTCTACATTGACATCAACTCTGTGTTGTGGATTTGGCCACTGGTTCTCATCTACATCACATTGGATGTTTTCATTAGCCAAACGTCTTGGATTTTTATTTTATGCCTGAATTTCATTGGACACTCTATGCTGTTGCTGCCGCTGTCTTGGTCCGTGGCCTTGTCCTCTACCACGTTCCCCCACATCTCTCAAGCGAGGCCCACGACCACCTCTCAGTAGGGGTGCCTGCCATGCCATTCCTTTGACCAACACGTCTTCCTCGTCTTCCTGCCACCACTACTTGACCTCCATTGTGACCTGGATCACCTGCTGGCTCCATGTTACGAATCACTATGCTCTGGCAATTGGATCCAAATCAACTCTTTATGTATATACTCATTCCACAATGTGCACTAAATCATCAGTAACGGGTTGGCTGAATTGGACAAGCTAAATTACAACGGCCTGCATCTATACAGTGCAGTTCTGTCAGTACTGTAAATAGTCTGAAAAGGTGGTACAGTATTTGGGACCATAGACACAGTGTCTGATGAAGCATTACAGTATGATAAAATATAAGGCTACATCCATGGATATTGTAGTCTAATTGGTTCATGGTCCACGCTAATTGGTGGCAATAAATGTCAGTATCTTGAATCTATCATGATTTACTGTAAACGTGGAATATTGTTTGTCAGTTTCAATAAAACTATGCATTAAGAGTAATGCAGCAAATACCTATCATTTTGACTAGATGTATCAATTGATAGTTAGATCTGTCAAATGAAATGAACAGACTATCATTTCAAACGTAATGTAGGAATTGCATTTTGAAATAGTAGTACTTTGATGTTACATTGTATCATATTGAACCGGTGATAAAAGTTAAATGAACAAATGATCTTCAGTTTAGGTGTATAGTATCCAAGCAATTGAAAAAAACATGTTAGAGTTTTGAGAAAAGTGCATTTTGATCTTCGGTTGTGAGTTTTGTGTCTAGAGTTGTGGAAAATGACATTAAGGTTCTGAAATAATGGGCAAAGGGATCGCTAAAAACTGTAACTGTCTCCAAAACACTGGCGGTGTGAAGTGGCTAAGTACAAAGTATCTCAAGAACAACTTGAGTTGTTTTTCTGTACGTACTTCTGTATGCACTTTGTATATTTAGAAACGTTTATTTTTACCGCTCTAAATTTACACAATAAAATCTGATTGTACCGTTTTAGTTTCAAATATTCCCCACAATGCCCGCGCTGAGGCACCAGAAAATAAAGTGCAGCATTGACAATTATCTGACCAAAATACATCATTTTCACTTTCACCAGTGCAACACTTAACCGGGTGCCAATCGTTCCATGCTAGTTAACCAGGGTTTCCCAGCAGGCGGACGACCGGTTCCTTCCCTACCCCCTAATTGACATAGATCTGGGGCCTGCCTCCACATCAGTGGGGTGGGGTACTTATATATCTCACTCTGTTAGATGGGACGGAGTATGCTGAGGCAGCCCCATCAAGGCCGATCCAGGCCAGTGCCAGGCCTATCCGGTCCAAAGCCAGGCCAAGCCTCTCATTAAGCGACCGCCCTTCGCCGCGCTCCTTTTTGGAGAGGTTAGAGAGATCGGTGAGGGCCTGGCAACTCCGGCGTTCCCCGCTCCTCGACGCCATCGCAACCCGACCTCATCAAAGACGCGGCTCGTAATTTGTCACAGAAAGCAGCCAATTAACATATGTTAGGGGAGGAGGGTGTGCGTGAGGAGCGGGGCGCGACCGAGGAAAAAAAGATAGCGTATGATTAAAGAGCCGGCGCAGCTGCGGCGAATAAAAAAGGCCAAAACGAAGTTTGAAAGAGACCTCAGCCCGGGTGATCTGATAACTCTTACTGCTACTTAGCCCCTACAAGTGAGGTGGAGAATAAACGCGAGAGGGAGAGAGAGAGAGAGAGAGAGAGAGTGAGAGGGAGAGAAAGAGAGAGGGAGAGAGAGAGGGAGGGAGGGAGAGAGACAAAAGAGAGAGAGGGGGAGAGGGAGAGAGGGAGAGGGAGAGAAAGAGAGAGGGAGAGAGAGAGAGAGAGAGAGAGAAAGTGAGAGAGAGTGAGAGAGAGAGAGAGAGAGAGGGAGAGAGAGGGAGAGAGAGAGAGAGAGGGAGGGAGGGAGAGAGAGAGACAAAGAGAGAGAGAGGGGGAGAGGGAGAGAGAGAGAGGGAGAGGGAGAGAAAGAGAGAGGGAGAGAGAGAGAGAGGGAGGGAGAGAGAGAGAGGGAGAGAGAGAGAGAGAGAGAGAGAGAGGGAGAGGGAGAGGGAGAATGGAAATAGACAAATACGTATTATATTACGACCGTGTGACTCAACCCCTTGGCAGCGAGCCGGAGTACTCCCCTTGGTACGTGACTAATGCAAACCCCACTGTACGAAAGAAAGATGACCCCTCTTGCCAAAAACTCTACAGCCACTTTGGCCTGTACCTATATTTAGCCCGCAGCGGGGCCATTGTGCAAGACGTGGCTCACAGTCATGAGGAAATCTGTCAAGGTAGTCTCTCTCTGCCTATTGTTTGTACCGAGCTATGAGATTCCGTACGGGCTGTACCGCGCAGACGGGCAATTTAACCGCCGCCATTATCCGAAAAGACGCCATTCCCTTTCTCGTTCATTTTCACCTCCGGAAAGTTTCATCCAACCCGTTCGCGTGTCGTTCTTCTCGCTGGCTTTCCGACTTCTTGAGCTGTCTCTTCTTTTGCCGCGCGTGTTGTTGCTGTAGGAGTAGCGTGTGATGTGGAGACGTGTGATATTTTGCCTTGTTGTTGGATACCGTGGCAGGCTGAATTTATTAGTAGAGCACCGTGACGCTTTGCTCGGCGCTTCCCCCCACCTTCGCGCGTTTATCTGTCACTGCGCCCCCCCACCCTCTAACCCCTCCCCCCCCGCCTGGTTCTGGGACATGTGATCAGAAAGGGTGATGGGCAAGTTCGGTTCTTGCCCGGCGTATATGTCGATTCAACGATGTCTCGTCACGCGTTTCACTATTCGAGAACCTGGCTCAATGACAAACGTGTGTGACAGGGGTGGAGATTAGGTGATCAATAAAATCAAACCTTTATTACAGTATTCACGCGGTGGCTGTCTTTAACTAGCATCACATCTATTCCCAGCCTGGTTCTGGGTATCTATTCACGTCCAGTCCAACCCGGTCCACAGAGACTCCTCACACTCTGTCATTAGAAAGGTGTGGGCACAGACGGATGTTGTAAATAAAAACATACACATTACAATGGTGCGTATGAACGAATCCCTGTCTGGGTCACAGGGAAAACCGACATAATCAGAACAGTATCACAACGCTCCCGAATCCTTAATTCATGTATTTCAAAATAGGCACTCTTATTCTTGCTTGTTATCCGGATCCAAATATCCGTGTGGAATTTATGAAAACTGTTTCTTGATCACTGAGATAAAACAGAAAAGAAAACAGCAAATGCCTACAGAGAGGTATATAAATCATGCCTAGGCTGTTTTCCTCTGCAGTCTTATCCATGCCATCAACATGTATTTATTTTCTTATTTGGGAAGTTAAGATTCAAAGTTACGGAGTGGGGGAGGTGGGGATTTGGGGAGGTGGGGAGTTGGGGTGGTGGGGAGTGGTGAAGGAGGGCAGCCGGGGAGTTGGAGAGATGGAGAGTGGGGGAGGTGGGAGTGTGGAGATGAGAGAAGTGGGGTTGTTGGGGAGATGGGAAGTTGTGGGGGGAGGTGGGTAGCGGGGCCGGTCTGGTTCACAAGGCTCTGCTCCAGTACAGTGAAGGACCTGGCTGGAGTTTCTCCCTCCCAAATCCCTCAGCTCGGAGCACAGCTGCACCGTTCACATAACCTCGTCTGCAACCACCCCCTCAGCCTACCGCCTGGCTAATGATACCAGAGCACGTCCCCTTGCTAACCAGCGGCTTTTTCCACTTCACACACTCACACTGGTGGGCACATAACTCCCCCTCTCTCTCTATCTCTCTCTCTCTCTCTCTCTCTCTCTCTCTCCCTCTCTCTCTCTCTCCTCTCTCTCTCTCTCCCTCTCCCTCTCTCTCTCTCCCTCTCTCTCTCTCTCTCTCTCTCTCTCCCTCTCCCCCCCCTCTCTCTCTCCCCTCCCCCCTCTCTCTCTCTCTCTCTCTCTATGCCTCTCTCTCTCTCTATGCCTCTCTCTCTCTCTATGCCTCTCTTTCTCTCTCTCTCCCTCTCTCTCTCTCTCTCTCTCTCTCTCTCCCTCTCTCTCTCTCCCTTTCTCCCCCTCTACCCCTCCCTCTCTCTCACTCTCTCCCCCTCTCTCTCTCTCTCTCTCTCTCCCCCTCTCCCTCCCTCTCTCTCTCTCTCTCTCTCTCTCTGTCTCTCTCTCTGCGTTCTCTCCCACTTCTCATATTATTGACTTGTTTTCTCCGGTCTGAGAAAAATCTCCAGGACCCTTCACCTTCTCCCCCGTGACCCACCCGGCCCAGTTAAGAGACATATCCCAGGGCTGTAGTCTAACTGCGTGCGCGCGTGTCTGTGTGTGGCAGTGTGTGTGTGTGTGTGTGTGTGGCAGTGTGTGTGTGGCAGTGTGTGTGTGGCAGTGTGTGTGTGGCAGTGTGTGTGTGTGTGCCCCTGCCGTTCCTGCAGAACATTATCCCAAATAAACGAGTAATTACACGTGTACTTAACCGAAGGGAGCTAGCGAGCATCACAAGCTAATCCCTGTTACTGTTCCCAGCGCTTCTCTTCCTACTCAACTACAGGGAGACGGAGGCCAAGGAGGAAGGAAGCCGAATGGAGGAGGAGATAGGAGGCAATGAGGAGAAGTGGGTGAGGAATGAGGAGAGGAAGAGACGAACGAGGGGAGAAGGAGAGGAATTAGGGGAGGTGGGGGATGATGAAAGGGAGGGAAGTAATGGAGGCAACATGAGGATGAGGGGAGATGAATGAGAGGAGGAAGATGAGTAGATGCTAAAGGGAGGAGGAGGAAGAGGAGAGGATGAGGAGAGGATGATGAGAGGATGAGGAGAGGATGAGGAGAGGATGAGAGGAGGATGAGGAGAGGATGAGAGGAGGAAGATGAGTAGATGCTAAAGTGAGGAGGAGGAAGAGGCGAGGATGAGGAGAGGATGAGGAGTGGATGAGGAGAGGATGAGGAGTGGATGAGGGAAAAAGCGGGTGAGGGAATGTGAAGAAGAGGAATACATTTTTGAATTTACTTAATTTCTATTCCTACTCTTTTCCAGCTTCCACCTATGTCTTTCTCTCTCTCTCTCTTTCTCGCTCTCTCTTTCCCTCTCTCTCTCTTTCCCTCTCTCTCTTTCCCTCTGTCTCTCTCTGTCTCTCCCTGTCTCTCTTTTTCTCTCAACCCTCTGTCTCTCTGCGGATTTCGTGCTGCACTTCCTTGTTTTCGACCATCTCAGAAGTGGGTCATTGACAGGCATTTTGAAGAACATAATAAAACAGTCTGTTCTCCGAGAACAAATCCTGGTCTTCTTTAACAAGTAGCCCGCCTTTCAAATGAAGCTGTCAAAAGCACATTAATAACAGTCAGTAATATTCCCTTCAGAAAGAAAAAAAAACACATTGGAGAAAACTACTGCTCAACTACTCAATTATACCAGTAAGGTTTACCAGCCCTGGATCTCTCTCTCTCTCTCTCTCTCTCTCTCTCACTCTCTCTCTAATGTTCTACCACTCCATTTCTCTCTCTCTCTCTTTCTCTCTCTCTCTCTCTCTATCTCTCTCTGTCTCTCTCTGTGTCTCTCTCTCTATCTATCTCCCTCTAACGTTCTACCACTCCCTTTCTCTAATTCCCTCTCTCTCTTCTACCTTCTCTCTCTCTTAAGTCCTATTATCTCCTGTTCTCTATCGTCCCCTCCCTGGTTCTCTCTCTGACAATGATGGCCTAGTTTAATGTGATTATGGGTCCACCATTAAGGGGACCAGAGATCCACTTGAAATGGAGTTTACATTCTCATGGTCAAACTATGGATGCGTGTTGTACACAGTGCAAGGCGGAGTACATCTCAGGAGCCAATCAGAGCCATGGTGAGTGCATGAGACTGTGACCTCCTGACCTCAGGGGGAAAAAAATTTGCTCATTTGACTTGGAACCCAGGGCATCACTAATGCAACTGTGTAAAATGGAACACAACGTCATTCTACTAGGATTATAACAGTATAACAACAGTATAATAATAGTATTATTACATACCATAACAGAATAATAACAATATCATAACAGTATTATAACAGTATAACAACAGTATAATAACAGTATTATAACATACCATAACAGAATAATAACAATATCATAACAGTATTATAACAGTATTATAACAGTATAACAACAGTATAATAACAGTATTATAACATACCATAACAGAATAATAACAATATCATAACAGTATTATAACAGTATTATAACAGTATAACAACAGTATAATAACAGTATTATAACATACCATAACAGAATAATAACAATATCATAACAGTATTATAACAGTATAACAACAGTATAATAACAGTATTATAACATACCATAACAGAATAATAACAATATTATAACAGTATAATAACAGTATAATAACAGTATTATAACATACCATAACAGAATAATAACAATATCATAACAGTATTATAACAGTATAACAACAGTATAATAACAGTATTATAACATACCATAACAGAATAATAACAATATCATAACAGTATTATAACAGTAAAACAACAGTATAATAACAGTATTATAACATACCATAACAGAATAATAACAATATTATAACAGTATAATAACAGTATAATAACAGTATTATAACATACCATAACAGAATAATAACAATATCATAACAGTATTATAACAGTATAACAACAGTATAATAACAGTATTATAACATACCATAACAGAATAATAACAATATCATAACAGTATTATAACAGTATAACAACAGTATAATAACAGTATTATAACATACCATAACAGAATAATAACAATATCATAACAGTATTATAACAGTATAATAACAGTATAACAACAGTATAATAATAGTATTATTACATACCATAACAGAATAATAACAATATCATAACAGTATTATAACAGTATAACAACAGTATTATAACAGAATATTAAGAGTATAATAACGGTATTATAACAGTATATTAACAGTATAATGACAGTAAAATAACAGTATAATAACAGTATAATAATGATATTATAATGATATTATAACAGTATTATAACAGCCTAACCCCAGTGAACATCACCAGTAGTTGGCAGAACAACAATGAATTTAAATAAAGACACACCTGGTTTCCTACATTTAGGAGAGTTTACATAAAATAGTGGCATTTAAAAAAAGGCCCGACTCCATTCCCAGAATGCGTTAGGACGGCCGTTAGTAACGCGGGAGGCAAACACTTTCTGTGCGATGTTCAGATGACGGTAGAGCGAAATGAACGCGACACCTCCGCATGCAGATGGCAGTGCGCACAGAGGACGTCGCCCCACCAGTTTACAAACACACACACAGCGGGGGTCAGAGATAGCTGGCCCGACACGCTGTACACTCCTCTCACCACACCGCCGACACAACCCGACACGATAGCCATGACAACCAGACGGCCATGACAACCAGACGGCCGTACCGTAATCACCAACTCACTCCCCTTGTAGCCCGGAAGGTCAGCCTGTTCAACCATGTCAAGTACAGCATCGTGTTTTACTAGCTTGACTGTTGGAGTTTCTCACAGCCTCTACGAGTCCCATCCGGTTTGGTAGTGCCCCGGGGGGGGATGTACTAGAGGGGGGGAGGGATGTGGGGGCACTGGGAAGCCCTGGGAGGCCCCGTGAAGCCCTGGGAGGCCCTGGGATGGAGTGGTGAGAGGCTAACCCAACACTGAATCCATGGCAGGTATCCCCTACGCTGTTTGGAAACATCAGGCCAGGCACAGAAATAAGACCATCCTAAACAACACTGCTTTCACACAGACACACACGCACGCACACACAGATGGACAGGCACACAAACAAACACACAAAGAGGCAAATATCATATATCTGTATATCTGTATATGAAGAAAACACAAATGAATCACAAATGCACTGCTACTGTAGAAACACTCATTCCTCCCTCCTCCATAACTCCAACTGTTCAGACGGACAAACACACAGGCATACAACTGTAGTGGGTTATGTGTTTACAACTGTAGTGGGTTATGTGTTTACAACTGTAGTGGGTTGTGTGTTTACAACTGTAGAGGGTTATGTGTTTACAACTGTAGATGGTTATGTGTTTACAACTGTAGTGGGTTATGTGTTTACAACTGTAGAGGGTTATGTGTTTACAACTGTAGTGGGTTATGTGTTTACAACTGTAGAGGGTTATGTGTTTACAACTGTAGATGGTTAAGTGTTTACAACTGTAGACTGTTATGTGTTTACAGCTGTAGTGGGTTATGTGTTTACAACTGTAGTGGGTTATGTGTTTACAGCTGTAGTGGGTAATGTGTTTACAGCTGTAGTGGGTTATGTGTTTACAACTGTAGAGGGTTATGTGTTTACAACTGTAGTGGGTTATGTGTTTACAGCTGTAGTGGGTTATGTGTTTACAACTGTAGAGGGTTATGTGTTTACAACTGTAGAGGGTTATGTGTTTACAGCTGTAGAGGGTTATGTGTTTACAACTGTAGAGGGTTATGTGTTTACAACTGTAATGGGTTATGTGTTTACAACTGTAGTGGGTTATGTGTTTACAGCTGTAGAGGGTTATGTGTTTACAACTGCAGTGGGTTATGTGTTTACAACTGTAGAGGGTTATGTGTTTACAACTGTAGAGGGTTATGTGTTTACAACTGTAGAGGGTTATGTGTTTACAGCTGTAGAGGGTTATGTGTTTACAGCTGTAGAGGGTTATCTGTTTACAACTGTAGTGGGTTATGTGTTTACAACTGTAGTGGGTTATGTGTTTACAGCTGTTGTGGGTTATGTGTTTACAACTGTAGTGGGTTATGTGTTTACAACTGTAGTGGGTTATGTGTTTACAACTGTAGAGGGTTATGTGTTTACAACTGTAGAGGGTTATGTGTTTACAACTGTAGTGGGTTATGTGTTTACAACTGTAGTGGGTTATGTGTTTACAACTGTAGAGGGTTATGTGTTTACAGCTGTTGTGGGTTATGTGTTTACAACTGTAGTGGGTTATGTGTTTACAACTGTAGTGGGTTATGTGTTTACAACTGTAGAGGGTTATGTGTTTACAACTGTAGAGGGTTATGTGTTTACAACTGTAGTGGGTTATGTGTTTACAACTCTAGTGGGTTGTGTTTACAACTGTAGAGGGTTATGTGTTTTCAGCTGTAGATGGTTATGTGTTTACAACTGTAGTGGGTTATGTGTTTACAACTGTCTGTGTTGGCAGACAGGTGAAGAATGCATCAGCAGTTTCCAAATAGATGCTAGTGTTCAGCACTGGGCCCCACTCTGCCCAGCAAACCTTGAAGTAAAACGCCAGGCTGGAGTTTCAAACAGAGTGGCCCCTCATTCATTATACATGCAACTCCACAACACACATCTCATTCCTGCAACTCTCCCTCTCTCCCTCTATCTCTTTCAGTCTCTCTTTCGTTCCCTGTTTCATTCTCTTCTCCTTCAGACAGTGCACCTATAAAGTATGAATAGTATTAATGACATCACGACCTACACTTCGGAGAGTCACTTTAGGAAAAGCCATACATCAAAGCACACAACGAGCCGGCCAGAAAACCCTAAAAAAAGTGTAGAGAGAAAGACATAGCTATAGAAAGAGAGAGAGAGAGAGAGAGAGAGAGAGAGAGAGATAGACATTTAGATAGAAAGACAAAGAAAGAGAGAAAAAGGCAGAGTGAGAGAAATAGTAAAACCGATCGAGAGAGAGAAAGATAAAGATTGAAAGACAGAGAGAGAAAGACAGAGTGAGAGTGAGATAGATAGACAGAAAAAGAGATATTTCTCTGTTGCCCTGCACCAGATAGTTACAACAATTGAAAATATGGAAATATGTTATACTATATTTTCTATATACATATTTCCCTGGCAAAGATTTCTATGTGGCAATGTGAACACTGATTGAACTTCAGCAGATAAAGCAGCTTTATTATATGTTATCTAAAGCAGCTAAAGATATTGCTTAATTTAAGAATAATTACTGTGGTATGGAAAGTAATAATTTAATAAAGCACCTTTTTAATTTCATGAAGAAAATGAAAAACTACATTGTACCTTACTAACCTTCAGGGATATTGACTTTCAGAAATCCTCATTTCACTCGGAAACAAAATTAG
This sequence comes from Dallia pectoralis, assembly GCA_029465975.1. Taxonomy (NCBI): domain Eukaryota; kingdom Metazoa; phylum Chordata; class Actinopteri; order Esociformes; family Umbridae; genus Dallia; species Dallia pectoralis. Next base: position 10,880,958 of record CM055737.1, on the reverse strand, counting down.
TTCCCGAAGAAGTGGCGCAGTTCAATAAGTAATATTTACCTGTAATATGGTGTGGCGTTGTTATTTTTTCTAATGTTTGAAAAATCTACTCAAACCCCCGGAAACATCCTACACAGAAATCTGACAGTGAAAGTGTTAAAGGGGCGAACACCAAAGATGTGTCAGGGTTCATAAATCCCTCCAACACATTGTTGGGCTGTCAAAATGTACAGCTCTCTCAATCAGAGAGCGCGGGGTGGAGCTACGTCAAGATTTACGTCACCACAACACACAGCCTGTATCCCCCACCCCACCGAACCGGAAGATAGACAAAGATCTACGAGCAAAAAGCACAATGGCCTGGTGACGTATGTCTGGCTCCGGCTCTACCTAGCACACATTGACAGACAGTCCGACAATGACTTAAAGGGATATATTAACCTAGACGCAATTGAGTTATTTCCTGATAATCCCTTTTAACTCCGTTTGGTTATGTTTTTAACACATTTCCAGAACGTGGCAGTGGGGAGGCAACAGTCTCCACGCCTGTCAGAGTTGTCTAACAGAGAGAAACACAAAGAGGCTGTCTTCACGGACGCGTAACACCCCGAAAAAAGTCTGCTTTAGGAACGTGTCTGTCTCTCTGCTTCCTTTTTTTTCACCCTGTCGATATGAGTGCTCCAGAATGCCCCTGCGCCAGACATTCTTCTGAGGATGGCCCCTGGTCTGGGAATGGCACAGATGACCGTGGAGAGGAACAGCGTTGTGGACTTTGGCAGCACACTGCCTGGGTAAAGACATGTGTGCTGTGCCGAACAGAGGAGCCCTGCAAGTGGATCCCTGGAACAGCACATCTCCAAACTGTTATTCGCTAACAATGTTTTCAACAGTGGTCAACGACTCCGACAGAGAACTTCCTGCTTCGAGTTCCCGTGGTTACAGTGCCGAGCCTCGGTAACATTGACTAAACGCAAACGTAATTTTATTTTTTTAATCAGCTCCGGCATCAGATATATTAACAGAGATACGTCGGTTAGCGCGTCTAAATCAGCCATTACGGCAGTATCCGTTGTTTAGAGGCTGCACTGATCAGGGCGTGCGTGAAGCCCTTCAACTCTGTCTCCATTGTGCTCACAGGATCTGCTAAAAATACCCTTTAGTGAGCCGCGAAGCTCAGGGGCGGCAGGAGGAGGTGGCGGCAGGAGGAGGTGGCAGCAGGAGGAGGTAACGGCAGGAGGAGGTGGCGACCAGGCAGTTTTGGTGGCAGCGTTGGGCTTTCAGATGGATGTTGAAGTGTGTGAGGCCAGGGTACAGAGGAACCTCTGTGCGCCTCGCTGGACCCCGTTTCAGAATGACTTGGCTACGTTGCCGGCGTGACAAAGATAGATTACAGTCACTGGGGAAAAAATGTCACTTTTTTTACCCCACTTTTTCACGCGATTGGCTGAGGTCCAGGAGCACGCCACACAAAACGAGAAGGTGAGACTTGTGTCTGAACCGGTGAAGGAGAAGTACGGCACTATGACAGCCGAGGGTTGAGCCCCTGTGTTGTATTACGGGCCGGGCCTTTCATCAGAAAGTTCATGTGCACTGAGAGCCCACAACTCACCCCAAAAAAGGATTCCAAGTTATTCCAGTTTTATTTCACGGCACATTTAGGGCCGGTGAAATAAACCCTTCGAGATGCAGCCGGGCTATATTTGGCTTTCGGAGACTACCCACGTACGGCAGCCACGATCTGACCGGGTCTCGTCTGCAATAAGTCAGCTATTAAGACATCTCACGTAGAAACCGGGACAATTAATGAAAGTGAACGTATCGAATGAAAATAAAGCGCAGACTTTAATGCCAAACGTCTGGCTTTTCTAATGACTGAAAAGGTCCCCCCGACAAACTGGACGTATAATAAATAAAGTTAAAGCTAATAACGTCTGCCCCAAATGAGTGGAAACGCAGCCATTATATCATTTACAGACTGACCAGAAGCATTGCCGTCTGGAATACTGTAAATCTCCTATCCTTTTCTAAATATTACCCTCCCGCTTATCAAATCCAACCCTCCTTTTTCGTCTGCTGTCCTCCGGTCTTATTCCTAATATTCCAGGATGGCGGTCCAGGAGGGGAGCTCCTTATGTGGCTTTGTAAGAGTGACATTATCCTGAGCTGTATCCAGGGGTTTGAACTGGTGATATCAGTAATGTACGTGGTAGGTCGCGCTGTGGTTTGTCCAGACCACCCAACCACCAGCTGCCATGATGACCATGCCTGAAAGGAAACAGGAAACAGGAAGCGGCAGGCAGGAAGTCCTGTTCATCTATCGTCTGGTCGACCATTTGTAATACAACCCATCTCTATTATGTTTGAAAGATACAACTAATGACTTCAATGCGCGCCGTGTTACACGATGTCTCCTTGATTCTTGTGTATCAACTTATTTACTATATTATTCTGTTTCCAAATCTGTTTTTACGGTTGCCTATTTATTTATCTTTCTAGCTTACCGCAATGACACTTTCGTCCGCACTCTTCCTTTTTTCCAAGCATCATTTCTATCCCTCCTCCGTGTGAGAACACAAAGCAATAAAAAACGCACAAACACAAAAGGAAAACCAAACACAGAGCACAGAACAGCTAGATTTCTACTTTATGCAGAAATATTCTAAAATGTGTTTTACAATACAATTAAACATCAAAGCCTGCGATATTCCTCTGTGATCTTTAACACCCTAGCGAACACCCCCTCCACTTACAGCACAGAGGAAAAGTTTCTGAGCGTCACAGCTAATTACTAGATAGAGACAGAGGACTATGCATCGTTATACAAACAAGGACACATTCAAAACTGACTTCGAGTACATCACAAACCATTCACGGGCCGCGTTGTTTCCTTGGGATTATAATATTAACTGTGTATGAATAAATGCACCGAAATAAAAGATTCCGCGACACAGCACACAATAAACACAGACACAGGGGGGATTTCTCAGCATCCAGCAGTTAAGAAAATGCAACCGGAATTTGCACTTAAACGACTAGATAAACACACACGGAGGTCGGTTTAGACAATTTTAGGAGTTTCTAAGAAAATTGTGGAAAAAAGCCAAAAAAGCACAATGCACCCGTCCTGCCGAGATATGCAGGGAACACCTGCTGCACAATAAACAAGGCTGAGCACTGAAACCCATCAGATCCTTCAGAAAGCCTAAATATTTGCATTGTCTCAAACACAGCAGAAAAACACCACTGAGATATTCTCTCAGCAGATTCATAGGAGGGCTAGACACTTTTGCACTGTTCATTTCTGATCAAATTGGTTAAAATAATAGTCCACTCAAGTGTATCTACACGGACACATATAGAGCTGGAAAAGAACCCACATAATGCAATGGAACATCTGAGAATAAAAAAAAAAAAGTAAATAAGATTCCCCAGAATTGTCTAGCATACTAGTTCTTAAGCCGAAAAGGGACAAAGTGCAATTACTACAGAATCTACATCCAGATCTTGCCAACCAGTAATCTGCAAGTGAGAGTGTTTCACTCAGCAAACTCTTTGCAACCGTAACTGAAGAAGAAAGAAAATTCTAAACTCTAAAGTACAGCAAAAACGCATATAAAATGATTTGCCTAAATGTATAAGGCCTCTGATGTTTCTATTTAGAATAATGTTTTCATAGCTTTACATTGGGACTTTTTTCAAGCTATGCCTTAAACATCCCCACATAGGCGTATCGCCATAGCGATCAATGTCCAGTCTATTTTATGTAACTGACCATATTCAGCCGTCCATTATACAGTTTGTGGCGCTCGCTAATGTATGCCTTAAATCAAGCACTTTCTGACAGATAACCCTTTACTTTACAAAATGCCCATAAATATCTGCATTCTCTGAGGTCATTCTCTGAGGTCATGCTGTAGAATATCAACCAGGAAATATTACCTTTATTCATAAATCAGTATTTAAGAGCAACACATTCTGACTAGTACGGCCGTTCAGAGGACGCTGAGGCTGCTGTTTTTGGTTTGCTGTAAAAAAAAAAAAAGGGGAGATCCTGGCTCAACGGGTGTCCCGTCACGTGAATAAAGCTTCACCGAGCCCCGAGTGTACAGCGATGTACCCCGGCCAATCAGCTAAATGCCTCGGCCAATCAGAGTGACATGTGACCCTCTAATCCCTCTCCGGGAGAGGCCTAAGAGTGTGTCACTGTTGGTTTTGCGTATCGATAGACCAAATCCCTAATGATTTCTTAGAAAGGACAGGTCTGTGAAGAGTACGGGACACAAAGCAGTGCTGTGGAGAGAGGCGTGCGTGTGTGTGTGTGTGTGTGTGTGTGTGTGTGTGTGTGTGTGTGTGGATTACAGATCTCGGCTGATAGAGTCCTCTGTGTGTAATCGTGTGTCCACATGTTAGCGCTCACCTTTTCACTGAGCAGATTAACCTTACGCTAAACCCCAAGAGGGCAACAGGCTAGCGACACAGCTTCATTGCGGACGGAGGTCGGAAGAATTCCAGTGTTATTGCACGTTTAGCTCCACTAGGTCAATGGACAATTTCAACTGTTTGTCTTTTATAACAGAGTATTGGAAAATACATTTAAGCCAGAAATAAAATAGACATTTCTAATTTTCTGAAATCTCACTTAACAGGTATTTCTGATTAAAACAGGAGACTCTAATGCTGAGCGTTGTCTGTATTTACTGTATTCAGGTACAAACAGCCCAGAGCTAGTAGAAACATTAAAAGCCTTTTGATAGGACTTTTCCAGGATGTCCTGACAATCCCTGCATTTTCTCAAATGCCCTTAACAAAAATTTACAGAATCTATGTAACTAAACTAAATATTTACAATGAGTAAATAGATTATTTTAATGACACTGATAATACTAACTAACAATTGGAAGTCACATTTTTCTCTTAAATTTACAAGTGCATACAATTATATTGTGCACAAAATCTGCATATCACAAACATTAAATTTAAAATGTGGCATCAAAAATAAACAGCACTGTTAAAACCTGCCTTACTGTATCGCAAAAATGTTTATGAGATATCATGACTAATTATATTAGATAAAAAATATATTAATGCAATTTTAAATTAAAGTTAAACAGGAACATTACATTTGCCTGAGGACACTGGAGCTGATGTTGCCTGCCTTACTCTTTATGACAACCAGAAGTTTGGTAAAAGAAGAAAATACACAATCTAAACTATCTCAGAATATGTCTACTGTACCAAAATATATTAGATTCGAATGGTGCATATCATTATTTACAGAGGTCAAAGTACACAGCCACTATATTATCTATAAATATACACCTGACAAAGTCGGTTCTTACCTTTCTGATGAGTTGAAACGGCTTCATTCTATATCTTACTTATCCCCAAGAAAAAAGACAGGCGTCTCTTCATCACAATAGTAGATATCTACAAGATCCTCCACAACTCAGATACTTCATAGTGAGACATACTATAATAAAGTGACCGGTAGAATAATTTAATAGAAGTTAACTTATTATAGTTATTATAGCTGGTCTTTTATTAGACTGGTTATACAGAGGGAGATTTAAATAATATGACATGACAGGGTAAGGTATGTTGAAAAGGGAAATGTGACTTAAAACAATAAAACCACCAATTATTGCCACATTAATAATATACCAGTAACACCAGGCGAAATTGCTTAAATTAACACCACTTTGGGGAGAGTTTTGGAAATGTTTTATCCAATACAAGCCTAAAACTTCTAACAAGTTTAATTCTCTTTTGAAGTTTTGACCCGTTATAAATGGCAATATTCCTACTCGCCAGCCGGAGTATAATAAAACGAATACACCAGAACAATATTTGGTTGTTTCCAAGACAATATGGGTCTAGGGACTGTTTCTAAACAGGCCTATGTGTCCCATGTTGTGTGTGCCATGTTGTGTGTGCCATATGTCCCAATATAGTTGGGTCAATGCAACATTACAATACAAACCCCTGAGATAAACCTATAATTACTGTTAGAAACATCTCCCAGCTGCAGGTGTCCATTGGGGTTAACCGACACAGTCTCTTTACAGGACCTGAAATGGTGCAACCAGGTCGTGTGAAAATGCGCACTTAACTTATTTAAGACTAAATTGCGCTCAAGTTTCCCATGCAGGTGATGTCAACCCGGCACAGGCTCCTAAATAAAGACCCCATACTATTCACACCCACCCAGACAGTCTCCTGGACGTGACATATACGCATAATAGCACGGTACTCACTTTATTACGCGTGAAATGTGTCCGGGAAGTGCGCGATCCCGCGGGCGGTCACCGGTGGTGCGGTCCGGTGGATGTGACGGAGGGTTCCCGGGGAGCCGTCGGTGAGGACTGCGCAAAGACGCACTTAAATCCAGAAGCGCGCACCGGGGCGGAGAAGCGACGGGCAGAAGTGGACGGAGCCGAAAATAAGTCTTTAAAATGACAGAAAACCGGACGACGTGTCGGAGGAAAGTGTCCTGGAGGAAGGCGAGGATGTCTGCGTGTGTCTGGTGGTGCTGTGAGGGCTGATCCTGTGCGCTCCCACACTCCTGGCCCAGTCTCTCCCCTACACTCTCTCCCCTACACCCATACGCGCTTTACTCCTGGAAGGGGGCGGGCTCACATCTCCCGACTACTCTTAGAGGGACATGCCCGAGCCCTAACAATGCATTATTATCTACAAACCTGATAAAGTGGACCGACAGAGTGTTGTTATTATCATGGCCACTATTGCCTTAACTGGATAACCGCGGACGGCAACTGCAGGGTTGGAGCTGGATGTGTAGATGCCATATTTATGTTCAATTGTATTTTAGCCTATAAACGCCAAACAGACATACGAATAATAATACTTGTAAGTAAACAGTAACCACAACAGTGATCATATAAATAACACAATATTGTCAGTTCATCACACATTCGGATCCTTGTAAAAGGAATTGTGTCTGTGAGAAAATGCACTGATGGACGGATCCTGCTGGAGCTGTTCTGCATCTGTCAATCACTGCCCGGACCCGTTATCTCCCCGAGATAAGGCCTGACACAGACAGTAAGCATGAGGGAATTAGTAGTGCTGTCCCCCAACAAAAATGATTTCAAAACATCCACTCAATTAGTGTGCAGATAACAGTTAAAACAACAAGTTTGCCAATTCAGATAAGAAAAAAGGGCCAAACCTATTTGCAAGATATGCCCAGATACGCCTGTTAATTCCAGGATCTGTTGTAATCCCATAATATGCATTTTTTTATTGATTTTTGAAAACAAACACAATCAAATTGTCCCCTTGCAAGAAGCATTTGCCCTTTGTGTCAAAAAGTTAGCCTGGCTAAAGGCTAGACTAGCATGAATTTTACACTACCTTCCTGACAGGCTGCCCAACTCAATACTGCACTGTACAAGGCAAGTCCGAGAAAGAAAAGCTAAACGAAATCACTCAATAAATAAATCAAGCCGGCTAATCTGCTTGACGGGCAGACATTACGGCTTGTAACCGAAACCTTTGGTGTCAGATAACTCGTGATGCCACCTTCACGTCACGTGACTCTTTAATCGCATTTCCTCTGGCTGAACCCCAGAAGAATCGATGGGGTAGGGTCTACCGGAGGCCCATTACACAGCGGGACGATCGTCAATGGTGGGCAGTGAGGCTCCGTGTGGAGAGACACTAAATGACGCTCAGACACAGGTCACCCGATCCGTAGAAACAATTTTGGGGTACGGGGAGGCCGGTTGACATAAGACAGATCGCTGCGGAACCTTTGTGGATCCTCGCTAACGGAACGGTCTCGTTGTCCCGTTTGCCCACGAGTCCTGCACAGAGAACCCGGCGCTTTTATGACTTTACCTTTGTTTACGGTCGAGAATCCTCTGTTCGGTCGGTTGCTAGGGCGTCGTTAGGGCTGTTTGTCAGGTGCTCGTCCGACTGATCCTGGATCTCCGTTGGGCACCTGGAGGGATTAGAGTGAGGCGTTCAGATTGGGAGCAGGCTGGATGAACCAGTGAAATATACCGGTGTCTATCCTGCCTGTCCACCAGGGGTACCTGAAAAGACTCCCGGGATCATATGTGTTATAATGTAGATTATAGGGTTCTGTGTGGGTGCTCTGGGCAAAGCAACATTTGGTTGGCGTTGGTTACGCAGTACAATAAATGTGTGTGTGTGTGTCAGTGAAAGAGAATGAGGCAAATAAAAAATGTGAATTATATCAGGATGTTTTACTAGTATGGAAAAAAGGACTACGGTCTACATTCGAAGATGACTGAAGTTTACTTGCGGGGAGTTGTTAAGCTGAAGGTGTGTTTACTCCTTGTGGGTGCCGACCTACAGCGGCTATTGTTCTACAGTTTCCTTAGAACGATACAGGCAGACACATGGCGATGTGCTGAGGCATAAGTACTTTTACCATTCAGCTGACCATTTCACATATTTGGAGTGTGAGTGTTCAGGTCCATCATGGTCAACTGCGACATTTCTGTCTTGTTACTGACAACAGATCAACACCTCCTGGAAGTTGTAACATCTGCTCATGTAACATTCTGATCTTAGTCACATTTGTCTCATACATACTTGGAATTGCACGTTTTCTATGTGATATACAGTGAGCAAGCGTTGAGGTCTACTGGCTGCGGGGAAAAGTAGAGTGGCCTTCAGACAGAGACAGTACAATAGAGTTCAACGGTGAACATAGAGGTTTGTGCCAAGTCACGTTAACCATACTACTGTGTTTTAGGCTAATGGTTATGCCCTTAACACGCTACGTTGTGAAATGTTAGGATTTTTTCGTTAATCAGCTGACTATATCTGAGTAAATCTAATTCCCAGATTGTTGCGTCCTCCAACTGATGTAGGGTCAGAGGGCCCTGTCCCCCCCCGTCTCCCTCTGTCTCCCTCTGTCTCCCCCTGTCTCTGTCTCCCCCTGTCTCTGTCTCCCTCTGTCTCCCCCTGTTTCTGTCTCCGTCTGTCTCATTCTGTCTCCTTCTGTCTCCCTCTGTCTCCCTCTGTCTCCCTCTGTCTCCCTCTGTCTCCCCCTGTCTCTGTCTCCCTCTGTCTCCCTCTGTCTCCCTCTGTCTCCCTCTGTCTCCCTCTGTCTCCCTCTGTCTCCCTCTGTCTCCCTCTGTCTCCCTCTGTGTCCCCCTGTCTCCCTCTGTCTCCTCTGTCTCCCTCTGTCTCCCTCTGTCTCCCTCTGTCTCCCTCTGTCTCCCTCTGTCTCCCTCTGTCTCCCTCTGTCTCCCTCTGTCTCCCCCTGTTAGGATACATCCCGACCTGAACATATTTTGCACTTTAGGGGAATTGACAGCCACTTCAAAGTGCCATGAATAAAACATACTCTTTTCCAGAATGATTATGTAATTTGCAACGTGTCACTCTGTGTACACACAATTGGGCAAACGCAATTTCATAAGGTTTGGCACCTTGTGCATAGAACAGGGGAAAGATACGGCAACCAGATGCAAAGGAATGTCATTAGTGTGGTTTAATAGCAAGGCTTCCGTGGACCCTGGCCAGCTACTATCTATATGCCGTCGTGGCCTCATGTCGTGCTACGTGTCGCGCAGGATCGCCTGGTTGTGAATTGTTTTGTGTCTCTCAAAGAAAGCCTTTTCCAAAGACTGAGATCAACACAAACACATTTCCCGGACCAACAGGAAGAGCCCGTGTGTGATCTGTTGTCAATCATGCTCGTGTGAAAAAAAACCAATGTGCCTGTCAGAGTCGATAATGCTGTCAGGGCCTCAGTTCCACTCTGGAGAATTAGCACGGCTTTGACATATTTCAAGTTTCGCGGCTCCATCTGAAGAGGTCTCTAGATTTCGGAGGGTTACACTCTCTCCCTCTCTCTCCCTCTCTCTCCCTCTCTCTCTCTCTCTCTCTCTCTCTCTCTCTCTCTCTCTCTCTCTTTCTCTGTCTCCTATTCTCTACTGAGTTGGAGAGAAACAATCGCTGTTCTGACACTGGCTTGAGTTTATATGGTGAGATGATCGAACCCATGAGAGAGAGTTTATCAGAATTTACAGGCCAACTTCACAGGTGATTCACAAAGACAGTGGATTGTTTGTTTGCACGTGAATGTGTTTGCGCGTGAGTGTGTTTGCGCGTGAATGTGTTTGCGCGTGAGTGTGTGTTTGCGCGTGAGTGTGTTTGTGTGTGTGCGAGTCACAGCAATTTGTCATCATCAATCTCTTGATCAATTAACAATTTTCCCTGGCCTTTAAACTCACAGACACAGTAGAAACTATACTCACTACACAGACCAATGGAGAAGATTCAGTCAAAGGTAACGGTTTCCTCTCCCAGGTGCTATTTTGCAGATGATTCAAAGCAATACATTCCACATAATATTGTCAGACTTTTGAATAAAGCACATAATGAAACTCTGAACGCAATATCATTTTTAATTACAGTTGTTGAAGGATAGCCCTTTACAGCGTAATTAGATGAGCAGGGGCGAGAAAGACAACTTTTAATTAACAGATGTCATATGCACCTATGTTTGAATCCACACAAGACAATTGTGTCTAATATGTAAATATAATTTCTTACTGCAATAAATACGTTTCATGAACTTCCTAGGTCGACATTTGAAAATATAGCATAACCGAATGCAACTGTGAATTGTGAAACGGTAAAGATAAATTGTTTGGTCAGAAAATGTTGAATAATAACTTAAGTATCAGCTAAATATTGACCTGGTGCCAGTGGTTTCTGGTTGCATACGGTAAGTAGGAATAAGAAAGAACGATGGTTCAGGTCTCGTCTTGCTTGTTCCAGTTTCACCCTAAGCAGCACAAGACAAATATACTGTAGTTTGACCCAAAACAGTTAAGGCCAATACAGGGAACAATAAGCAGTGCCCACACACATCCTGAAACCCTTTTAATTAGCTGGTACCATTGTTCTAGGTGAAGCATGTCTGACGATACAATACAGATTGATACCACTGTAGTCCCGTGTGCTGCCAGTAGGGGAGCCATAGAGGCCTCCCAAAGCTGTTTCACATTTACTTGTTCAGCAAATTAGCCTTGTTTGTGTCATTGTCCAGTGAGACCTATGTGTACTCAATATCCCAGAATCAACATTACACAGTCCGTATTTTTATTTAAATATCTACGCATGTCAATATATATTTTTTTAATGTATTTAACAGTATCAAAGCTACGTCGTTTACCAAACCACATACTTATAGCACTGTAAAATGTCAAATACATGTCACCTTCCCCTCTGAAACTCTGAGAAGAACATAATAACCAGAATAGCAGCAAGACTGTTGACAAAAGTGAATATATCGACTTCCCCACTTCAGCATTACTGTGGCATGGGCGATGTCACACAAAGCTACGAGTCAGACCGTTGAGTATTTGCCAAGCATCATGGGTGACCTATGACTCTCTGTCTGTCTCATAAACCTCAGATTACAGCGTGCGTCAGTCAATGATCAGATAGGGGAAAGTAAATACTCAATGTTTTGTTGATATATTTGAAAAAATATAAATTATATATGTGATAAAGACATCCCATTTTCCACCAACATGTTTCAAGCAATGAAAAGCGTGGCTGTATGAATTACTTTGAGTGCATTACCAATACGTTGAAATTACAAACACAAAATGTGGTCTATGTAGTCACATGGAAACACTAATGCATGTGTGCATTACAATGACACACCTGGCCTTTCTACGGACTCTCAACTATTATATACTATTATACTACAAAGATTTATAAGAACATCTGTGGCTTGGAGCTCCAGTGTGTCACTTCTGAACAACAGCAAAATGTTGTTCAAAAAATGTGTGCTGAGCTTCAGCAGAAAAAAAACTATGTCGGACTCAAACGCAAGCGACCAGTCCCGAGAACGGCTGAAGCTTCTTCTGCACCCAAGCTGAAGAAAAAGATTGTTGACAGGGCAAATAAACTAAGAAATAACCCCTGAGGTGCAATCAATCAATTGGGGAAAGTTGTCTAATCCAGTGATGTGGGTGTATTTTGACTGCTTGGGGGTGAGTTCAGGTGCTGGAAATCAAACTGCTATTTACCCTAGCACCAGATGTCGCAGGAGATATTGTTTCCCATATTTGCCCCAAACTACATTTAGTAAGTTTAACCTATTTTAGAAAATACGGCAAAACGGTCTATGTAAACCAGGGAAAAACCAAATACCCTCACATTTGCCCGGTAAAACAGCCCAACAAAAATAAAACAACAATCTCCAGTTTTGTAACAGTTCCCCCAATTCATTTTGAACTGTCCCTGACACAGCCTTGTTCAAACTGTTCAACATTTCATCGGTACATGAATTAATATTCACATCAATTCCCATTTCCTGTATCCCCCTTCATGTCCAGTGTTTAGGCTGTTAAAATTACAAATGCTGACAGGGAAAATCGTCTCGGATTGCTGTGGTTTAAATTTACATTTCACTCAAAGTTCCCTTTGTCTCCGCGTTTCTTCATGCGAAAAAAAAGTGCCTCTCCCTCGATAATGATTTTTCCTCCTTTTGAACGGTCGGAAAGTAATTCTCTCTTAAATGCTCAGAAACAGGCACAGTTATTTCGTTGTTTCAGGCCTCCTTTCTAATGAAGCCTGTAAAGTGGGGATGCCAATGTTACATTTTTCTCTCTCCAGTAGAGGGGTGCCAACCGGCATTTCCTGAGGCTGAGCAGAAGCTGTGTCTGACAGATGTGTAATACCCTGGGGTGATGGAAAGATCACACACGTGATCTGAAGTTTCGGCAGCTTCGGCCGTAATGGAAATTGTATTATGTTATACTATCAAGGTACAGTGGCAAAACGAAAGCCTACAGCGAGAAAACTAAATAATTTCCAGATAGTGATTTGGACATAAAGTTCTGAAATGTAATTCATATTTTGTATGTTTTGCTGTAATTACACAGTCAATAAAATCACACACACAGACACACACACACACACACACACACACACACACACACACACACACACACACACACACACACACACACACACACACACACACACACACACACACACACACACACACACACACACACACACTTAGCTTACTTGAACAGGGATGACAAAGTTGATTGTCGTAAAAAAATATATATTTTCACTAATCCAACACAAAATCTAAATGTGAAAAGGAAAAAGGTCACTATTAGTCATGATGTTCTAATTGAACCAGAGTTTAGGGATTTTTATTCCCCAGGATATACAGTAAGGTCAAAAGACACATACACTTATAAGTGCACACATTACTTCAGACATATAAGAGCTGGTATCTCGGCAGAAGCAGAATGGTGTAACCAAAGTGGCTGATGGGAAATGCTGCAGGGGGTAAATTATTCAAATGAGACCTGAGAGTCCTAGCCTCTGGCATGACAATGATGTCATATCACCTAGGTTTTGTTCAACACTGGCTATGACTGGAACTGACCACTGGTTATCCCGGATAGAGATGCTGGGTCATTCAGAGACATGGATGTCTTGATTAATACCAGACGAATGTTGCACAGTTAGTCGTTCCTCAGTGAGTCCTGAAATTAGGGACAAGATCGCAGCATAAACAGGACCACTGTTTCTTTTTCTTTCAGGACCAGTGAAGTGTTTGGAAACTTTTGACTGCAACTATATATACACTCCACGGGTCCTTACAGAAGCTCTGACCTCGAGTCAATCTGGTCACTATTAAACATCACCCAGCAGACGTATTCAGCATACATCATGACCTTCTAAATACAGAAATTGCATTTGATAACCTGCTGGGAAGTAAAGCCAATGGACGTCAGTGTATATTATAATGAAATGCAGCCCTGACAGAGATGTTGGATATTACGGCGAGATCATCATGTCTTTGTTTTAACAATGCCATTTGTTGGCACGGGCAGATTCGTTGAGTTGATGCATACATCTTGTCATTTCACTACCTCTGAAAGTTGCAAGAATGTCACATTCAGCACATTTATATCCGTACCACTAAACTACGTAAACCAGACCATGTTCGAATGAAATAAGCCGCAATGTTTTATACTAACAAAAGACCTCCCGCTAACTTTCATTATTTTGATAAAACATTAACCGCCAAATCATTGTGAATTTCCAACCAATTTAGAAGTGTCTGACCCTATCATGACATTGCACACCCAGCCAGCCACCCCCTGGCGAAAGCAGAGATACAGCAGCGCATAGTGTGACACACGACGAAATTCGCAAACAGCTGATGAGCATCAAACGGAACGGCTGGTTGCGTTGTACGGCGCAACTGGCACTCGTGTTCTGTAGATATACGCGGCAGCAGCGCTCAGACAGGCAGCATTAGAACCGAGCAGCGTACCAGCCGCGTGGCATACAGAACGCACCGACGCGCTGCCGACGGGCGCAGACTCAGACTGCGGAGGGATTTGCCACGAACAAGACCCGACTGCGACTGGAATGTGGATTTTTGGGATGAAATAATAAAGCGAGTGTAAGAGAAAGGACAAATTACCAGGCCCAATGCAGCAAGCAATTAGAGTGGAACAAAGACACTTGTCTGTTCCGTGCCATAATTAAACTACTGCCATGTGTATAATATGTCCTGGTTTAGTGATAATTTGTTTTAAATATGAAATTAACTTTCCACAATAACATGGCTTTTATAACTAAAGATCACAATGTCTGGATCGGCAGTAGCCACATGGTAAGCGAGTACTTTGAACACATCACTAGCAGCAGATAGATCTATTTCTCACTAAACTTTGATGTGAAACTGAATTAGCATGTTCGTTGCATCAAAGCACTACGATGACTAGTCAAATGAGCCCAAAAGTCTTATCTCTGCAATCAACAGTAATAATGTTTTAAAGAAGGGTTTTAAAGAAGCAACTGAAAAATATCACATGGCACCGAAATAATCCTATTACTAAAAGTTACAGCAGTTGTTTGACAGAGAGTTCCATGTTAGTTACCAGGTAAACAATATTGTCAGCGAATTCATGTAGCATCCAGGTCAGAGGTCAAAGCGGCATGTGTACATATGTTAGTCCTAACCGCACAGCAGGCTACC
Organism: Dallia pectoralis; assembly: GCA_029465975.1. Classification (NCBI taxonomy): domain Eukaryota; kingdom Metazoa; phylum Chordata; class Actinopteri; order Esociformes; family Umbridae; genus Dallia; species Dallia pectoralis. Next base: position 10,865,945 of record CM055737.1, on the reverse strand, counting down.
GTAATTGTTGCTAGTGTGACGTGACAACATTTAATTTACATGTTATGAAAATCAAATTTCAAATCAACGTGTTTCACCAAAAATATCTTAGTCTCAATTGGATCAAAGTTAAAATACAGAAACCTAAGCATTTTCTGTGATTTCCTGTGATTAACGGACTAATTGTCTAATTGGAGTGTGCATGGTGAACTGTGAAGGTTCCGAGGTGATAGCCCTAAACAGACCGTAAACACTGGCAGACAACCTGAACATTGTGACTGACAGAAAACTTAGAAAAGCCCTACCTACGTACAGACTCAGTGAGCACAACCTGACCATAGAAACCAGTCATCACAGACAGAACAGGTTTAGAAAGATTAACAGATTTGGAGAAAATCCAAATTATTCCGGGAGAAAACCTAAATGTGCTAAAGTTGCTGCAACAAACGTTAGTTATTGCCACACCTAATGGGACAACCAACTAAACAAATGAGAATAAAAATAAAGAAATAAACTAATACCTGTCTCTGTACCCGTTCCACTAGATATTTGCAACTGTAATCATTGTTCACTGAACACTGTACGGAGATACTTATGTTTGCTTTGGCAATGTATGTGATAACACATTCCATGCCAATGAAGCAATTTGAATTGAATTTAACTGATAGCAAAATGACAGGATGGAGAGAGACGCCAATGTAAGAGAGCTTGCCACCCTGCAGAGGGAAAAACAATGTGTTTCCTCAACTCTGCCTCCCATCAAAGCAGTGGAATTCTGGAGCAATGAAAGTGTGCAAGTGAAGTTCATTATAAACTGGTTCAAAGTTACTACAATCCCATCTCTTCAGCACTGGTGTTAAGAGCAGGGTTGAGGTATGTAGACCTACACCTGAACACTTCAATAAACATTCAATATGTAAACCTGACCCTAAACACCTGAACACTTCAGTAAACATTTCAATATGTAGACCTGACCCTTAACACCTGAACACTTCAGTAAACATTCAATATGTAGACCTGACTCTAAACACCTGAACACTTCAGTAAACATTCAATATGTAAACCTGACCCTAAACACCTGAACACTTCAGTAAACATTCAATATGTAGGCCTGACCCTAAACACCTGAACTTCATCATGGTGTTTCTCAAATCTTTCCCAATAAATGTGTGCAGTTTGGCAGGAGGGCATTAACCTGCTTGAAGGAGCCACTGCCAACAAGGAATACCATGGCCATGTAGAAATGTACCTGGCCTGCAACTATGTTTAGCCAGTTGACACATGTCAATTTGACCTCCACATGAATGCCCAGACCCTGTATTTCCAAGGCCAACGTTGCCCAGAGCATCACACTTTCTCCCCCAGCTTGTTGTCTTCCCACAGTGCATAGCGGTGCCAGCACTTTCCCAGGTAAACGTCGCACACAGTCCTCCACCTGAAGTAAAAGCAAACCGGACTCATCCAATGCTCCAAGGTCCAGTTCTCGCGCCAGCATGCTCAGCGTGCTCCACATGCAGCAGGATGCCAAGCATTGTGTGCTGTGACACAGTCCACCCATAATCATCAAGAACAAGGATCAGTGACACAGTGGACCTTCTGTCGGTTACGATCAAACCGTATGGCCATTGTTGCCTTTGCACACCAACGAGCCTTGTGCGCCCAAAACCCTGTTTGTGTTAAGTCCCTCCTCAAACCTCTGTTGGCAGAGACTTACCGCCGCTTAACCAGGAGCCCCCAACATGCTTTGTCATTTCAGAGATGCTCTGACCCGGTCGTCTGACCAACAAACTGGTCCTTGTCCAAGTCGCTCAGGTTTTTACTGTGGTCCATTTCTCCTGATGCAAACCAAATAGAAAAAATGCTAGAAACGTGCTTGATGTTGTCTGTCACACATAGTGGAGGCACTGTGATGGTCTGGGGGTGCTTTGGCAGTGGTACATTCAGGATATTAGTACAGGGTTAAAGAGGTCAAGATAAAGGAAAGCAATCACTCTATTTTGCAAGACGATTTGCATGTATTTTTTTATGGAAAACAAAGACATTTCTAAGTGAGCCTAAACTTTTGAACGGTAGTGTCTGTATTTATATATATTGAATGGTTGTTATGTTTGTGTACTCTGTGCCTTGTCAACTATGTAACTGATGGCTAAGCCCTTAAGAAAAATATTTTAATAATTCCGGAACATATAATTAGTGACACATCTGCTGTGTTAGATCTGTGGGATAATTTTTACTTTATCAAAGCAATTTTATGTTTCGAATCTAGGACGTTACCTGCCAAATTGACACATAAATTAGCGCCAGAAAAGAAAAAGAAGCCAGAAAAAAAGCTTGGAGATTTGTATGACATGTTTAAATAAATGAATGTCAGGATTGAAGAAGTCAATGCCTATCAATCCATGGGAGACAGAACATGAAAAACGAAGAAATAGATGTTATGGGTTGTCATGAGTTTACTATTTTACTTCACTTTAATGAATGTCATAAACACATACACAAACACACATGTACATGAATATAGGACTGTTAACATCTATGTTTTTTATTAGCTTTTAACAATTAATATTTCTTAAATATTCGCTTATACTGATAAACCGCGTGCATATAAGACAATGAACAGTTTTCAAACTTCGCCTATGGATTGAGCTTACATAAAATGCCCTCTTGTCCATTGGGCCTTTCTGAACAAGTTTTCTTGAATCAAATGTCTAACATTCTTTTGAACAAAGCCGTTCAACATCCATAAAAGTCAAACTCAACATTTGTTTGGCAATGGAATTCTCTGTGGCTGTTTTAGGACATTCGCCTGCGATTGAGTGACATTTTCTTCCCATGCCTTCAGGGCCCACGCCTTGGTTCAATACGTTGATGTAATATGACAAATTTCCTCTCTGTTTCACAGTTTAACATGTAATGTCTTGCTCAAGTGTGGGTCCGTGTGATATAAATTGATATTGAAGTCGACAGAAGTTACTTCAGTTACTTCAGTTGCTACCTTGCGTAGGTAAGACATTTTAAACACGGCCAGTATGTTGGAGCCATGCACTTTTCATTCACAGATTTATTTCAGACTACGCAACAAGACGTTCTTAGCAATTAACTTTAGGATGACCAATAACCTAAACTGACTGTGAAGAATTAAAGCAAAAAAAACAACTCACTATTCTGTTACTCCGTAGAGAGTCAAATCATTTGTCATGCCCTGGAGAAATGAAAAGTATACATACAAAACTCAAACATGTGTAGCTACCGGAGCCCTGATGGAGCGTTCATATGTACAGAAGTGATTGACAACAGCTGTTTCTAACTGTTCAATCTCCAACTTCAGCAGAGCTCAAACCTTAAGCTTTTTCACCGGCTTAGCTCTCTGTCACGCACTGACTCTAAGTACCTGAGCTGAATTGACTGTCATTCGCACCCCATATGGGTCTGATTGGAGAACCAGGTATATTTTCAATGTTGACACAACCACGTTTTTCTTTTATTTTCCAATAAAGGTAACGCTAATTCAGTCGCAATATGCTAATACTATTGTATATTACAAGTAAGTTAGTTGTTTGACATTGTAATGGCTGGTGGCTTGGAAAATGCCATTATCTAAAAAGAGTGCCCATGCCAACAAGATTTTTCCACGAGCAAAATGCCACAATACACCATGTTAATTTAAAGTGGAAGGTTAAAGTGTACTCTTCAAACTTACCGTGCCGGTTCTCTGCTTCTCCAGAAAGTACCACCCTACAGAACCAGCTGAGGAACGGCTTCACAGTCACAGGTTGCAAAAATAGATACAGTTTGAAGACAAGTAAAAGAAGAGTAAAAAGTCTAATTTAAAGCCAAGCACAAAATGTCCTGCATGTGTAAAAGCCAGACCAGCTGGCTTTGAACTGACACCCTTGTTTTGGGCTGTGCTTTGTTCGTGATCTATCTCCGCACTGAAACCAGGACTTGTCCTGTCCCAAAACCCCCCCACCCCACGTTCCCCTTCTCCCATCAACCCGTTCCACCTGCTGCAGTCACTCGTTAGTATATTTAGCCCGCTAAGGGATCAGTGACACCCAGACCGTTGTCAGCGGTGACATATGTGCCCCGGAATTATTGCAGCCAAAAGAATGTTCAGGTCCAAGGAGAGACCAAAAATGAACAAGTACCCCAGGGTGTATTGCTGTTTATTGACCCCACCCTGTGGTCCTTCACCTATATACAATTAAACATTGTTAAGCTATCTATGCCACTATTTGTACAGCATCTGTTCACTTTAGATTAATACAGGGTTTTATTGGCAATTGTGGTTTCCTACGTTTTTCATGAGGATTAGATTATAAAAAAATTCTCGAGGATATCACAATTTTAAGTCCTTCTGAAACAAAGAGCTCTCTGTCAGAAACCCATTTATCTGGGATTCTTAAACACACGCTATAGGAAAATAAAGCTTTGCAAGTTTTATAACCAATCATAACCAAATTTGATATGTTCATATTGAGTCGCCACTTTAACGTTCTAGAGATAATTGTTCCTGTTTTTCCTATTGGATTAGTTTGGAGCAAGAGGTTTGCCATCATTCTTTTATAAGTGCTGTGATTAAGTTCCCTGTCAGTTTAGAGAAATATCTTCTAAATAATGCTATGTATAATCAATATCATTTCGAGCCACCCCGGGATTTATAACACAGGGGATTTATACAATAGAAGGAAGCCCATGAACAAAACAAAATGAGACAAGATTAATCAGGTCAGAACTTTTCCCACCTTTAATGTGACCTGTAACGTGAACAATTCAATTAAAAAACTGAAATCTTTGAGGGGGAAAAACTACAAAATAAAAACCTACAATAACCTAGTTGCATAAGAGTGCACATCCTTTCACTACTTTTTTTAAGTACCTTTTGATTTCATTACAGCACTCAGTCTTTTTGGGTAGGAGTCTATTAGCATGGTATATCTTGACTTGGCAATATTTCGCCACTTATCTTTGCAAAATTGCTCAATATCTGTCAGATTGCGAAGACATCTCCTGTACTCCGCATTCTCTAGTTCACCCCAGAGATGTTGTATTGGATTCAGGTCTGGGCTTAATTTCTGTTTAACATGAGTTTGAATGTGATTGGTTAAATCTAAACAGATCCACATCCCCAGTTATGAGAGGGTGTGCACACTTATGCAACCAGGTTACTGTAAGATTTTTATTTTCGGAATTTTTAGAATCAGTCACACTATAAGTCACATTGAAGGTGGAAAAAGTTCTGACATGATTAATCTTTCTCTATCTTTTATCCCTTTTTCACATCACAAAAACCTTATGGGGTGTGTAGACTTTTATATCCACTGTAGATTAGATTAGTTTAAACTTCATGTCATTGGACAGGACAAGTACAGTACAATGAAATGCAGTTTGCATCAAACTAGGAGTGCATAAGAGCAAAAAGTGTTTTTCTATATCCAGTAGTTCTTGTCGGCTGTAAAGGTTAAATGCCTTGCTGAGCCAAGTGAGTAGACATAAAACAATGAAATGAATAACGACAAAGTTTGCAAACTCTTGAAAGAAGCAAGGTCCATCTTGGATTAGAAACAATTTAGGAAGCATCTTCCACCAGATAAGATTGCTAAACAATTATCAATTTGATCGTTCTTCAAAAATGTACCGCAGTTCAACCAAACGTTACTCTTTCAGATGAGTCATTTCACTCCCCTCTCAACATGCAGAACTGAGCCTTGACATCAGTGAGACGTGACCTGGGAGGATATGTGGGTGGAGGGGAGGGGTGGATCTTTTGTCTTCTTGTTCTTCTTTGTTTAGCAATTGTTTCAATCGGAAAAAATACCCACTTTAATTGTGGTAGACATTCAACTGATGTATTGTCTGTTTGCCTGATTGTATGTGATTTACAATACAAACGGTGAATCTGGAAATAGCACTATTGACTAAATCATGTACTTTCGTCCGGCGACAAGTCTGTTTAAATGAGAAAAAAATAAGGCGATATTTAATTTAAAAAAGCATTGCACATTTCATTCAACCCAAGTTGGGCTTCATGGAATATGAACAAGGTGTTACCTAAACGATGAGCGTTGCCACATGCATTAAAGGTGAATACATATTTTAGGACTTTTATCCTTGTTCTAACTGTGATTTTATGTACAGCAGCTCTACCAAAAAAAGCAATTAAAAAAACCTACACGAAATCTAGTCTGTGAGATAACACAGCCTGCACGAAAACATGCCAATTCACTAGCTTTCTGGAGGTAGAGTCTGTTACGTTTGAGTAGTTGAAAAAACATTTTGATTATCTATTTTCAGATAATTAAAAATACATATCTATCCCTGATTCAAGGTTCACTGGTATTTGATGCAGGATCAGTTTGCCATAATGTTATGGACAAAATGTGCGCGGTGGCTTGGGGGGTGATTTTACCACCACTGTACACGTGCTTAGCAGGTGCACGTTCACTGCTTCCTTATGGTTGTAAACCACAACAAGGTTACGTGTCTGTGCCTGGCAAGCGTTACAGAAATATTCATTTGCTGTGTTTAAGATGCGAGTGTGCGTCCTCATTAACAGCACTTATAAGTTTCTTGTAGGAGTTAAGGACTTTTTGTATTAAAGGCCTATACATGTCAACGTGTAAAATGCATTGATTATAATGGGAATTATCTGCTGTGATTATAAATCGACAGGATCTTCAACTGTATATATTTGCACTATTGCAATTACACATTACTATCCCAATACCCCTCACCCTCTTAGTATAATTTATATTGCTTTATTCTTATGTTGTATGTAAGCACCTTCCTGCCAAAGTAAATTCCTTGTATGTTCATACATTCATGGCGAATAAACACTTTTCTGATTCTGATATAAAATGTGGTGGGATATTTTTAATTGGACGTTTTAACGAAGACCATTCTTCTAGCAGGGTTTTACAATTCTGATAAATGAACGATAGTCTTGTGTAGTCACAATAAGCACATTATTCAGGAATAGTAGGCTTATTCATTTTATCTAGTTCAAATAATCCTTGAAAAAAACGCACCCAGAGGAAAGTTGGAGCTTTTCTTTGGCGTCCTGTTTCCAACTGTAAGCCATTTCTCCGTTTCAAATGATATATTTCCGCTTCTGACTATTTTCAACATACCAAATTAGTCTTAATATCAACTAAATAATCTACCCACAGTGACTCTTTTCATATCAAAAGTCCAGAAGAGAAACCTATTTTAACTTGGGTATTTTCCAGTAACGGAATATTAGCAATCTCAAAATCTAATTACCTAATAGTCCTGCAAGTTTTTGTAATCTGTACTAGAAATGTGTATCTTACACATCCCCGGAAAACAATCAATGCCCTGAAGTTACAGATATTATATGAAGGGAGATATATTGGAAATCTGATATGTTTGTCTATAGCCAAACAAAAATAGGAGTCAGTGTTATTATAGATTGGGGTAAAACACAGAGATCCCCTGGCGACCGGGGAATCACGCTTTTGTATTAACGCAAACCCATTAGCATTGACCCCCGTTGTATAGCTTACATGTTTCTGGGCAATGGAAATCGACTAATCTCTTTGCCTTTTGAACGAGCGGATCTTTTCGCTGCTATGGCTATATTTGTCCAGTGGTACGATCGTCTCGCGAGAACGATAATAACACAGATTTAACTCATCCCGTGGATAAAGCAGAATCACTCACTCGGTTTTCTACAGTCTAGGTGCTTAAGATTCACGAGAAGAGCATTAACGTCTGTCTTCACACAACATCCCTCTATTCCCTGTTTTCTGTTGAAGACGTGCACAACGGCACGCACTCTGACACAAACGTCACTGTTGTCGTCTTGGTTTTGGCCTGTGCTTACGTGAGCAGGCCAGGCTCGTCTTTTGGTCCTGGCTGTGTAGGGCAGAGAGGGATGAGGTATTGGCTCCAGCTGTACTGCTGCCTGGTTCAGAGTAGACCTCAGGACCACAGGAGGAGGGGCTACGGAGAACAGGCTGTCTCACCGAGACAGGAACCTGTCTGACCTGTCTAGAGGCTGTCTGTCCATGCCATGGGCCCTAGCTGTGAGAATGTGTTTTTCTGTTAGTATTTTAGCATCTGCGTATGTGTGTGTGTGTGTGTGTGTGTAAGTGTGTGTGTGTGTGAGTGAGACAGAGGGTGTGGTAGTCCGTGCCACCGCTCCAGTGACCGCAGGCTGTAGCAGTGGAGGAACACAGCGTTTTTCTGTCCACGGTAGAGCAACAGAAAACTTGTCATGACGTTCCCACTCTCCTCCTACTGATTTATTTTTCTCTCTTCGCTGTTTCTTTATCGTTAAATCATCAACAGCAGATTAAAGTAATTATCGCAATGAAACTACTGACAGATTCATGGAAGTCCAGCTGGATTTATAGATGTTTTCATAGCATCCCTACGGGCGCAGGCCGAGGCTGGGCTACGATCTACACCGGCTGCATCAGCTGAACCACTTCTACTTCTACTTGGCTTTTTCATCTGCTTCATCTCGAATTCATCTCAGCTTCATCTCTGTCCATCGCTGGAAGGTTTTGTCTTTATGAATGACTACATGTATTTAATTGTACCGAGTATTGTTATTGTGTCACTAGTGTTTACATGGCACTTGCCCCGAAGGCCAAAACCCTGATTAATAGCAAATTTAGAGATTTGGCCACTGGGGGCAATTGTGAGAACTACTGCAGTGAGAATAATTGGTGTTTTGCTGGGGCATTGTGGTTAAGGATGGTGAGTTGGTAGTTCAGCTGCCGAACCTGATTTACAGGGCCTGACTGTGTGAATCCTAGTGCCGGACATATTTCTATCTAAGCTTTTCCCAAAACCCTAATCAGTTAAAACCTAAACCAATCAGAATTAATACATATTCCTAACCTTTAGTCTTAACTTAACCAGTTAGAAATTTGATCTACATGTTTACTCCTATCCTAAGAGTGTGTGTGTGTGTGTGCCTGTGTCCGGTGTATTTGTAAGACTGAGGGAGCGTCGTTAGCGGCGGTGGTGTGTGTGACGTGTGGCGTGTCTGACTTCAGCGTGTCTGCCTTCAGCGTGTCTGACTTCAGCGTGTCTGACTTCAGCGTGTCTGACTTCAGCGTGTCTGACTTCAGCGTGTCTGCCTTCAGCGCGTCTGCCTTCAGCGTTTCTGACTTCAGCGTGTCTGACTTCAGCGTGTCTGACTTCAGCGTTTCTGACTTCAGCGTGTCTGACTTCAGCGTGTCTGACTTCAGCGTTTCTGACTTCAGCGTGTCTGACTTCAGCGTGTCTGACTTCAGCGTGTCTGCCTTCAGCGTGCCAGCCTTCAGCGTTTCTGACTTCAGCGTTTCTGCCTTCAGCGTGTCTGACTTCAGCGTGTCTGACTTCAGCGTGTCTGACTTCAGCGTGTCTGACTTCAGCGTGTCTGACTTCAGCGTGTCTGACTTCAGCGTGTCTGACTTCAGCGTTTCTGACTTCAGCGTTTCTGCCTTCAGCGTGTCTGACTTCAGCGTGTCTGCCTTCAGCGTGTCTGACTTCAGCGTGTCTGACTTCAGCGTGTCTGCCTTCAGCGTGTCTGACTTCAGCGTGTCTGACTTCAGCGTTTCTGACTTCAGCGTGTCTGCCCAGCGCCCAGCTCTCAGTTCCCTGCTGCACAAAAGGTCGCTCTGTGTGTGTTCGGCCCTGGAGACAGAGGGCAGGCCGCGGCTCACAATCGCATACCTACGCCCCGCAGTCGTACCCAGCCGGGCCTCGACCACACCGGGCCGGCCTGTCTGCAGCGGGTCCAACTCAACAAGTACCAATCAGAGTCAAGGGTGTTGTTGCTCCCCCAAAGGGGCCCCTGATATAACCCAGCATGGAAAGAACAGGAGACAAGGTGAAATAGAGGAGAGAAGGATGAGAAAAGAGGGAAAGACTGGGTAAGAAAGAGGGAAAGACTGGGTAAGAAAAGAGGGAAAGACTGGGTAAGAAAAGAGGGAAAGACTGGGTAAGAAAAGAGGGAAAGACTGGTTAAGAAAAGAGGGAAAGACTGGTTAAGAAAGAGGGAAAGACTGGGTAAGAAAGAGGGAAAGACTGGGTTAGAAAGAGGGAAAGACTGGGTAAGAAAAGAGGGAAAGACTGGATAAGAAAAGAGGGAAAGACTGGTTAAGAAAAGAGGGAAAGACTGGGTAAGAAAGAGGGAAAGACTGGGTAAGAAAAGAGGGAAAGACTGGGTAAGAAAGAGGGAAAGACTGGTTAAGAAAAGAGGGAAAGACTGGGTAAGAAAGAGGGAAAGACTGGGTAAGAAAAGAGGGAAAGACTGGATAAGAAAAGAGGGAAAGACTGGGTAAGAAAGAGGGAAAGACTGGTTAAGAAAGAGGGAAAGACTGGATAAGAAAAGAGGGAAAGACTGGGTAAGAAAAGAGGGAAAGACTGGGTAAGAAAAGAGGGAAAGACTGGGTAAGAAAAGAGGGAAAGACTGGTTAAGAAAAGAGGGAAAGACTGGGTAAGAAAGAGGGAAAGACTCGGTAAGAAAAGAGGGAAAGACTGGATAAGAAAAGAGGGAAAGACTGGGTAAGAAAGAGGGAAAGACTGGTTAAGAAAGAGGGAAAGACTGGTTAAGAAAGAGGGAAAGACTGGGTAAGAAAAGAGGGAAAGACTGGGTAAGAAAAGAGGGAAAGACTGGGTAAGAAAAGAGGGAAAGACTGGGTAAGAAAAGAGGGAAAGACTGGATAAGAAAAGAGGGAAAGACTGGATAAGAAAAGAGGGAAAGACTGGGTAAGAAAGAGGGAAAGACTGGTTAAGAAAGAGGGAAAGACTGGGTAAGAAAGAGGGAAAGACTGGATAAGAAAAGAGGGAAAGACTGGATAAGAAAAGAGGGAAAGACTGGGTAAGAAAGAGGGAAAGACTGGTTAAGAAAGAGGGAAAGACTGGGTAAGAAAAGAGGGAAAGACTGGGTAAGAAAGAGGGAAAGACTGGGTAAGAAAAGAGGGAAAGACTGGGTAAGAAAAGAGGGAAAAACTGGGTAAAAAAGGGGAAAAACTGGGTAAGAAAAGAGGGAAGTAAAGATGGAGAGAGAGAGAGAGATGAAGGGGGAGAATATGGGCGAGTGTTCACACCTCCGTCCAAAAACAATATTTTGACTGAAACTTTAGCCCTTCCATCTGGCTTTTTTGAAGGATGGATTATGACTGGTGCCATGGTTAACTTCTTTATTCACCAGCTACAGTACAGTAGTCACAACACGTAATGCCATGGGCTCATTATTGCCTGTTGAATGTGCGTGAGACACACGCTAAATCAAATGCGTAGACTGACTGTACACACATTAGGTAAAAATAACTGTCAAAAAAGATGTCAGGAACACTGTCAACGATGCTCGATGTCTAAGAAGCTGTTCGTTTTCCCGAAAAGAAACATTCAGAAATCAAGGCGCATGCAGCCTGTAGTTCTGGAGAGTTGCTGTTGCTCTGATGGGCTAAAAACAGGAAGCGTTGTCAGGTGTCCATGGTAACAAAGCAAAGTAATTACTGTTGCTCTCAGCGCTCTCCCCCTTAGTCGTTTCCGTCCACTCTCCTACATTCTCTCCCTCCTTGTTTTCTAAATTCCAGGTCTGAGTTCTCCCTGAGAGGAAGCTGTTATTTCCTAATTGTCCAAAAGGCACTTTGCCTCAGGCTGGGGGAGTGGACGAAGGACCTTTCCTGTCTCTAGTTGCAGGGGCATAAACAGACCCATATTGTGCCCGTTTATTAAGGTAAATTCTAACATCTACTTTGCAAATCTACAGATGTCACAATCAATGACCAAAACACCGTTCACATTCTGCAGATAATGGCAACCGTTCGATGGACCCCGCTGCACACGATTCAAACCCAATTTCACTGTTAAAAAGGCTTCAGAACTGCAGGACTAGCGCAGTGTTCAAATCAGACGCGTTTTAAATGAGGAAGTGTAGATCAGCACAGTCTGCTTTGTCTTGAGTGAGTCAGGCTGGGGCCTCAGGCACCGTCTCTAAAGTGACGGCCAGGCCAATCGGAGCGCCGGACCCATATCTCTGGTAGCGGGAACACGTCAAAGATATTAAGGAGTAAGAGAGGACCGCTTGATTAACTGAATCTCATAAGCTTTCATGAGTAAATTAGACCAAGCTCACACAAGCAAAATTAAACTTGATTAATATTCACGCCGCACGTTTTAATTATTGTCGTTAGATACAACCCACCACGTTGAATTAAATCACTCTGTCTGCTCGTGCCTGTTTTCTCCTTGTGGAGCTCGTTTAACCTTGACCATATCTCTGTGGCGGATTCTTAGGTCCGAGTCAACAGGAACTGATACAATGATAAACTAACGATGTCAATTGAACTTAACTAACTGTAACGATGAACTGACTTTAGCGATGTCACGTTCGACCACGAAGGGTGACCAAGTGCTCTTGAGTTCCTTCGAAACGGCACCAACCAAGAAATTGTCTGTTAGGATGACTTTCGAAGGACTGTTATTTATAGAATCTGTCGAGACGCTTTCGCGGTAGTTCTATATTGTGGTCAAAGATGTACGGATCTATATTTAGAATTATGCTGCTATTTTGAAACGTTGGCCTTTAATTTCACCCGTGCAACCTACTACTGTATTGGATTTAATACTTTGGCTTTCGGACCTTACAGATTTGTGACAGCTAATATGTGCTCACACGTTTAAGATCAAAACAAAGTGATTCAAAAGCAGTACTTTTTTAAATACTGCTAGTGTTATACGCGCAGACCAGAGTAAATATGGAAATCCAAGGTTCGGCTGAACATACAGATTCTGATTATGTGTGGGCATATAAATAGAATGAGCGACACGAGCACTTTGGCTACACATATGGTAGACTTCTTACCGTCCGTGTCAACAGAAAGTGACCACATGAAGTCTCCCCAAACACATGGAAAAGCATCTTGTTCTATTGAAACTCCCATGTGCACTTGCGTATTGGAGAATGTGGGAAGATCTAAATCCACTAGATCGACCTGCTTTTGGGATGTACGACAGAGGAGCCCAAGCAAAACCCTGTGTGTCCTCCGTCACCTCCTTCTACTTCATAAGCTATTGACGCTCAAACCTTTAACTCTTCGCGTCCTCCTCATTTGAGCTCCTTTCAAAATTCAAATGTCTTTCTCTTCGGGTCAAACAGTCCAACAACCCCCATGGTGTGGTTAACGAGAACATCATCAAGTATCAGTATTTGTGTCACGAATACAAAACAGAGAAGGACAATAAAGTGCAGAATGTCTACTTGCTAAGAGCTCAATGAACCAGGAAACCCCTCGGAACCAGAACCAGAACAGTCCTTATAATACAAGAGACAGCACGTCCCAAAGAGACGTCCCAAGGAGCCAATAGGACTGCTGAGTCTACAACAGGGCCGGAGACAAACCTCACCATCAATGACAGAGGGCATGACTCAGGACAGATGTCTGCAGTATATTTATTTTTGAGAATATGATGACAAAAGAGAACGGAGAAAAAATGGATGCTATGGAAATACCGCAACCTAGAGAAACCGAGGTGAGGTTTTCTCCGCCCTGGGAAAACAGAGTCTCAGACCAGAGGCTTAGGGTGTTGGCTCGACTGTCAACTTTATTTAACATGATAGAACGCAACTCACAATATGGCAGAGCACAGATAGCCAACCTCTCTGACCGTGTCAGGGGGAAAAATGGATATGTCAGTTGTTTTTGCTGTGGCAAACATGACAGACGCACATGTAATCAAGAAAGGGTTATCCGAAAAACCGTTTTAAAATAAACCGATGTCTTGATGGATGTTTGACACGAGCCAGTCGCAAAGGCGAAGTCACAGTTATAATGACCGTAAAAAACGAACACCTTGTGATGTAAGCCTTCCTATTCGCCTTCTGACAAGGGAACATCAAGGCAGTCCTCCTTATTATGCGTCTTCTTAGCTCTGTCATGAATTAAAATCTTTATTAAGGGGTGTCTTGTTTTCGCCATTAGCTCCTGTCATGGCGACGGATGATCAACCGTGTTTGTCTTCGCCGCCCAAGTCAAAGCGCCCGCGGGCATGCCCATGTCCCGGAGCTACACGAGAGACACTCGCCGAAACCTGCACGCGTGCAGACGCACATACGGTACAGTGACTCCACGGTTGTCCTCGGGCCCTGTCAGGAACAGTAATCATTTCAGAATGTTCCCTCAGAGGCCACACGCCCTGAACACTTAACAGCACCACATTTAAATGTCCACCATTCAGCCTGATGTCGTCTTCAATTACAACTTTCCTTTCTAATTTTCTAATCCGTCTGAGGATCTCCAACACCACGACCGGCAGAGAAACGGCAGAAAACCCTGCCTTGGTGTGTCAAATAAATGGCGTCAAGTCGCAGAAGCAAAACAGCGGCCTGCGACACAGATGGATCCGAGGACCAGCCGTTAGGACCAACTCAGCCCATAGAAAAGCGCGTACTGGTGTTAATTGGAACCATATTTAGCGAGATATTGGAGCTGATCTCATCTACTTCCCACATTCTGATAGATTGTTGGACAACATGAATTACAGACCCATTGACCCCTGACCCCCCCCACTCCCCCCACCCCCAGTTTGCAATACAAACCTACGCCCAAGGCATCCAGCTCAAAGGAAGTTAGAGGGAGATTTGTGAGCTAATGCTAACAAGCATTAGCACATAGCCTGGAAGTGGAAAAATGCATGCTAGATGTTCCCGGAGAATTCCAGTCAATGAACTAATCCAAACTGAATACTGTCTTAACTACTCATTACTAATTTCGCAATCCCTAAAGAGAGAAGAAATAAGAAGAAATATGATCACATAAATAACGATGAATTCAATAGGAACAAATAATGCCAGCACGTTATGTGTGCCATATACTGGGCGAGGACCGCCTATGACAGAGGTTTAGCCGTAACGGTGTCGCTAAAAGCCTGTGTCGTTCTATTGATTTTCCGTCTTTTTCCCGAAGCCTGCTATTTATTGTGGGAGTGAAGAGGAGCAGAGAGACGAAGCTCTTAAAACAGCTTGAACGGGCAGTGCCGGGCCCGACGTGAAATCTGCTGCATGGCAGAGGGGTCAGGCTAGATGGATCAGGAGTGCCACAGCACCCCCAGAGGGGGTTAGCCATTACTGTGTTAGGTTAAAGTACCCACCACTCAAGAACAAATATAGAGGGAGGACACAACCAGCAGAAACACACTGTGACAGGTTGCTAAGTCACGCACTCTCAGTGCGCCGCTTCAGGTGCTAGAGAGATGGTCGTCTCGTGTTGTCCAGGTCCGTGATGTGGTTGGATGTCCCAGTTGTCTCCGGTAAACATGGACCCACTGCGCTGTGTGTATATTTCAACGGCGATGTTAACGTCTGAAATGTGTCCAGGTCCTCTAGCGTTTGGTGTATTTCAGCGTTTTCCAGTTAGCACAGCGCTAGAGTTAGTGCCTCGTGGTGCGGCCGTGCCAACTGCCAACTGCGGACAGGAGTTCTAGGTTCTAACACAAGTTCTAACAGCGGCTTAGTGGTGGTGGGTCTACCCAGAACATGAGGTCCATTCAGATGTAGTCTGTCTGAGACATATGACCGAAAGCCCACAGCACACACGCAACCGGACAAAGAACGATACACACCACAGTCACATGATTACGCCACGCTCTCGCTGTTAACGGATGACTGTTTGATGGCCTGAAAAGGTTCGTGGCGAGGACCATTTTCCAGGCGGCCGCGCAAGGAGCGGAAATGAGATATCAATTGGATTGTGCGGCAGTCAAGTACTTCTGTACAATAATTCCCTCACTCCCCCACATGTGATGGGTCTCTCTCCTTTTATCTCACAGTCCACCCATGTTCTCGTCTCATTCTCTTTTTCTCAATGTGCTCACTCAAAGGCATTAGATAATGCTTGTTTCTAACAAATCTTCGTTTCTGTGGGGAAATCAAACCACCTGGGATTGCAGCTCATAGAGTCAATAGGCTTCTGTAGGAACCGTTAAAGAAAACGTGTGCGCTCAGTACCATCCCAAATAAATATTCCCAATATTCCCGCTTGCAAATGATCTCCCTCCAAAACTGGCACATGAGAGCAGCAGTAGGAAACGTCGTCAGGTGCCTAAGTCTCCCTGGGTTGGTGCTGAACTTTGGCACACATACACAGTATGCGACCATTCAACTAGTTGCATTATTCTCTCTCAGATTTCACCAACAATTCTATTTAGCGTCATCCATCCAGAGTTATACGATATCGCACGTGGCAACACGCAGTGAGGAGTGTCTTTTTCCCGAGGTCAGCTTGTTGTACACATTACACCTGTTCCTGGTTGAGATTGCAGAATATAGCTAGAATACATACTGACGTGTTTTGACAGAATATTGCGATTACATATAGTTCTGGATTTATGATTTTACCGATCCCAATGTTTGAAGAGAAATGTGACAGTGGAGTTTTTTCCAGTCAGAACATCTGACAGACGCACTCACAAACGGAAATGCAACACCCTCTCATCAGATTCCTCACTATGGCTGTAGGACAGAGAATGAGGACGAGCGATTCATCATCTGTTTATCTGTCTTTTGAAACTGTCTACAGAGCTGTGCAAAAGTTGTAGGCCACATGAGAGAATTGTTTGAGGCTATTTCTTTGGGCGCTAAGTGTTAATTAAAAAGTACTTGCAAATATTAAACGTAACAAGAAAGGAAAATAAACATTAACGTTCGTGCAAAAAGTGTTGTCACAAATCCTTGGTCTTCCCAAAACATGATTGAATCTGTGGCTTATGTAATAATATCAACACATTTAGAGGAAGTTGAGGACTAAAAGGCAGTGAAAGATCCAAACAAATTTTTATCCAATGAAGAGTATGTCAAGTTAATTTCTTTGAGGAATTGTAACCCCTGAACTCTAACCATGAAGCGTTTCATTTATGTTATCTGTCAGCATGATAATGATGGGAGAACTGTAAAAACTGTTTAGACAAACGTAATGAACATATGTCCAACCTGTGTATAACCTGTGTATTACCTGTGTATAACCTGTGTATAACCTGTGTAAAACCTGTGTATAACCTGTGTATTACCTGTGTATAACCTGTGTAAAACCTGTGTATAGCATGTGTATAACCTGTGTATAACCTGTGTAAAACCTGTGTATTACCTGTGTATAACCTGTGTAAAACCTGTGTATAACCTATGTATAACCTGTGTGTAATCTGTGTGTATAACCTGTGTTTAACATAAACATGTGTATAGCCTGTGTAAACCATGTGTAAAACCTTTGTATAACCTGTCTATTACCTTTGTAAAACCTGTGTATAACCTGTGTGTAACCTGTGTATAACCTGTGTATAACATATGTATAACTTGTGTAAACCATGTGTAAAACCTGTGTGTAACCTGTGTATAACCTCTCTTTAACATATGTATAACATGTGTATAGCCTGTGTAAACCATGTGTATAACCTCTCTATAACATATGTATAACATGTGTATAGCCTGTGTAAACCATGTGTAAAACCTGTGTGTACCCTGTGTATAACCTCTCTTTAACATATGTATAACATGTGTATAGCCTGTGTAAACCATGTGTATAACCTCTCTATAACATATGTATAACATGTGTATAACCTGGAAACTGTAGAGGTTCTTCAAGGAAGAACGACCTCAGATCACTTGCAGTGCTCTCTGCAACCACATGAAACAATTGAGAAAAATAATTGTTTATTGATGGAGAGGACATTTGAAAAGTGTGGGTTGAACATTACATTTACATTGTCTTACATCACCCTTAAACACTCTTAAAGTATTGTGGCGAAGGAATACTGATACGTGCCAATAGGGTCTACAGGTTTTGGTCTGATTTGATTTGCCCGCTTAAACACCAGGTGCACCTCCTGACCTAGCAGGAGGTATCTCATCAGGACCCAGAACACATCAACCAGAACCAGTTCCAAATGAAAATACATTTTAAAGCGAAACCAAAGCCTGCGACATCGTACAAATATACCTCAGATCCCTGGTGACTCACCCGTCAGCTTCCATTGAAACACAGAGCTTCAAATCGGAGATTGTAAAACTGCACATTTCTCTGCGTCAAACTCTCAATTGGTTTCTCTTCATAGGGGGAGCGCACCACTCCGATAGTCTAATCTTTATGTTGACAGACAGCTGTACTAAATCCTTAATTGAAAGAGGAAATCAAACACACCATGAATGATCTTCTTTACAAGTTTAAGGACATGCACGGAAATGTGAAGTAATCCAATGGAGCTGGTTCACTTGTTAAGGCGTAGCAAAAATGCTAAGGCTTTAGCTTAACGCATAATGACACCGAAACATGAAAACCGCTGTAAAACATTTTTGGATGTTGAACCTATATTGGTGTTTACGCATTGGCTGCACAGGGACACGTAACATCAGCGTATGTTACATTGCGTTGATCAGCATGTGTCACATACCTTGAATGGGAATAACCGTGTGTTTGGCGTGCGAAACGGTTTAGAGTCAAAATGATCATCAACCACGGATTCAAACAAAAGAGCAATTTCCGTTGAGAAACACGAGTGAACTATATGAACAATACGAAATCCTAATTTAAAGTAGGGCCTTGTCCACATACAAGAGTGTGTGTGTGTGTCTGTATGGTGTGTGTGTGTGTGACAGAGGGAGTACTTAGTTTGCAATTGTCTATGTAAAGTTATTGTGGAGCGGTACGTGCAGGCCGTGGACCTCAAATGGAGCTGATAAGCCAGTAGCGCATTCATTTGGGCTTGTGCAACACGACAGAGAGTCTTTATTGATTCAAATGAATTAATCCACTTACCAAGGGGGGATTGGTCGGCTCTGGAGTGATTTAAATAGTCTGCACAAATTAAACTGGAAATTTGTTGGCTTTTAATGATATTCCCGAGTAATTGAATTGCAGGAATGTTTCAAAACATGCGGCATTAGTGCGCAGAAAAACAGTGTATTAGCCATGGATAACCCAAATATAATTTGCCATTAATTATTTTTTGATAAGGTTCAAGCCTATTTAGTTTGGTTGTAATTATGCGCTGTATGGAATGGGAACAGTATGTAGGACGTTGTGCGAGGCTTTTAGATAAAGCCCGAATGCATTTCATTTGGGATAATTACAACGCCAAAATAAAAGTGGTTGCAAGCGCTGTTGTTAGAGCCGAGCTCATCGAAGTGGCGGTTTGGAAGTATGAACGCGTTCGCAAATAACACCCATCATGCTACGGGAGTGCCACTTTAAATACACCTGTGATAGGCGGCTGCGTTGTTCTGGTGTTTCGTTGCAGGTGTCTCGTACGACTTCCAGTGCCCCGTTCTCTGTCGTAATGTCACCAGACAGCCGTGCCACAGCGCCGCCCCGGTAATCCCGAAAGGCGAAGCTCAGATTAGACATCTTATACCTGCGCGCGCGATTTGACATGCCCCCATCGCCGCCGTATCCGCCGAACAGGAAGAGGGCGAGAAGCGAGACGCCGCTAACCTCTGCTAATTGACTCGCGCTGAGTTGCCGGGATAATTCATGCAGCGCTGTTGCTCACACATCTGTTTGCGGTGACATCTGTCTTTGTGCGGCTATGACACCCCTAGATTGGAGACAGGTGAGAGTATGCCTGACATGGACTTGTGAGAAGAGATGTTCACTGTACCCACACACACACACACACACACAAACAACACACCTCTGTTTGAGCTTGACTGAGCACCCTAGTTCGCCCCATCCGGGTACTGATCCAGTAGTTATGTCAACACCCCAGATTATCAGCTGTAACCTCTCATGACCAGATGGAAACCCCAGACATGTGGAAAAAACACAACTCTGTAACATGTCTTCAGATGTTCAAATTTGTTTATTCTATTCCATAAGGACAACCACCCTTCTACATTATTTTCGACAATAGAGCCATGGGCATTTTCTTCAACAAACGATTACCCCTGTAAAGAATGTTATGTAGAAACGAGATGAGTCTGACAAGGTATCAAATTTCTCACTCCCTCGCAAGCCTGAGCCACCGGGCGTCTGGCCTTTTGTTGTACATGAAACAGTTCTTGTCCAGGTCTTGTCAGAGAGGTTAAAGCATGGGGCCTCTGTCCTGGCAACCTAGTAGCCTCACCCAGGTCATTGCTCGTATTAGCCATAGATCTCTCTCACATCATCCCTCCTATATTCAATGTATTCTGTTTGACATGGTCAAACAGCAGACGCTTTTTGAACAATTTGCCCACACAGTAGCGGGTGTTAAAAATCAAACCTTCATACAGTATACACCTCTATCCAGACGTGGTGCACATCCACCCTTCTGTCCAGACGTGGTGCACATCCACCCTTCTGTCCAGATGTGGTGCACATCCACCCTTCTGTCCAGATGTGGTGCACATCCACCCTTCTGTCCAGACGTGGTGCACATCCACCCTTCTGTCCAGATGTGGTGCACATCCACCCTTCTGTCCAGACGTGGTGCACATCCACCCTTCTGTCCAGACGTGGTGCACATCCACCCTTCTGTCCAGACGTGGTGCACATCCACCCTTCTGTCCAGATGTGGTGCACATCCACCCTTCTGTCCAGACGTGGTGCACATCCACCCTTCTGTCCAGATGTGGTGCACATCCACCCTTCTGTCCAGACGTGGTGCACATCCACCCTTCTGTCCAGACGTGGTGCACATCCACCCTTCTGTCCAGACGTGGTGCACATCCACCCTTCTGTCCAGACGTGGTGCACATCCACCCTTCTGTCCAGATGTGGTGCACATCCACCCTTCTGTCCAGATGTGGTGCACATCCACCCTTCTGTCCAGACGTGGTGCACATCCACCCTTCTGTCCAGACGTGGTGCACATCCACCCTTCTGTCCAGATGTGGTGCACATCCACCCTTCTGTCCAGATGTGGTGCACATCCACCCTTCTGTCCAGACGTGGTGCACATCCACCCTTCTGTCCAGACGTGGTGCACATCCACCCTATTTCACACCAAGCATGAGTGGGGAATGGCCAAAGTATCGTATTTACCTGCCCAGTCTAAGTGAATTGATGAAAAGAAAATGTAAACCTGTGCTAATATTAAATGGCCACATTCACCGCCGACTCTTCAGTCTGTTTAGAAGGAGGCTTTCTGAGTGAAAACTTCCTCGAGGTGTCTCCTTAGTTTGTGAAACGTTGTAATTACTGCAGGTCCTCCTGTTGTTTTTTGAGGGGGCAGAGATGAGTTTGCTCTCTCTCCGAGGGTTCGTTCTCAGTTCAACAGATTCAGGCCCATCTAATTAGAGTATGTTGCCACGTCTCCACGCTCCTGTCTTGGCACACAGCTGGGGACGACCCTCCAAATCAACTGCTAGCGAACGCTCAACGCCCGGCGCTCCTCTGAAACAGGCAGCGCCTACACAACGCAAGCGAGCGAATGATTCGCCCTCTTCCGCACTACTCAGCCCCTTTCCTCGTGTTTTATGTCTCCCTTTGTTTTCTGCCAAGCTCAGACGCTACGGCTACAGAGAGACACGGGAAGATGTGAAGGAGCACAGATCGGCGTGTTTGGGCGACGCTGGTAAATAATCATGGTTTGCTGAGAACGTAGCGCGCCCGTGGCCACGGAAGAAGAACACAGCAGTTTTTAGAGGTGAAAAGACTTATTCCAGTTCCGTGACTTATCCTGTTTCCCCATTTTGCCGTTTTCTCACTCTGTGTCGATGGCATAAAAATAATTTAACACCCAGGTCCCAATAGCCTCATATTAATTTCATATTAAGGTCCAGTTTTGGTGTTGATTTATATTTCGTTGTTTTTGGAGATTATATTGGCTGAATTTTTATGGTGGTTACAGTTCACCCCCACATGTAAACTCTAAGGTACATTAGTAAAGTTTCTCTCTGCAGAAGCAGGTGATTGTCATTAGGATGCTTGCGTATAGTCGAGCATGTGTATTTTTGAGCTGAAGGCGTGTAGTTCCTGATTTCTTTCTTCATACACGTTATACAGACTCATCGCCCCACCTGTCCATTATGTTACCCCAGAGTGATGTCTGGTTCTCGGCGTAATCGTACGTGTGTTTGTGAGGCGAGCAGCTGCTAATGAGGTTGTGTTTGTTTAGAGGAAGAGGTGGTGGGGGGTTGTGGATGCGCGTAAACAGAGACGAGGACGACGGCAGCCTTTGAGTCACAAACAATGAGGGATGAAACAGAGTGCAGCGTAGACTAGGGGCCCTCTGGGATTCACGTGCACACACACACACACACACTAAATAATATTACAGTCATATTTCTCTATAACTTAAAAAAACACCCTCCCTTTGCCTATACATACAGTGCCCATGAAGAAAACATGTGCACAAAAAGGGAAAATAACATCAAATCAAAGAGTGCCACGCTTCCTCTCTGAAGAGGGCCTTGTTCACATCAGTTGGAGCGTTGCAGCGTGCGCGCGAGAGAGAGAGAGAGACCCAAGCTTGTTTCCATCAATCAACGTGGCCCTGCACCTGGAGAGCTGAAGAGAACTGACCACATCCACCACTCTCACCCTGTATCGCTCTCTCTCTCTCTCTCTTTCTCTCTCTCTCTCTCTCTCACTACCTCTTTCTCCTCCTCTGTCTGGCGTTCGTGCCTGCTTGGTCGTATGTTCCCTCTCTCTCCCTCTCGCCTTCCTCCTCTTTCTGAGAACGCACACCTGCACCTTAACCACGTACCACGCTCCACAAATCTGCTGACTCCGTAATGTGGGACCTTCTGTCTGGTGTGGAGCCCCAAGACCCTGGCGACCCCTCACTCCGCTGTACGCCAGTCAATTGAGGTGCGAGGCAACTTAGCAGAGACAGAGTTTCGTACCTTAAACCTTCGGTGGGATTGTAAAAATTGTGTGACTTTTGACAAACTTTTTTTTATTGTAATACAATTATTTACTACACAAACTAAAAGCTCAGAACACAAATATGAGCTACGGCCTATGATAATAAACCAGAACATTATGACCACCTGCTTTATTCGTTGCTGGTCCTCCTCCTGCCACCCAAACTGTACCTGCCCATCGAGAACATGTCCTTTAGTACCAATACATTAGCAGTGGATGCTAATGCTAATGTATTGATACATTAGCAGTGGATGCTAATGCTAATGTATTGGTACATTTGCAGTGGATGCTAATGCTAATGTATTGGTACATTAGCAGTGGATGCTAATGCTAATGTATTGGTACATTAGCAGTGGATGCTAATGCTAATGTATTGGTACATTAGCAGTGGATGCTAATGCTAATGTCTTGGTACATTAGCAGTGGATGCTAAAGCTAATGTATTGGTACATTAGCAGTGGATGCTAATGTTAATGTATTGGTACATTAACAGTGGATGCTAATGCTAAAGTAATGGTACATTAGCAGTAGATGCTAATGTATTGGTACATTAGCAGTGGATGCTAATGTATTGGTACATTAGCAGTGGATGCTAATGCTAATGTATTGGTACATTAGCAGTGGATGCTAATGCTAATGTATTGGTACATTAGCAGTGGATGCTAATGCTAATGTAATGGTACATTAGCAGTAGATGCTAATGCTAATGTATTGGTACATTATCAGTGGATGCTAATGCTAATGTAATGGTACATTAGCAGTGGATGCTAATGCTAATGTATTGGTACATTAGCAGTGGATGCTAATGCTAATGTATTGGTACATTAGCAGGGGATGCTAATGCTAATGTTTTGGTACATTAGCAGTGGATGCTAATGCTAATGTATTGGTACATTAGCAGTGGATGCTAATGCTAATTTAATGGTACATTAGCAGTAGATGCTAATGTATTGGTACATTAGCAGTGGATGCTGCTATATTGTGGTTGCAGTCCTGACAGTCAACTGTGGAGTTAACTTGTGGGCATCAGTTTTATCTCTGAAGTTGGAATTCGAATGAATTGATGACCCATATGCAATCTCTCAAGCTTTGAGTTCAAATGTATACCATGTAGGCCTATACTATATTCTTTGGTTTTGTCATGTATGCAAAGGTCATAGGTCGCTAAATAAAATATTCAGTTTGATCTCTCGGAATACATAACCAATACCGTAATCATAACAAAGACCAGGCATTTTCATAAATTGCCAGGTTTCTTTGCTGTTCGAGTTTCTTTACAGACGAGGCCAAAGCGGACGGCAGATTGTGTGACAGGATGAATAGAGGTTTAGAACGAGGCCGTGTTCACTAATAATAGACACTGTACAGGCCTGTCCGGACATGTTCAGAGTAGAGTCAAAATGCAACATCACATTTATAAATAACAAATTCATTGCCAGAATACACATTGGCACCGTGAGGTTGATGTCACGGAGCGAGAAAATAGCGTGCCGGACACTAAACACGGCCAACATCACTTTGTCGTGTGTGACACGGCAAAATGCCTTCTGTTAGCGTCACATCAAACAGCATTTTGCTCATGTTTGAAGCAACCACATCTAGTTTGGCCCAGGCATGTCTCTCCGCCAACTGGAAGACAATAAATGACCACGGTTCATAATGATCTGTCTGTTCAGATCTTGCCATGAAGGTCAGTGTTTTAACATAAGACGTTTTCCAGGACAGCGTATTGATATCACCGCTGTAGATAGCTGCCTACACATAGTCCGGGAAGGACTTTCTTTCGAGGTCCAGTATTTCCAAATTTCCAAGTTCTTCTATGAGATGTTATGAGGTTTCTGGTACATGTTACATTCTCAACCGTGATGTCACCAGTAGAACATTTGTCATTAACACTGTCAATGAGGCACTTCTTAAAACCTGGGCCGCTGTGTGTTTCCCTGCCCGGACCAGTTGGGCATACAGGGGTTGTCATCGATTCAGTTCTCGCCCTCGTTTTTCACGTGTCTTCAGGGAATTCTGGTTTCTGGGCAGACATTTCTGTCTGTAGTTTTTTTCACAGTTTTTTTTTCAACTTGTTTCTTGACATGTTTACCTCAGAGGCCAAAACTACAAGCAAATTTCATATATAAAATGTACTAATTCCCCTTTCCTACTTTTTAGCGTGTGTACATCCACACTCCTACTATAAATACAAAACCTCTGTTCGCGACCACAGTCGTACAGGAAATTGACCAGTTGAAAAATTAGTAATTCAAAAAGGCGAATATATCGTTCTGTCAATGGTACTGTGTCTTCACAAGACTGACTGAGTGTACGGGGACGGGGGCCACAGCCAATAACCCTCTTTGTTCCCGCCACGGGTTACCACAGCTTCGCTTCCGGTGACGACGTGGGGGCTGTGAAGGGCCCCTCTGTCTGCGGAGATGTTTACGCGTGGAACAAATGATGGAGAAATGATCCGAGGGACAGAAAGACCCTATTTACAGAGAGAAGAGTCTGGATGAGGTAGAGACGAGGAGAAGAGGACAGAATGATTCTCTGTGCCTCGGGGTTCATTAGCCGTACTGCTAACAATCAATGAGTGAGTGGTGGACTTAAGTACCTTCTCCCGATACCGGTACTTAGTCTCTCAAGGTTGGCAGAATGGAGATGCGAATCTAACCGGTGCTTTTTGAGAGCACAAAATCTATACGATGATGCTGATTTGGCCTTGGACATGAAAATAAACACGCATATTAACAGGCGTTCATGGGCCCGAACACGGTCAATACACACACATTGTAAAACAAGCATTGACACACACACACACACACACACACACACACACACACACACACACACACACACACACACACACACACACACACACACACACACACACACACACACACAACACAGAGTATTGAGCATAAAAGCCAATAAGCACTACACGTGCTAGAGAGGGAATGAGAGAGGAACTGAGAGAGAGTGTAAGAAAGAAGAAAGAGATAAAGACGGTTAGACAGATAGTGAGAGAGAAAGAGTGAGAGAATAGGAGTGAAAAAGAGAGAGAGAGAACGAGACAGAGACAAGGAGAGATGCAGAAGAAAGAGAGTTTAACCGGGGGAATGTAGAAGGCAGTGTGGGGGGGGGGGTGTTAGTTCGCCCGTCGAAACTCATTTTCAAAAATCCGAACTTATTTTCTAAAGTCAGCATTTCGAATTGGAGCGTGTCCCCTCACATTTAATGCATCATTTTGCGAAGTGATAAATTTGCAAATTAGACATACATCCTTTTTCTGCTCTTAAGATACACGGCCTCACGGGGAGGGGAGCAGTGTGGAGGATTTAAGAGCGTTTCGCCGTGTCAACCGTTAAAACCCACAGGGATCTGCTGCACAATTAGAACGGGTGAAGGGGAGAGAGGAAAAAGCGGCAGACAAAATCAGGATCTTAAGAGCAGCGGCGTTATTCGTCTGCACAGTAACGCATCTGTTGCGGGTGATCCTTTTAAATGGTTCGTTTGCGAGGATAAAAGCAGAGCGAGGGAAATAAACTTAGTTCTGCCTCCAATCTGCAAATCCTTGGTGGTCATGGGAGATGATCCCAATTTCCTTCTGAGCAGCACCGTCAGATCTCACAATAATAAATTATTTAAGACTTTAAGCATTAATTATGTTTGATAAATGCAGAAGCCTGTGGACGTCTAGTTCTTCATGCAGAAATGTACCAGTCATACTGAAAGCGAAACACGTTAATAATAGTTGTCGATGTCTGTTTGCACGGCATTCTGCCGTCACATAAATTATAGAAGACAATGACAATGGAAGATATAAACCTGTGGTTTAACAGTCGAAATATATTAATTGCAATAATGAGAGTTGCCATTTAAGATTTACCAATACACTTATAAAATGTGGCACATTAAATACAAAGTATTTTTGAAATTGGGTGAAGGTATTTTTTATAGTATGCATCGGACCAAAGAAAATAGAGAACAATAAAACATTATCCCCTAGTTGAATTAGTTGTGTGGACTACCAATATATGTTTGTAACATATTGGGTGAGCTGTGCTGTACACAGGGTGGTTGGGAGAGCACTTCTGTGTATGTATATTGTAATTAGGAGCACAGCTGTTTTGAGTTGGGTTAATTAAGCACCGGGCATAGGTTTGTATCAGTAGGCTATTTAAGTCCCCTGGTTAGGTTCACTGGTGCTTGATATTATTTTACGTTACGTGTCGTTGTAGGTGAGTGTTGTGTATAAGTCCCATTGATACTGTTGTGTTTGTAAATGTACAAGTCGCTTTGTGTAAGCGCATTTCATTTATCGTCAGTATAGTTTTGTCCGTTCGTTGTTCTATGTTTGTTGTAGACTAC
The DNA here is from genome assembly GCA_029465975.1 of Dallia pectoralis. Classification (NCBI taxonomy): domain Eukaryota; kingdom Metazoa; phylum Chordata; class Actinopteri; order Esociformes; family Umbridae; genus Dallia; species Dallia pectoralis. Next base: position 10,838,799 of record CM055737.1, on the reverse strand, counting down.
AATTAAATACGACGAACGTGATTATCTGGCTCTGCATCTCGCTCCTTCTGCACTTCACCTGTACGGATCCGTGACAGAATATCAAGCCGACGAAATGAGCGAGCAGAGCCTGACGGAGAGAGGTTTCCCCGGAGATTATTGCTACACCTCCGGGGAGATTTACTCCTACCGTCACCCCACGGAGCAGTGGGACTGGTTTAAGCCGGAGACACCCCAGGAGGAGTATAGGCGTCTCCGCGCTTACTTTGGCTACGAACCACCTATGCAGCTATCAGGGCTGATTACATCGGGTCCGCGGTCCTTCCCGGAGGAAGGCAAGAGGGCACCCCGAAGGCGTCCCAAGAAGGTTTTTGGGGGGGAGCTAAGGAGGTGTTCCGGGAGGACCGCGGAGAGAACACCCACGGTCCTGGTGCTGCAGGAACGGCCACCCACTGCTCCGGGGCTGCAGACAGGGGGAGGAAAACCCCTGGAGCTACAGCCACTACCCCCGCCGTGGGAAGACCCTTTTCTGCCGCCGACGTCAGGGACAGAAAAACCCCCGGAGGGGTTGGATGACCAGCCCACTGCCATTATTAGGACGTGGTGGAGGACATGGCTGGACTTACAGGAGCCAGCGCCTGAGATGGTCGCCACCACGCCTGCGCCTGAGATGGTCGCCGTCACGCCAGCGTCCACGATGGCTCCTGCCGTCCCGCCAGCGCCCAAGATGGCTGTTGCCGTCCCGCCAGCGCTCAAGATGGCTGCCGTCGTCCCGCCAGCGCTCAAGATGGCTGCCGTCGTCCCGCCAGCGCCCAAGATGGCTGCCACCGTCCCGCCAGCGTCCACGATGGCTCCCGCCGTTCCGCCAGCGCTCAAGATGGCTGCCGTCGTCCCGCCAGCGCCCAAGATGGCTGCCGCCGTCTCGCCAGCGTCCACGATGGCTCCCGCCGTCCCGCCAGCGCTCAAGATGGCTGTTGCCGTCCCGCCAGCGCTCAAGATGGCTGCCGTCGTCCCGCCAGCGCTCAAGATGGCTGCCGTCGTCCCGCCAGCGCCCAAGATGGCTGCCGCCGTCTCGCCAGCGTCCACGATGGCTCCCGCCGTCACGCCAGCGCTCAAGATGGCTGTTGCCGTCACGCCAGCGCTCAAGATGGTTGCCGTCGTCACGCCGGCGCCCAAGATGGCTGTTGCCGTCACGCCGGCGCTCAAGATGGTGGCCGCATCGCCGACCACAATGGCTGCCGCATCGCCGACCACAATGGCTGCCGCATCGCCGACCACAATGGCTGCCGCATCGCCGCCCACAATGGCTGCCGCATCGCCGCCCACAATGGCTGCCGCATCGCCGCCCACAATGGCTGCCGCATCGCCGCCCACAATGGCTGCCGCATCGCCGCCCACAATGGCTGCCGCATCGCCGCCCACAATGGCTGCCGCATCGCCGCCCACAATGGCTGCCGCATCGCCGCCCACAATGGCTGCCGCATCGCCGCCCACAATGGCTGCCGCATCGCCGCCCACAATGGCTGCCGCATCGCCGCCCACAATGGCTGCCGCATCGCCGCCCACAATGGCTGCCGCATCGTCGCCCACCATGGCTGCCGCATCGCCGCCCACGAAGGCCGCGCCACGACGACGCTCACGATGGCCGCCGCCACGACGACGCTCACGATGGCCGCCGCCACGACGACGCTCACGATGGCCGCCGCCACGACGACGCTCACGATGGCCGCCGCCACGACGACGCTCACGATGGCCGCCGCCACGACGACGCTCACGATGGCCGCCGCCACGACGACGCTCACGATGGTCGCCGCCACGACGACGCACACGATGGCCGCCGCCACGACGACGCTCACGATGGCCGCCGCCACGACTACGCTCACGATGGCCGCCGCCACAACTACGCTCACGATGGCCGCCGCCAGGACTACGCTCACGATGGCCGCCGCCAGGACTACGCTATCGATGGCCGCCGCCAGGACTACGCTCACGATGGCCGCCGCCAGGACTACGCTCACGATGGCCGCCGCCACGACTACGCTCACGATGGCCGCCGCCACGACGCCCACGATGGCCGCCGCCACGACGCCACGATGGCCGCCGCCACGACGCCACGATGGCTGCCGCCCAAGATTGCTGCAGACTGTCGAACGCCCAAAGAGGGCTGGACTAACTGTCCCGGCCCGCCTCCGGGTTGAACGGACAATATATGTCTCCTCTGTTCCCCTTCCCTTTTGGTTAGGCTGTCTGGAAGCCAGCCTTTTAGTGGGGGATACTGTAACATATTGGGTGAGCTGTGCTGTACACAGGGTGGTTGGGAGAGCACTTCTGTGTATGTATATTGTAATTAGGAGCACAGCTGTTTTGAGTTGGGTTAATTAAGCACCGGGCATAGGTTTGTATCAGTAGGCTATTTAAGTCCCCTGGTTAGGTTCACTGGTGCTTGATATTATTTTACGTTACGTGTCGTTGTAGGTGAGTGTTGTGTATAAGTCCCATTGATACTGTTGTGTTTGTAAATGTACAAGTCGCTTTGTGTAAGCGCATTTCATTTATCGTCAGTATAGTTTTGTCCGTTCGTTGTTCTATGTTTGTTGTAGACTACAATTAAATACGACGAACGTGATTATCTGGCTCTGCATCTCGCTCCTTCTGCACTTCACCTGTACGGATCCGTGACAATGTTAACCAATATTAGTAGAACAATTAAGAATCACTGACAGTTTTTACAATTTTTATCTTTTTACTTTTGAAGAAACAGTTTGTGTCTTTAATCTATTTTTACTTGCATTTTTGGGCCGGATCTGTGCTATTTTCTTTATATGCGCAAATCAATAAATATAATTATTTTGGTTCAATAAAATAGTTTTGACTTGTTTTACAAAGAACGTACACAAAATCAATCATCAAGGAACACTATTATACACTGAAATAGCGGCGCTGAGTGTGAAAACGAACACAGCCCAACATCCCCTAAAGAAGTGCTAAGTGATAAGAGCAGAACGAACCCCAGGAAGGGTAAAGACTCCACGCATGCGGTGGTGTTTGTTTTCACTGGCTGTGGTACCGGTTTGTTTTCTCATGGACTGTTTGCACTCTCCACAGCACCATGTTTGCCCTTTGTCTCTGCCAAGATTCTCTCAAGCCATGAAGTCTTATCCAGACTCATGATTTACTGAGGCCAGACTGTAAATCGAGATCAATATATAGGATAAATGACCACGTATAGAGTTCAAATCGCTCTACTGGCAATGTCGGCTAATCATTAAATGCGTCCTGTTCCTCTGTTACATTGCCCCAGACTGTAATTTGTTCCTGTTCTGCACATACATAAAGAACACGACTTGGCATGTTTTTCTATTAGAAGAAAATATTCACTACAGTTTAATATAGAGTGAGAGTGCCGTGAAAAGCAATTCAGTCTGGCAACAAAGGCCAAGAATAGAACACATAGTGGGACCTGTGGAGCCGTAGGGGCCTCTGCTGGGCAGGTCCGGCTCTTTGGCACCGCTACGTATTTACCTAGAAGAGCCACCATGTCTGTTTGGACTGGATGTTTCGCTGGCCACCGGATTCCTGGACTGAATACCTGTATTCAGCAGTTTGCGAGAGGTACTGAACGCAGACGTCTGAGGCCGCGGGCCGACAGGCGACTGGAGAAGCCACAGTGTCACGTGACAGCGCCCCCCCTTACAGGGGCAGAGATATGAAACAGCAGCAAACATGATTGGATGTGTGTATTCTTTACACGGCCGTCCGCCCGTCTACTTTCTGTTTAGCCGAACACTAATTACCATGAAACAGTTTAGCTTCTGTTCATGTGTCCGCGTTGGCCTTCAATCAATACATTGATTTACAGAAAAAGTGCTAAAAGAAGGAGTCCAACGTTCCCTAATTAGATTTTGATGAATTTTCAAATCATATCCTGCACAACTGGTGAATAAACATTCTCAGAATGTTTTGCACGGAATGATCCAATTGCTTTTGACTAAAATGTTAAAAATGTTTTACTTTATTTTATTTTCTCTTTGGAAAGGATAAATAAGAAATTCATATTTAATCAAATGAAACTAACGTGTAAAGAGTAGTAAATGTGATATGACATAAATCATAAATTCAAAGATTTTCCAAGTCTAGCTATGGTCTCATGCAGAAATAAAATCTGAATGTGAAACGTGCATTTGTGGAATATTTAACATTTGTGTCTACAGTATAAACTGTAGCATTTTATTTCCATGTATAAAGTTTTTATTATAACTAATCTATAACATTAGCATATAGTAGTATAGTAGTAGTGATTTTCCACTGTTGATCGTGCCATACATTTTTCTTGTAACTTTTAGACTGCAGAAACAATTGCACGGACCTTTCAAATACACTCTAGTTATAAAATGGCAACAGAGGATTAACTCAATCAATCAATCAAATGTATATTTTTTTAATGCTCTTTTTACATCAAAGTTGTCACAAAGTGCTTTTACAAGCACCAAACCTGAACCCGACAGAGCACGCAACAACAAGTTGATACACAGCGTCTTGGAATAACTCCCTCCCGAATTTAAGAAGAACCATACTCTGAGGAGTGGCCACAAAATAATTTCTAAAAAGTATGAAATTATTGCAGTAGGTAATTGAATCTCTGCAAAAATAAACACGTATCAAATAAACACGTATCAAATAATCGCAAACGTAGTTTGAATTTTGCTGGTCAGCTGCCCTAATCACAGCAGGGTGCGATGAACTGCATGTTCTGACACATTCCTCCCGTAAGCATCGCCAATATTTTCTTTGACTTGTGCCACAGTGGTCTTCTGTCGATTTGGACCAGTTGGGGTAGCTTTCGTTGCCCTCGCCCATTGATAACACCCTGGAGCTGGTTCGTAGTTTGTCCCCCCCTCGGACCACAGTCAGTAGGTACTCACCACTGAAGACCAGGACCACTGTCAGTAGGTACTCACCACTGCTGACCAGGACCACTGTCAGTAGGTACTCACCACTGCTAACCAGGACCACTGTCAGTAGGTACTCACCACTGCTGACCAGGACCACTGTCAGTAGGTACTCACCACTGCTGACCAGGACCACTGTCAGTAGGTACTCACCACTGCTGACCAGGACCACTGTCAGTAGGTACTCACCACTGCTGACCAGGACCACTGTCAGTAGGTACTCACCACTGCTAACCAGGACCACAGTTGGTAGGTACTCACCACTGCTGACCAGGACCACTGTCAGTAGGTACTCACCACTGCTGACCAGGACCACTGTCAGTAGGTACTCACCACTGCTAACCAGGACCACTGTCAGTAGGTACTCACCACTGCTAACCAGGACCACTGTCAGTAGGTACTCACCACTGCTGACCAGGACCACTGTCAGTAGGTACTCACCACTGCTGACCAGGACCACTGTCAGTAGGTACTCACCACTGCTGACCAGGACCACTGTCAGTAGGTACTCACCACTGCTAACCAGGACCACTGTCAGTAGGTACTCACCACTGCTAACCAGGACCACTGTCAGTAGGTACTCACCACTGCTGACCAGGACCACTGTCAGTAGGTACTCACCACTGCTGACCAGGACCACTGTCAGTAGGTACTCACCACTGCTGACCAGGACCACTGTCAGTAGGTACTCACCACTGCTAACCAGGACCACTGTCAGTAGGTACTCACCACTGCTAACCAGGACCACTGTCAGTAGGTACTCACCACTGCTGACCAGGACCACTGTCAGTAGGTACTCACCACTGCTGACCAGGACCACTGTCAGTAGGTACTCACCACCGCTAACCGGGACCACCCCACAGGCCTTGTCGTTTCACAGATGTCCTGAATTAGTGGTCTGGCCATAACAATATGTGCTCTTGTCAAAGTCAGGTCGTTATTCCGCCACATTTCTCCTGCATCCAACACGTTGACAACAACAACTGATTGTTCATTTGTCACTCGATCTACCCAGAGCCTGACATGTGCCCTTGTTAGGAGACGATCAATGTAGTGTATATTTTTTATGGCACATACCAGATATAATAACAATCTTTTGGCCATATGAGATAAAAATTGTGAGATTATACAAGAACATTTGTACAATTAATCTAGATAATATATAAATACATTATTTTCAACAATTTCCAACACTTTTTTTAACACTTATATTAGCTTTGTTAAAAACTCTCGATGAAAATGCCTGTGAGTCCTAGATACACAGTGCTGGTGCAACTACAAATACAGATGAGTGTTTTGGTGATTACATAGCTGCTGGGAACTGCCAACACTTGACTAAGATACAGGAAATAGCCATGAGGCAGAGAGGTTGGGAAATGGAGGTATTGTGTGGCAGAGGACGGTTTTGAAAGGCAGGAGGTTACAGCAACCAGAAATGAACCTCCTTCTCCTCTCTCTAACGATTACGAGAAGACAACGTCTAATGTCATTACAGATGCAGTGATTTTTTTAAGGAAAGAAACGAGATGAAGTAGAATTATGAAATTGTATCATGACACATTGCAACGTTGAGAGATTATTATAAAGTTAAAAGACGGTGTCGTTTCATAACTCCTTCTCTTTCCTTTCCTCGAGGCCGGGGTTAGTGGAGGGTGGTGGAAGGGTGTGTGTGTGTGTGTGTGTGTGCATATGTGTTGGTGTGCGTGTTTGTGTGTGTGTGTGGGGGGAGTTAGCTGCGGGCGAGCTGTGAAATAAGCTTATTATAAAATGTTGCACTCAACCGGCCGGGTTTCTTGGATGCGTGGAATGCCCTGTCTCTTCTGGGTGCACCACTTGTAATATTGACTGGCAGGTACTCCAGCACGGTTGCCAGAGTTCCGGGCCGTCGCCGAGGAGGTGACGTTATGGTAATCATCGGCCGGGCTGGACAACCGCTGTCGCTGGAGACGTTCACCAGGCCCAGATGCCGCTAACATTTCCACCAATTAGGACCGGGCGGCTGTCTGACCAAAACGAGAGCCGCGGCAAACGGAGGGAACAACGCTGTCAGTGTCACGCACGCCGGCCTCCGACAGCTGAGTGGCAACGGAGTGGAGAGAAAATGAGAAGAAGTGAGAGACGGAGCGGAATTACCGGGGCCGGTTGCCTGGTTACCGGGGCGCTGATTGAGTCGGGAACTTCATCAACTCCTTTGAAAGGAGTCAGAGAGAACGCGAGGAACGAAAAAAGGTCTTTCACCTCTTTATACCTAGTTGCCTGGCTCAGCTTGCCGTTCGCATGAGTGTTCCTGGAACACGCCACGCTTTGTGTGACAGTCTAAGATGTCCCTCCTCTTTCCTGTCCTGAAGCCTCTGATGCGTGGTCCTTCCAGTTGACTGGAAGTACTTATTTGTCATTTCCTGCCTGGGCTGCGAGAGCCTGGCTCAATTCTCCTGAAGTCCTCGCAGCTGGATGGATAGGGAGAGAGATAACAGCCACCAACACTAATGAAACATACACATTTATAAAACAGTGTTTTTCGAAATGGCTAGTTCTGGTTAAATATTTGAAAAGGTCATGAAGCAATGAGAAGTGTAATGGTTTTCGCAATTTCTGTATCATCTGCGATCGAATAAAGATTACTTAAAGTAACAAGGCAAACCAATGTTTCCTAATGAAGTTGGTTAAATAATTTCTTCCAATTTATCTGACATATTTATTTATACGTTTTTACAGTTATTACAAAAAAATTGGCCCATGCTATGTTAATATTATAAAACCCTTTACTGATTATGGTAGCACAGGTAAAAAACAGTTTAAACATGTCAGCCTATTGTTTTCCTGAGAAAAAAGCTGCTCTTTGTGAAAAATTGCCTAGAAACAGCAGCGCAAACTGGCTCTAACCACAATGCAAAGAGGAGTGCGAGGCCCCGGTGCACAACTGAGCAAGAGGACAAATATTTGAGTGTCTAATTTAAGCAACAGATGCCTCACAGTCCCTCAACTGTCAGTGTCATTATCTAGTACCCGCACACTGTCAGTCAACAGTAAAGAGGTCGACTCCCAGATGCTGGCCTTCTTGCCGAAGGTGTTACACTCTCTGGTATTCTTCTGCCCATCTCAATCTTTTGTTGGCAACTCTGTTTCTATCAGAAACATTTCGAAGAGACCCCAACACTTATGAACTGTAGTGTAGGACGGTGAATTTGTCATCATCACCGTCACCCTTAAGTGGCATGTGGGTAATAAGAGAGGAGGACAGAGGCACCCGGACACATTTTAGCCGGGCGGAGAACAGTAGCCAGACTGTCCACAATGCATGAAGAGCCTTGTTGTCTAACAGCGTGTTCTGAATGGAGAGTAATTTCATGTCCTCGTGTAAAAGTACACCATATTGTTTGGGAATTAAGTACAGCATAGAGGGTCCGTAATTACATGTTCACAAAAACTGGTTTTCAAAAACTGCCCCGAAAATAGCTTGGAGGGTTCCGGTCTGTGTTTCGCAGCAGTCAAACTACAGAGCAGCCGGCTGACAGACTGTAAAATGGCAAAGGGTCTCAGAATAGAAGCAGAGACGTGTCCCCTTTTATTGGCTGTGGGTTTTTAGGGGGCTGGTGCCATTGTCCGGAGGCTTCCTGATTTGCATTGTGGTTCAGAAGTGTGGGTTCCTTGCGCCGAGAAACCATTGTTTTAAAGGAGAGCGAAGTGGGAGTGAAGGGTGGGGTAGAGGAGCGGAAAGCAAAATAAAATGAAACGGAGCCGAGAGTTGAGAGGATCTAACAAAGGCGGGAGGAGGGTGAGACAATTGTGTAACTGGTTTGGTTTCTCAATAACGACGAAGGTGCAAAATAATATAAAACCATTGGATAGGACATGTTTGTGTCCTTTATCACGGCTCTCTAAGGAGCGGGGTTAGGCGGAAGGGTAATCCTTGGAGAGGTGGAGGGGAGGGGTGAGGTGGGAGGGGTGTGGTGGGGTGTGAGGGAGGGAGGAGATGGAAAAATGAGGGACGGGGTTAGAAGGGAAGGATGTGTGCGGAGGTAGGAGCTGGGGAGATTGCAGGAGGGGGCGGGAGGGATCTGGTTGGAGGCTTGAGGGGAGGAGCTGGGGAGATGGAGGTGGAGAGAACGTGGGGAGCAAGAGAAGAGGGTTAGAAGAATGTGGGGGGAGTGAGGAGGGGAGGAGGAGTGGGTGTAGCCATCCAGGTGTGTGTGTGGGTGTGTGTGTGTGTGTGTGTCAGTCTATGTCGTCATTGACTTTCGCTTTCTAGGAGGATCCCCGGGCAGTGCTTTACCTGGTACCTCATCAGTCAGTCCTACCCCCAACCTCAGGGGAACCCCAAGCCTGAAGTGGGTAGAGGAAGGTGATGGAGGTGTTTGGTGGGGGGAGAAGCAAGACTCTCAACTCCACAGCCCCCGGCTCTCCATGACTGGCCATCGTCAAGGTGATCTCCCTCTCAGTAATCCGCACACATCTGTAGGTGCACGCCTACAAAACGGCAATACAATGAATGGACAGACGCAGGCAAAATGGACGACCGCAAACCATACCAGGAAGTCAGAACAGCTGTAGTGAGCCAAACTGTGTACACGATCAACCTTTTCCTTATGCCTTCCGTCTTGGTTACTATCACAACCTCGGACAGCGTTTTCCGGGGAAGCCACAGTCACCGCTTCCCGATTCCCTTCATAATGAATTCAAACTGTGTTCTTACCACACAATCGAATGAAGCACACGCCTTGTGTCTGCTAATCAGTGGGGAATACCACGAAACAGACGAGGAACTAGTGAGGCAGGTGTACAAACTATGTTCTTAGGGCACACCTACCATGCGTTTAAGTTATTCATTTTTATGTAGTTCTACCCTTTACTGGTTTTAATGTGTGTGAAATGCAAGCTCGTCAGCTAAAACCAAATTGACAAAGGTCGCTATGCACCAGTACAACTAGGTTTCATTAATAATGTTGATCTAAGCCAAATATGGTCAACTTTATATCGTTGTCAACTGTGAAATTGGTCGGTACAAATGAACCAAGCCTAGCTGGAGTTTACGGGACCTGGCAGGCTCGGCCCGTGAGTGGGAACACTGGTAGTGGGCGACTCAGCAGTATTAACTGATGAGGAGATATGGAGGTCTGCCACTCTGGTCTGGGGTGCCCCCCCCAGAGAGGGTTCACTCACCAATACAGTGCCAGTCCACAGGCCACCGCGCTACGCCCAGCCTTCACCTTGGAAATCGCTTTACTCTGTGAGGGAGACACAGAGAAGGAAGCCAACGGCAAACGGGAGGGAAATGTAGTTGGGTTACCATGGCGAGGAAGCGACAAACAAAGGCCAGTGGCGCTGTGTCATCAGCGGTGAGAGGTTGACAGTTTGGCGGTGATCCTGGCACCTAATGCGATGGGAGTGTGGGAGAATTATTCACCTCCTCGTTTCACCCGCCCCCTCGCCTAAATGTATAGTGTCTCTCTTCTCCGGTCTTCTACTCCTTTCTCTATACCTAGTTGTGATATGCACGGCCAACGTTGAGACGGCAAGACAGGAAGATCAACTGCTCCGTCTCTATATTTGGTCAGCAAGGAAATGGGTCAGATTTCCTAGACTTCCACCTAGACTACAACCTAGACTACCACCTCGACTACAACCTAGACTACCACCTAGACTACCACCTCGACTACAACCTAGAGTACCACCTCGACTACAACCTAGACTACAACCTAGACTACAACCTAGACTACAACCTAGACAACAACCTAGACTACCACCTAGACTACAACCTAGACTACAACCTAGACAACAACCTAGACAACAACCTAGACTACCACCTAGACTACCACCTAGACTACCACCTAGACTACAACCTAGACTACCACCTAGACTACACTCTAGACTACCACCTAGACTACAACCTAGACTACCACCTAGACTACCACCTAGACTTCCACCTAGACTACCACCTAGACTACCACCTAGACTACCACCTAGACTACCCACTTTATTAGACCTGTACATTTTTACATATTCAGTTATGTCCGCTGTTAGCTCCGCTGATGTGAAGCTAGCTCGACTAACTCAAACACAGTGACACACATCTGCTAAGACACATAAGTGCAAAAAGAAAAAACAAAGATGTTAGGAAAACGTGAAGAGAAAAACAACAAATAAATAAAGGAGTGGAGAAAAATTCCATAGTTCAGTGGAGGTGTCGGACAACAACAGAAATACGCAGCCGTGTATCGATTTGAAATAGCAAGCCTTGAAGCAACCGGAGTCTTCCTCTATCCAGGAAGAGTATCTACACACACAGGATAGACCATGGGGGATATGAGCTCTCTATCTCTCTCCGCGTGTGTGTGTGTGTGTGTGCGTGTGCGCGTGCGTGCGAGTAGCAACCTTATAAGCCCAGGAAAGGCCTGAAGATCAAGTGGAACACAGTGAATAATAAAGTCATGAGATAATCATCTTCTCATTACATACTTATTCAGGTCTATAATAAACCCACTACACACTGATGAGCCAAAACATTATGACAACATGGCAAAACGTTATGACCACATGTCATAACATAGTCCTCGGCTTGCCGCCAAAACATTGACTCTATAGACCCCTAAAGGTGTCCTGTGGTACCTGGAACTAAGACATTAGCAGACTCTTTTAGTCCTGTAAGTTGTGAGGTGGAGCCGCTGTGGATCAGACATGTTGGTCCAGCACGTCCCACAGATGCTCAATCGGATTGAGAGCCGTGAACTCTTCATAATGTTTCTCGAAGAATTCTCGATCAATATGTGCAGCATTTTCCTGCTTCATCCTTCCATCAGGGAATACCATTGAAGGGGTTTACCTGGTCTGCAACAATGCTTGGGTAAATGTCACTTGTCAAATTGGCAACCACATGAATGCCCGCACCGCCGGCTTGTCGTCTTCCCAGAGTGCATCCTGCCGCCATCACTTCCCCAGGTGAACGGCGCACACGGCCGGCTACGTGATGTAAAGGTACTCCTCGGACCAGACCTTCTTCTTCTGCTCCAAGGTCCAGTTCTGATGCTTGCGTGGACATTGTAGGGGATTTCAACGGTGGCCGGGGTCAACATGGGGTCATCATGGGGTCATCGTTTGGCTACTTACTTTGGCTACGTAAGTGTCAGGGTGTGATGTGCTGTGTGATGTGACATTTTCCTCCTGAGAGCATCAGAAACTTTTTCCTGCACCACATACCTTCTGTCGGTTTGAACCAGACGGGATAGCCAACGATGTCCTCGCGCATCAATGAGAAATGGGCGCCAGGCACCCTGTCGCAGGTTTATGGTTTGTCCCCCGATCGGTACTTACAGTAGCAGTATGTCATATATAGCCCATGCGGGGGTCGGCAGAAATGTCACCATTTCCAATGTACAGTGACTCACGTCGCCACCTGGAACGTATGACACTTCGTCTGCTGTGGCGCGGGGCACTTTTCCAGGGGAACTGGGTCACCAGTCAAATATTCATGGGCTGTAGGCTTTGCCTTCGGCGACTACACGGGGACAAACCTCAGGAGTGCCCGGAGCTGCCAGCCAGTCGGTTGGGCAGAGCGGCTTACGGCCTGTTTAGGGGAGAGTTTGTCATGCGATCTGTGGTCACGGGATAAGGTGACAGCCACCGGGTACCCAGGTCACTGAGTGCCCCTTTACAGTTTGACACATGGTCAATGTACACACACACGCACACATTTCCCTCAGTACAGATCAACTGGGGGGACCTGGCGACACGGAATGCACTCACACACACACAGGAAAGTCCGCGCTCTGACAGACCTTGTGACCTACGGTGTGTTTCATCTAGTCCGCGAAGATCGTGTTCCCGGCACAGGACAGCGAGCAGAGACATAGCTCTCGTTAGCCTGCCGGTGTAGCCTTTGTGACCTTTGATAAAAATGCGTATGTCTTCCTCAAATGCATGGATGACAGCAAGAACATGCCAGCGTATTGGCCCGGACGATGTGTTTCCTAGAGAAATCATACCGTAGTGTGAGTAAAAAAGAAAACCCCCAACAGGAATTCACCACTGACAGGAGACCAACTCAGTATAGGGACAGATATGGTGGAAAGAAATCGTATCCCACCTGGGTAGAATGTAGAGCTCAAAGATTTTTCTCACAGGATCGAGGGGGGGGGGGGCTGTACATTGTTTCACGGAGCACAGAGTTCAACGTGGCACGCTCAAGCTGACGCTACGCGGGAGAAAAAGTCAGTCGCCAGAGTTGAAAAAAGGCAGAGAGACTTTAGCAGCGCTTCCATAGCGAGACTTCTGAACACGCAGCGCGCGCAGACACACAGAGAGAACACAGCGGCCCGCACAAACAAACACACTAAAAATACAAACCGTGCATATCCAAATATTTCTCATCTAATGAGCTAGCACTTTTAAGAGACTCCGTTCCTCTCCAGCGACCGAGATACCCCGCGTCGGTACCTTGAGGAGATGCAAGTGCAACCGGAGGAAAAAGACGAAACGCGCGGCGCGCTATGAAAGGAGGGGAAGAGGAGAAGGTGAGCGGAGAAATCAAACGGCACCCGGGAGAGAGAGAGGGAGGAGAGCAGGGAAAAAGAGGGGGGAATGCGTTGCTCCCCGCTCGTCACATCTCAGAGGAACACGCCGGGGGGATGGAGGGGTTGCGCGCGGCGGAGACGGGGTACGCGGGGCGGGCGGGCGGAGGCGATGAGGGCTGAGGGGATGCTGTCGCTCCTGGCGAGCAAGCGGGTGAGTAAATAGACTCATGGGGGTTGTCGAGGGAACGCGGGGTGATGGTGGAGGGGAAGGCAGAGGTGCGGTCTGGGTAGAGATAACTCAGCTGTTGGGGATGGTTCCACAGAGCCAGTGTTGATGAGCCGGTGGGTTGTCTGCCTCTGTTACACCCCTGCGCTCACTTCCCTATTCCCAATCCCGAGCCTTCAGGCCTTTATCCCAGCTCCCCTCCCCCTTCACACCCCTTCCCCACTGCTCCTCCTACTGCTACAGAATCCCCCCCTCTTCTGCCGGTATCCTCTGGGTTCCCGACTTCGCCGCTCGGCCGATGGCCGATGAAGCCAGTTTTTTGATCCAGTGTGGTGTTATGCATCCAGACAGAGCCACTAGGCACCCTGACATCTCAGTGACGTCTCCGTTAAACCTGGTCAGAGCCACTGGTCTTCTGACTGCTGGTGGGAGGCACCCCCATATAGACAGGTTGAGTGTGACCCCCATACAGACAGGTTGAGCGTGACCCCCATACAGACAGGGTGAGCGTGACCCCCATACAGACAGGGTGAGCGTGACCCCCATACAGACAGGGTGAGCGTGACCCCCATACAGACAGGGTGAGCGTGACCCCCATACAGACAGGGTGAGCGTGACCCCCATACAGACAGGTTGAGCGTGACCCCCATACAGACAGGTTGAGCGTGACCCCCATACAGACAGGTTGAGCGTGACCCCCATACAGACAGGGTGAGCGTGACCCCCATACAGACAGGGTGAGCGTGACCCCCATACAGACAGGTTGAGCGTGACCCCCATACAGACAGGGTGAGCGTGACCCCCATACAGACAGGGTGAGCGTGACCCCCATACAGACAGGTTGAGCGTGACCCCCATACAGACAGGGTGAGCGTGACCCCCATACAGACAGGTTGAGCGTGACCCCCATACAGACAGGTTGAGCGTGACCCCCATACAGACAGGGTGAGCGTGACCCCCATACAGACAGTTTGAGCGTGACCCCCATACAGACAGGGTGAGCGTGACCCCCATACAGACAGGGTGAGCGTGACCCCCATACAGACAGGTTGAGCGTGACCCCCATACAGACAGGTTGAGCGTGACCCCCATAAAGACAGGGTGAGCGTGACCCCCATACAGACAGGTTGAGCGTGACCCCCATACAGACAGGTTGAGCGTGACCCCCATACAGACAGGTTGAGCGTGACCCCCATACAGACAGGTTGAGCGTGACCCCCATACAGACAGGTTGAGCGTGACCCCCATACAGACAGGTTGAGCGTGACCCCCATACAGACAGGTTGAGCGTGACCCCCATACAGACAGGTTGAGCGTGACCCCCATAAAGATGTTCTCCCATATAAATGTTCATACAGATTCCACTTTGTTTAGATATTTTAGGGTCATTACAATTTCCTGCATAGCCTATTTACTTTCATTGATTTGAATCCTGATTTTATTCCTAGACAAATAGTATTAGAATACTGTGCAAAAGTCTAAGGAAACATTTTCTTTTGAAGAAACTATTTTTGGCATTAAGTGTTGATTTGATTCTTTCTATGTCATATTACATTATAATACACATAAATGAAATCGAATTATCAAAAAAGTTGCCAAAAGAACAGTCAATAATGTGAATAGGGAGGGAAAGTTGAAGAAAATGCAGTATAATATCATAAAAGCTCGTCTGCATCTGATGAGAAATAAGGTCACTTCCTTGAGGGACAGAAGAAAATTCCTTATAGTGCTTGCTTAGCATCTGGCACCAGGGTTTGTTTGTTTCAACCATAAGAAACATTTTATAATAAATGTCCTTATATGCCGTGTTACAGCAAAGAAACCATTCTTGCCATCTCTTTTGCTTGTTGCCTTTCCGCAAGAATGTCTTCTTAGCAACAAATTTGAAGTCATTTTTTGTAGAATCTGGTGAAATGTTTTTCTATTGCTTCTGGGATTTAAGATTGCACTTTTAAAAGGATATATGGATTGAAAGCAGTGGGACACAAACACAGCTCGACTTTACAAAAACTCAGAAAGGTATACAAACTTCTGTTTCAACTTTTTCCGGGATAAACAATGTCAGTTGCTGATGTGTGTACGGGTG
The DNA here is from genome assembly GCA_029465975.1 of Dallia pectoralis. Classification (NCBI taxonomy): domain Eukaryota; kingdom Metazoa; phylum Chordata; class Actinopteri; order Esociformes; family Umbridae; genus Dallia; species Dallia pectoralis. The sequence goes on along the minus strand of CM055737.1, from coordinate 10,823,052 downwards.
TTCCAGCCCTCCCCCGATGATGAATTCAAAATTGTTGATCTCTTTAGATCATACACACTGTACACTGAAATAAACATTCAGTCAAGAAGCTTATCTTTTATCCAATGTGGATGCTAGCAAACAGATAACCGGGCAGATTATAGAATTTCCCTCTTCGTCAGCTTTATTGAAACGACATTGTGCGCATTCTAAACACGGACGTTGACCAACTCAAATGGTCCCTGTGAAGGTTGACCGGGGTTTTCATAAGATCTGTCATATGTTCATAATAAGTAATAAGAATATAAGAACGACGTTCACAGTGCTTCGCCAATAAACCTTTCAATTTAAAATCGACCAATTCCAGCCTACATCTATTTATTAATTTCACATCAATTCATATTAAACTCAGTTTCAAAACTGCACGTTTTTCTCTACGCCGCATGGAATTTAAAAGTCCTTAGCAAGGCAACATTTTCGACGTTGTTGTTTAAATTACCTTGATTACAGTTGTGGGGCCGTCGTGGTTAACCGATCCGATGAATACAGGCAGAACATTACAGATAAAACCATGTGATGAAAAACTGAGGCGGCTCTGGACTCTGTTGTGCTCTGTTGATTTCCTCACCGGCATGTTATACAATATCTCAAGGTAGCATTACAAGCCCCTCGATGACTGTAAACTGCCATGTATATGTGAAAGAACTAATAAATATCAAAATGAGGGAACAGCAGAACGCAGATAACTGCTACCTAGGGCTAATCATAAATGATTTCCTCAGGTTATTATGTATGCGCATGGTGTAAAAGCAAGAAAGGTACCATTTTACTCTTTAGCTGGTTCGGGGAGAACATCAAACCAACAAACTTAGCGATGACACCCAATGATTATATACATATTAAAAAGAGTGTAATGGAAAATATTCATCTTTTCGCAGACTAAGTGGCTGGCTGGTTACATCAAAGGCATTGTGAAAAAAATAAACAATTAACCACGAACTGGGAATGTGTTCATAAATAATGTATCCTTCTTTTCTCTTAGAAAATAAGTTGTGCAGCCGAGTAACCTCATATAGATCTAAAAGTTTTCAAGCTGTGAATTGACACACAAGATATTAGCCTTTCCCCTATAGGCAACAGCCAGAAAATAACGAAGCAACGCCAATGACATCCGTGAATTGCCAAACAGACAGAGAAACTTGGGAACTAAACCGATATGCTGGCACTTGCATTTGATATATGTATCATGAGAAAGCACCCGACACAATGAGCAAAGATCACCGTCCGCAGTTATTATGTTTCTGTCGTCACCTGGTGTCACCAGTCAATAGTTTGGAGACCCATAAAGAATACTTTTCAGTGCACCCGAATCAGTGTCATCTCGATAATTGGTGGCACTTAAGTAATACTGCAGTTCCAAATATGAGCTAAAACACACACACACACACACTCGTACACACACACTCGTACACACGCCGTAAGAGGCATGCGGGGCGAGCAGAGGGGGGTGTAGTAGTTGTGGGAGAGGTGGGAGGGGAGGGCCAGCAGGTGGGCAGGGAGCAGAGGGAGGGTTCCCGCCTGTCCATCAGCGCGCTATCAGAACGCTATCTGTGCCAGACGCCCACGTCCCTGCAGCGCCACAAAGACACGTTCCAGGATCCAGGAACGCTGCGGGAAACAGAGCAGGATCCCGGGAGAGGTGTGACAACGTCAGCGTGTACAGGGGCCACTTAACTCGGCGCGCGGGCACACACACTCACACACACACACTCACACACACACACTCGGCGACGGCACCGACACATGGATGACACACGCACAACACAGACGCCGCGCACAACTGTCACTTCGCCACCCCCACGCCAAACAGACGCTTCTAGAAGGAAATAAACGCTGCCATGTTGTCACAGATGGGCGGATTAATATTAAATGACTGAGATCACGTTAAACTTATCGATCGGATGCGTGTTCAACTGGGGAAATATTAGGCTACGCAGACCGATACGCAGACCGATACGCAGACTGATATGCAGACTGATACGCAGACTGATACGCAGACCGATACGCAGACCGATAGGCAGACCGACACGCAGACTGATAGGCAGACTGATATGCAGACCGATAGGCAGACCGATACGCAGACTAATAGGCAGACTGATATGCATACTGATATGCAGACCGATACCCAGACCGATACGCAGACTGATAGGCAGACCGATACGCAGACCGATAGGCAGACTGATATGCAGACTGATAGGCAGACTGATATGCAGACTGATAGGCAGACTGATATGCAGACTGATAGGCAGACTGATATGCAGACTGATATGCAGACTGATATGCAGGCTGATACGCAGACTGATATGCAGACAGATACCCCGACTGATATGCAGACTGATAAGCAGACTGATATGCAGACTGATAGGCAGACTGATACGTAGACTGATAGGCAGACTGATAGGCAGACTGACAGGCAGACTGATACGCAGACTGGTAGGCAGACTGGTAGGCAGACTGATAGGCAGACTGATAGGCAGACTGATATGCAGACTGATATGCAGACTGATACACAGACTGATACGCAGACTGATACACAGACTGATATGCAGACAGATACCCCGACTGATAAGCAGACTGATACGCAGACTGATATGCAGACAGATACGCAGACTGATATGCAGACTGATATGCAGACAGATACCCCGACTGATATGCAGACTGATAAGCAGACTGATATGCAGACTGATAGGCAGACTGATATGCAGACTGATACGCAGACTGATATGCAGACAGATACCCCGACTGATAAGCAGACTGATACGCAGACTGATATGCAGACAGATACCCCGACTGATACGCAGACTGATACGCAGACTGATACGCAGACTGATACGCAGACTGATAAGCAGACTGATACGCAGACTGAACGGTGTTTCATAGAGGTGTACGTGTTCATTCATCAGAGAGAACGAGAGTGACAGTGTGTGTCTATCTAATATATATTTATCTGTGTGTCTTCTCTCTTTCTGATACACATTTGCCTGCTTGTTTGTTTTGCCTCTGTGGCCGTCTCCCAAAAAAAGTGTCTCAAAAATCAAGAAAGGAAAAAAACGTGTGAAATAGAGTGATGTTGTACAATATTTGGAGGACTTTAGACTGTCTGCTCGTATATTGCTCAGTGGCTGTTAGGAGTGAAAGAGGAACAAGACCCACATTGAGACTGACAGTGAGATCTCTGTCGCAGCCGAACGGTCTGTTTATTCGTCTGTCTGCCGGTTTATCTGTCTGTCAAATTATCCCTCTCCACAAACATCGCGCCATGAGCAGCATGTAAATAATGGCCGTCGGTCAGGTGACCTGGCACACAGCGTTTCTTTACCGAGGCCAAACATTGCCCGTGGTCAGTTCAGTGCGAAGTGATGAGTCGTGCATGAGCCTACTGTAGAACATTGTATTTGGACGGGATCATGAAACATTTTAATGTTACAATGTCAGGTTGATCAATTGTTTGGTTGCTACAGGCACCATAATAAACTTTAACTTCTATTACTAGTTTGATTTATAAATCGCCCTATTTTAAAAGACTTGTTCCGCTCAAGCCAGGTTGTGCACAGTAAGATTGGTCTGAATTCTTGAGTCTACTCAGCTGCCATTTATACCCGAGGACGAGCACAAACAGCACAGGTTAGCTTCGCGAGTGACAGAAGCTTTCAGTAGAATCAGATCAGCAACGGATAAAAATATACTCTGTTGAAAATCCTGATTCCGCGCGGTTTACACAGCCAACAGACAGCAAACAGACAGCAAACATAAATAAATGTACTATCAGTGGAATGATTCATAGACTCCCGAGTTGTTTGTCAGAAAGTATCAAAATGATCTCTCTTCGAAAAACGAAAGTTACTGCTGTATCTCGCCCTCTAAATCAATGCGATACGCACCGTGTCGGAATCCATTTTTTAAACCGATCGAAACAAATAAAAAAGCAGCAGCTCACATCGAAAGGCCTTTATAGTGATTAAAAGATTTGGCGGAACGGCCCAAACAGAATGACTTATTTTTACACGCGCGCCGCGACGAGGCTGTGCCCGACATTGTGTGTGTTGGGCGTCAGCCAGAGCTCACTTCCATTTAACTTCAGAACCGGTTGCTAAGGTGCCGGCGTATTGACCAAACATCTCGTTCACCGCCGTCCAGTGAACGGCACCGGATTGTCACAACCGCGTTATTCATTGGCGCTGACACGCTCCGTAAGAACATAAGCACACGTTTTGACGTGTGTAAATAGACGACCCTCTGTGCTGCCCCGGAGAATCGTCACAGTCACTTGAAAACCCCCGAAGAATTTCCAGTCAAGCCGTTTGTCTGCCTCCTCGGTTCAATTACGGCGGGCGAGACGTCCGACCGACGGTGCTCCTGAATACAGTACCGCCACTTCACTGGCCTAAATTGGCCCAGTGTGGGACTTCTGGAGGATTGTCGACGCCGCTTGGCTGGTTGAGTTATTGGAGAAAAATTCATATTCCCGTGGCCGCGCCCCTTTTACGTTAACGCCCCGGTCACATTGAGGCCCCGGTCACGCAAACGCCCCATTCACGCTAACGCCTCTTTCACGCTAATGCCCCGTTCACGTTAACTCCACTACGCACCCTGATTGTCTGCGGCACTACGGCTGGAAATTGAAAACCCTGCTGAATACAGCAACACATCCTCATACCAGTTTAAAACAATAATAAAAAATACAAAATCTAGAAAAGGCAATGATTAAGCCTCCATCGTTAGCATTGTTACCCATTATTGACGAACCTTTCAAATCCTGACAACACGGAAATATGTCTATAGCACATCTAAGGAATGACAAGAATGAAGTGAGCAAAGTTGTTTTGCGGTTTCGGTATTTGCCTGCTATAGCAAATGTCATATTATCATAATGAGCCGCGATACTGTAACCTACCTGTCGCTGAAAGAGTCATGTGTTCTGTTTGTTTTGTCCGGACTCCGGGGAGACAAGCCACAGCTGGTGCCTTTGGCAGCAGCTAATAGGATCTTAATAACATCTAAATCATCGCCAGATAGCTGTCACCCGTTCAAAGTCATTCTACTTTTTATGACAGCAATATTACAACAAATAATTTACACAATGGAATTACACCGAGCTAATGTAACTATTAGTATTTTCATTGACGTTGCCAGCTGGCCGCTTACACTGTAACCCGTGACCCGTGATGAATGCCGATTGGTCGAGACAGCTAGTTGTTAGCTAAAATGTTAAGGGAATTAACTCAATTTTAGTAATTAATGTAATTATTACTACATCATCTAATAATATTGTTCTTGTTTCTAACCATTGTTGTACGTTGTCGGGTTGTGAGGAAATGCCAGTAATAATAACATAGCATGTATGTTACTGTCATAAAATAAATTGTCTAACTACTTGCTAACTGCACAGACTAGGTGCATAGCTGCAGGTAATGTAGATAAGATCACACATGTAAACATTTATTATCTCAACTTACTACCCAGACAATTCTACATACTTTGTGACAACAGGAGCCCGGACCCAGAATAGGAGCCATAGGACCCAGAATAGGAGCCTGGACCCAGAATAGGAGCCTGGACCCAGAATAGGACCCATAGGACCCAGAATAGGAGCCATAGGACCCATAATAGGAGCCATAGGACCCAGAATAGGAGCCTGGACCCAGAATAGGACCCAGAATAGGAGCCATAGAACCCAGAATAGGAGCGATAGGACCCAGAATAGGACCCATATGACCCAGAATAGGAGCCTGGACCCAGAATAGGAGCCATAGGACCCATAATAGGAGCCTTGACCCGAAATAGGAGCCTGGACCCAGAATATGACCCAGAATAGGAGCCTGGACCCAGAATAGGAGCCATAGGACCCAGAATAGGAGCCTGGACCCAGAATAGGAGCCTGGACCCAGAATAGGAGCCATAGGACCCAGAATAGGAGCCATAGGACCCAGAATAGGAGCCTGGACCCAAAATAGGAGCCATAGGACCCAGAATAGGAGCCATAGGACCCATAGGATGCTGGGGAAGGGACAGAGGCCGGACAGAACAGAAGGTATAAGCTATCGTATTATCAGCATCTGTATTGACTCTAATCAGATGTTAAACCCTAAATAATTCAAAGGCGTAATATGTGAAGTGGAGGTAGATGGCCACCAACACGAGTGCTACAGCCAGGGTCAGGACAGATGTGACACTGTAACGGCTGACATGCAGCTGATATGTCTGGACGATGTCATTACACGTGTCACCCGCTACACCAGAAATGACATGCTGGCACTAGATGACAGGCGGGGCCCAGGGTACGACCCCAGGCAACACACACACGATGCATGCAGACAGTCATGGGCATGAGAATATGGCGTCCTGCGACAAGGATGTAGGGCTGTGATATCCTGCTGCGGCGTCTGTTGGATCAGAGACATCCACCCAGATCCCTTTAGGCGATATGCCGGCTTTCACCCAGGAACACTGTGAACGTATGACAAAATTAGAAATACAGAGTCATATTCTACTGAATTTAACCCACAATGTGTTTGACTTACTGCACGTTTTGTACAGTATTGTGTCTTTTATGTACATGTTTCATGTTATGAATACGTATTTGAAAATGTATATAAATTGTTTATTAAAGACACTTTAATTACCGGTATGTATTTCTTATGTCATGGATCCTCTTCTCAGGTATGCAAGGACCACAGAAATGGATATACACCTGGAGAGTCTGACATGCTGTTGCCTTGAGTTGAACATGCCTGGTGGTTGTGGGTATTGTAGTCCAATGAGACCAGCAGGGTCCTGACCTCATACACCAGAGGAGACAAAGCAAAACGCCTTTATTAAAATATGCTAAGACTCCAGATCCCATGTTGATCTGTAACGAATAATTCAATTGTCTCTACAAAACATAGGTTAATACAGATCTCTCACTCTCATCTATGCAATGCAAATCATTTCAATAAAAAATATATCATTCTGCGTATATATCTTTCACGTGCCTAAACTGCAGGTACTTGAACAGAATGGCATGCACACATCTGCCAAAAGCCCATGTTTGCTTGTCTGTCACGCGATGCAGTATGCCTGTCCACAGATTCTGAAATATGCCAATTCCTCATAAACATCATGTCACAAATGGGTGAGCTGTGTTGTCACAGGGTGTTTAGGGGAGAGCACTTCTGTGTATCATGTTGATTAGGAGCACATCTGTTTTGGGTTTATCTAAGCACCGGGCAAAGTTTAGTTTATCAGTGGGCTAATTAAGGTCCCTGTTAGGTTCACGGGTGCTTGTGATTAATATAATGTTACGTGTCATCGAGGTGAGTGTTTTGTTTGTAGTGGTGCACTGTATGTTTTCTTATAAGTTGCGATCGCACTTTTCTATTCATACAGGTAACGTTTTCCGTTCGTGCCATGTGGTTGTTTTTAATTTGTGTAATTAAACGCCAAACCGAACGTGATTTATGCCCTGCCTGGCTTCTGGTACACTTCACCCATAAGCCTACGTGACACATCAACATAGCATACAGTCATTTATTGTAGTAGACTACAATTTACGTTCAATAATCGGACATCATGTAGGTTATAATGTGTAATATGCTCAGTGGATTGTTTTTGTGGCATTATGTAGTAGTTACTTTGGATGTCAATCAATTCAACACAGCTTTCAGAGACAAATACAGTACTTTCCATAAACTGCTTTCTGCTGTCAGCGGTTATGAAAGAAAACCATAAGTGGTTGACAGTGTCTTTTGTCCATGGGAGAAGTATAAATTTGACACGCATCTGTTCTATCTGTGTGATAAAATATAGACATGTCCTCAATAGTCACCATATTAGTACTTTCAAATGCACAACATTGGCTGTATATCAATTGCCTGCTCTTCATGTCCTGTCATATAAACCCATAACAAAAGAAGTTCACAGGAACAAATTGAGAATCGCCCCAGGACCAACAAAGCTCATCAAAAGCATTGCTAACCAGACGCAGCCTTACCATGTCGTAAAGATTGCTAAAATTGACACACAAGCCTTTTCACATCATATGTTAACTTAATATATAATGGATATAATGGCTTGCTCAAGGACAGAACGGCCAGTTGCGTCGCACCCTATAGGCTCAGGATTCAGTTTAGTCAAATGAATTGTGCACGTGTGTTCAGGCAGTCATTACGATCAATAAGTATGTTCTATGGAATCTCTCTCACATTCGGGGACTTTGTAGAACCATTTAGTAGTACCACATGTCTTCTAGCTGTCGGGGAAGGCTGACTTGAATCATTCAAAGCCTTTCATTGGGAATGTAGATGAGCAGTCTTGACACCAGTCTTGAAAGACTGTGGGGTGAGATAAGAAGTTGCAGGCTGTGCCATGATGTGCCATGATGCCTGTGCCAGGATGCCTGTGCCGTGATGCCTATGTCGTGATGCCTGTGCCGTGATGCCTGTGCCAGGATGCCTGTGCCGTGATGCCTGTGCCGTGATGCCTATGCCGTGATGCCTGTGCCGCGATGCCTGTGCCGTGATGCCTGTGTCGTGATGCTTGTGTCGTGATGCCTGTGTGGTGATGCCTGTGCCGTGATGCCTGTGCCGCGATGCCTGTGCCGTGATGCCTGTGCCGCGATGCCTGTGCCGCGATGCCTGTGCCGTGATGCCTGTGTCGTGATTCCTGTGGCGTGATGCCTGTGTCGTGATGCCTGTGTCGTGATGCCTGTGTGGTGATGCCTGTGCCGTGATGCCTGTGCCGTGATGCCTGTGTCGTGATGCCTGTGCCGTGATGCCTATGTCGTGATGCCTGTGCCGTGATGCCTGTGCCGTGATGCCTGTGCCGTGATGCCTGTGTCGTGATGCCTGTGTCGTGATGCCTGTGTGGTGATGCCTGTGCCGTGATGCCTGTGCCGTGATGCCTGTGCCGTGATGCCTATGTCGTGATGCCTGTGCCGTGATGCCTATGTCGTGATGCCTGTGCCGTGATGCCTATGTCGTGATGCCTGTGCCGTGATGCCTGTGCCAGGATGCCTGTGCCGTGATGCCTGTGCCAGGATGCCTGTGCCGTGATGCCTATGTCGTGATGCCTGTGCCGGGATGCCTGTGCCGTGATGCCTGTGCCGTGATGCCTGTGTCGTGATGCCTGTGTCGTAATGCCTGTGTGGTAATGCCTGTGCCGTGATGCCTGTGCCGTGATGCCTGTGCCGTGATGCCTATGTCGTGATGCCTGTGCCGTGATGCCTATGTCGTGATGCCTGTGCCGTGATGCCTGTGCCAGGATGCCTGTGCCGTGATGCCTGTGCCAGGATGCCTGTGCCGTGATGCCTATGTCGTGATGCCTGTGCCGTGATGCCTGTGCCGTGATGCCTGTGTGGTGATGCCTGTGTCGTGATGCCTGTGTGGTGATGCCTGTGCCGTGATGCCTGTGCCGTGATGCCTGTGTCATGATGTCTGTGCCAGGATGCTGTGCTGGAGGGAAAGTGGGCACGTATTGCCATGATATCTCCAGGGCCCTCTGCTGCCGCTGGAGGCTGACCGGAGGTGTCTTTACGTTCGACATTCTCTGTCCTCTAGTGTGGTGGGACAGCACCCAGCTATCCAGAATCAGTAACATGGTTCTGTTTAGAGAAATGTGGAAGTAAAGCTACATCATGTCCACGGGACAGTGTTCAGATAAGTTTAAACAAAATCAACAACATTTGCATAATATAACATACAGCATCACCACTCGTGTTCGCAGACAGAGGTTACAACATGGCAGGTACAGGCACATAACGTCAACCAAACCCTCAGCTAATATGAGGAGGACACAAATACAGTAACGTATTTATAAAGTACAGTGTCTGGGAAATCTACATACTGAGGTTATAACGTCTCATAACCAGTTATTACATATGCCTACATATGCATGGATTTTAGGGTCAGGCTAATATAAACCCCTTGTCCCCTGGGCTCCTTCAATGAGGGGCAAAGTGATACCATCATCCCACCTCAGCAGATACCATCATCCCACCTCAGCAGATACCATCATCCCACCTCAGCAGATACCATCATCCCACCTCAGCAGATACCATCTTCCCACCTCAGCAGATACCATCATCCCACCTCAGCAGATACCATCATCCCACCTCAGCAGATACCATCATCCCACCTCAGCAGATACCATCATCGCACCTCAGCAGATACCATCATCCCACCTCAGCAGATACCATCTTCCCACCTCAGCAGATACCATCATCCCACCTCAGCAGATACCATCATCCCACCTCAGCAGAGACCATCATCCCACCTCAGCAGAGACCATCATCCCACCTCAGCAGATACCATCATCCCACCTCAGCAGATACCATCATCCCACCTCAGCAGATACCATCATCCCACCTCAGCAGATACCATCATCCCACCTCAGCAGAGACCATCATCCCACCTCAGCAGAGACCATCATCCCACCTCAGCAGATACCATCATCCCACCTCAGCAGATACCATCATCCCACCTCAGCAGATACCATCATCCCACCTCAGCAGATACCATCATCCCACCTCAGCAGAGACCATCATCCCACCTCAGCAGATACCATCTTCCCACCTCAGCAGATACCATCATCCCACCTCAGCAGAGACCATCATCCCACCTCAGCAGATACCATCTTCCCACCTCAGCAGATACCATCATCCCACCTCAGCAGATACCATCATCCCACCTCAGCAGATACCATCATCCCACCTCAGCAGATACCATCATCCCACCTCAGGAGATACCATCATCCCACCTCAGCAGATACCATCATCCCACCTCAGCAGAGACCATCATCCCACCTCAGCAGATACCATCATCCCACCTCAGCAGATACCATCATCCCACCTCAGCAGATACCATCATCCCACCTCAGCAGATACCATCATCCCACCTCAGCAGATACCATCATCCCACCTCAGCAGATACCATCATCCCACCTCAGCAGATACCATTATCCCACCTCAGCAGAGACCATCATCCCACCTCAGCAGAGACCATCATCCCACCTCAGCAGATACCATCATCCCACCTCAGCAGATACCATCATCCCACCTCAGCAGATACCATCATCCCACCTCAGCAGATACCATCATCCCACCTCAGCAGATACCATCATCCCACCTCAGGAGATACCATCATCCCACCTCAGCAGATACCATCATCCCACCTCAGGAGATACCATCATCCCACCTTATTAACTCCTTCTACTCTCTGCTGTCTGTAGATGCTTCACTACGGGCCCTTTCAGTTTCCATGACACGCCTGATTGGAGGCAGGTTCACCTGAGGTGGCAGCAGAACTGCCCGTAATGACCGAAACTGGGCAGCGTTCAAAGGCCCTAATTGGCAGACGCAGGCCAGGTGGTTCTCCGCGGGGCGCTGATTTGGGAGAGGGTGCGTTCACATCACAGCACATATTGGTTTCAACCTAGCGAAATATTCAACACTTTTTACCCAAAGTCCTCTATTTCGGTGCTCCTAAAAAACAGACAATTGGATTGACGGGAGTTTCTTTCGTCAATGAGGCCAAATAACTGAATACAACTGTCGGAAACACACACAGAACCTGGGGCGCACCAAAAACAACAGATCGGAACATCAAGAAAAACCGGTGAGCCAAAGATGCACTGTTTGGCCATTTCAGTGGACTGGAGAAAGTTCCCCATAATGAAGTAAAAACCAAATAACCACGTGCTCACAGATCAGAAACCGAGGGGGACAAGAAATAGGCAAGCAGACAGTCGAACCCAAACACAGCCATTGCAGGCTCTGCGTGCAGCATCTAAGAAGTCTCTTGATTTTAGTCAGGGAGGTTTTAAGGGTGTACGGTTGTGTAGCGTCAGACGAAACATATGGGCTTTCATTACTGGCGATACGCAGTCACTACAAAACCTTCCGCTGTCACTCACGAAACAGACTAGTGCCTGTGGTAAGACCTCCAATTTGTACAGCTAACTAGCGAGTCCGTTACCGTCTACGCGGCGTGTTTGGCTTGTCTGTTCCCTGAGTGGGTATTGTTAGCTGCACATTGTTTCCGTTGATATGTGATATTATCGTCCACACTCTAATCATCACATATCAACAGTAATACTGTGGTAGCTAGGATATAATAGGCGTGTCTCTAAGCAAACTATAAGCGTACCGCTAAATAAGATATATTATATTGGCTTCGCTAGCCGGCTGTGCTCAAAAATAGACGGACAGTGTTACTGCTGTGATTTATTTGGTGAACATCGACATGACAGGATCTACTGTAGGAACAGACAGTTTGTTTTGCAAGCGCTTATTGTGGCGAGCACTGACTATTACAGAAGGTAATGGCAGAAATCTCAGAAATTGGACACCAAACGTCTTTATTTCCAGGGCATTGCACAGCCACATGTTAATACATCGACCGAGTATTGTTCCGTTATTAGTCGGATACCATTAGTGGACGTTAAGCATACAGTCAGACACGTCCTGTCACACAAGGACTAAACAGCGACTTCAAACAGCCCTACGTGCTGTGTCCTTCAGAAGTACGAAACCATAAAAGCACGAGATGAACGGAGCGCCGAAGGAGTGGAGGGAAATAATAATAAAAGAGAGAGGGAGGAAGAGAGAGCGAAAAAACACGAAGAGAAAGAAGGAGGTGAGCGAAGACACGCTGACTGTGTCCTGGTGCCACCCAGAACGCGGGCCTGTGTGCAGAAGGCAGCGAGAGGAACCGGTATCCCACCACTTCACAGAGACAGGATGTGTGGACATAGTTCTGAACCCTAAACAGGTCTGGAGTTCACAAACACCACCGGTGACTCTGTCACGGCAGACATCAACGTTTGGAGAAAATATTTGTGCTTGGACGTGCGTGAGAGACGACGGTCTCGTTTACAGTCTATACTGTATCTTTGAGTGCATTGCTATTATATACAGTTGATCTACAGTCTGTATGTATATAGAACGTATTTAATATTAACTACATGTATAGGTTAGTTTGCTCGTATGTTTAGTAACTTAAGTTGGGGACATGTGTGAACTTTCTGTTTTTTTTGGTATTTTAAATAATAGAATAATATTTGTTTAATATACCTATTATTACTTAAAAATAGCTTACATGTACATCCTTAAAGTCTCCCATTATAGATAATTAAGTATGTATATTTTATTTTCAGCTTGGGGTATTTTTGTGTGTGGGTGATCCTCACATATTAGGTGTCCGTATTAATGTGTTGCCTTTGCATTTCTGCTCGTCGCTAACCGTGTGTTTGCGCGCGTCTACGTGTGTGTTTGATGGAAGAGGCGGCTCGTGGAAAACCAGTCGTCGGTTTGAAGCTGCAGAACCTTTGTGGCTGCCAAGGAAAACTGCGGTCGGAAGAGTCTGCTAATAGAGCGCGATGCATGTCACCTGAAACTAGAATAATCTGAAAACGAGAAACCGCAGCAGGCAGGCATCTCTCTGGCCTCCTATTAAAGCTTACCAGAGGCCCTGGGCCTGTGCCACCTCGCGCCGGCGTGCTCGATTAGCCGGGCTGCTTCCGCTCGCGTGCTTGCCCGGCCCGACGGCACCGCGGGACTCCCGGGCCATGTCAGATGCACTATTAGCGCGCGTTCCAATGTCTGAGCTCACCTTACTGTGGTTTCCCTTAAGAAAACATTATTAGACTTGTGTGCAGTGCATTACTACACACACACAGAACACACACACAACACATATACACACACAGTACACACACACACACGACACACACACACACACACACACACAGGACACACACACAACACATATACACACACAGTACACACACACACACGACACACACACACAGGACACACAAACACGACCCACACACACACACAGACACACACACAGGACACACACACACACGACACATGACACACACACAGACACACACACAGGCGACCTGCTTCCAGCACTATTATAAAGAGGACAATCCGTCTCTGTATGTCAGCCAGTGGCCTGCTCTCTGCAGAGCGAGCCAGATATACGGATGGATATGGTGTCCATTCCTTCACACTGTTTTATGGCTTTCCCACCTGTCCCTAACTTCTGTTTCTAATCACGCTCAGGGTCGTTTCTCCAATCAAATCCCTCACATGTTGGTGTTCAGTAGACACCTACACTGAGTTATACTGAACACCAACATGTGTTCAGTAGACACCTACACTGAGTTATACTGAACACCTACACTGAGTTATACTGAACACCAACATGTGTTCAGTAGACACCTACACTGAGTTATACTGAACACCTACACTGAGTTATACTGAACACCAACATGTGTTCAGTAGACACCTACACTGAGTTATACTGAACACCTACACTGAGTTATACTGAACACATGTTGGTGTTCAGTATAACTCAGTGTAGGTGTCTACTCAGAAAGGACCACATATTCTAATATACTCAAATCTTATAATACATATATATATCACTCTGGTAGCAGGCCTAAAGTGGACATTCTCATTCGAACACGCTTTTAGAGAACAACTGTGGCAATTATCGAAACTCTGGGAAAAAACATTTGTGGAATAAACTGAAAGGTTTTATATATTTTCCCCGCGCTTGATTGAGTTTTAACCCCTCGATAGTCCGCTCTGATCTTTGACATTAGCTTCTATAGGGTCTCAATCATTTTAAAGTCTGGTCATATTGAACTAATGTGTCAAACTCTAGCCTGATGGCACCTTAAGAAATAGATGTCTCTCCTCGCAACACAATGGAAGCCCACTGCAACAGAAGCCCTTTGGTGACAGGCGGTGGGTGGCACTGGAGACGAATTGTGTCAATGGTAACCATTAAAAAGGACGACACACTCCAGTCACCGGCGGAACCTGATTCCTGATTATCTCAAGGTGTGACAGGTGCCGGAATGGGGGGGATCTCTTTTCTGCCACCCTCTATCTCGTCCTCCATATTTATTGTTCTGTGTCCTCTTCGTTTCTCCCTCCCTCTTTCCCCCCGTTCTTTCTTTCACTCTCTCGCTCGCCGGCTTTCCCTTGGAATGGGCTTTAACACCGCTGTAACATCAGTCAATTGACACACACCAGATAGTGGCCTGTGTCTAATGACTGTCTGAGCACTGCTCTCTCTCTCCCTGTCTCTCTCTGTCTCTATCTCTCTCACCCTTCCCGCCTGCCTGCTCATCTCTGTGTTATCCCCCTCACTGTCAGGAGAGACCTGCCTGACCATTAGGGCATTCTGGAGGAGAGGTGCTTGGCACCCTGTCCTAAACCGCATACGGACGGCCACATGCTAACGCCTGCAGCCTCAGTGGAGCTCAGCCTCGCTCGATTAAAATCTATTGTTTTGACCTCATAAAGCCACAAGTCTAAAGGCCGTGTGATTTTGGTATCTGCTTGGAGTCTCAGCGTCTTATATTAATGCCATTTGGTAATCATTTCATATGTGTATATATATGTGTGGTAGAATTGGTTGCTTCTCACCGATGGCATGTGCAGTGTGGGAGTTTTCCGTCTGGCCCCCGACTTTGTTTTCTCGACGAAACAGGACGTTTTCTCAGCCTGGCTTTTGACCTTGGATTAAAAATAAATATCGGCCCACGCTGCATCTTCCCCAACTGGTTCCGGGGGAGTTTCCCAAATTGAAAAATGATGTAAGAGAAACCAACATAAATAGAGTTCGGTCATATCCCTGAATGATTGGAAGCGTAGTGCGTTCAGAATCCTGTATCTGTGCTAATAAATAGCTAGGAAATGCTAATAAAGCCTGGCTGAAACAGATCCCGAAAATAAATGTATATCCGTTGTAAGAACTAAGACCAGAGTACTAGGTGATTTCATATGGCAGAACATTGAATGTCAAAATGCCTGGAGGCACGTTGTACATTCTTGGCATGGAATATTTTGATAGTGGAAACAAGCTAGCTTGCTAACATCATTCCGAATGCTAATATCTTGCAAATGTCATGTTGTGGTAATGGATTAATGTAAAAACACTGGTAGACAACTCGCCCTATGAACTCCCTTTACACCCAAATCACCAGATATTACCTAACACCATCTTAATATTGTTTCCTGTTGTACCAGGATGCCTGACAACCTTCCATGATAACCTCTGTATTATCTGTTGATAAGTCATGCTTTATCAGTGAATGGCAACCTTTTCGAACCTGGTTGTCTGTCTGGGAGAAACGTTTCCCACAGACATGGTCCGGACGGTGATGGACGGTCTCTTACTTTCCCTTTTCTGTTCTTTTTTCTTAGAGTAGTAGGAAATTGTATCATTGGCATTTGGTTAGGATCAATGTAGTAACTGATTGTGTTTTTCTATGTAATATTATTATATATTGTGCTGTAGGACCCCCATGTCCTTTATAGTATTACAGTATATTGGGTTGTAGGACCCCATATTTCACATGTAGCAGTATATTGGGTTGCAGATGCTGTTGAAAGTGTCTAGTCTTGTTTTGTTGTTAATATGTTTAAAAAATCTCCAATGATGGAGTGAGGTACTTAGTAAAGACTACACACACGTGACGTCCACACGTCCACATAACACCATGATCTTATTATCTTATTCTCAAGAGTCTGTCCGTAATCATTGTTTATCGTCAGATACAATCAGTTTTTATCCTTGTCAATCTGTGGAAAGTTGCACT
This sequence comes from Dallia pectoralis, assembly GCA_029465975.1. Classification (NCBI taxonomy): domain Eukaryota; kingdom Metazoa; phylum Chordata; class Actinopteri; order Esociformes; family Umbridae; genus Dallia; species Dallia pectoralis. The sequence continues at coordinate 10,806,414 of CM055737.1, read as the reverse complement.
CAAATAAATAAATAAAAGCCTGAGTTATGCGGGGAAGAATTCTAGTAATTGCAATGCCCCATTTTGAAAAAAAATTTTGAAAAAAGAAATATGAAAGCAGCCAATTAGCATGAAGAAAAGACCAAAAATAACACAAATACATACAATACATTCATTAGTCAACGTCGAATAATGGCTTTAAGAAGAAAAACTGATAATCCCCAGACATTAAGATCCTTCAGATACCTTCATTAAAGACTTTTTCCACTGTATAATAATAAGATGTCTTAGTCATAATATTATTTGGAAAGATTACATTATAATGTATTTCTCCTGTCCATCCCTGTGAATAAAAAACATCGTTTTATAGCTACAGCATTTAAGACCAGGTTTTGTTGTGATTTTGTGGCATGTTATAGCAATACTTCGTTTCACGGAGCTAATTATGATAATCAACGAGTGTGATTAAAACAAATGAACCCGTTGTGTGTGCTTCTGCCCAAGTTAAGCGGTGAATTGGTTAAATGTTTAGCTCATGGTCTGACCTGAACTTTAAACCTGAAGTATGTACAGACCCCGACCCGGCTAGCCGAGATGGTATAGACAAATGCTAGAACCGCCAAATGAGTAATAAAAAAATTTAAATTAATGTCTGCGTTGCCTAGGACACCCTATTGGTCAGGGCCGGCCCTGGGTGACATGGAGAACATTGGTTCAATTCCCCACTTATATGAGAGTGAAGCGTATGCGGAATCCTCTATGGTTACTAGTTAGATTCAAGTCATGAGGTCTGTGAAATGAAGAGCCCCCCCCCCCGTTTTTTTCCCTCTGGGCTGATGGTATCTCCCAAGCTATATCAATTTCATTCTCAGTGGCCAAATTTCCAGGCGCTGTGAAATGGTCCAAATAGCGTTACAAATGGGGAGAGATAAAAGGGTTAAACTAATTGCAGTTTGATAATAATAAAGTGATTCTTTTCATTCTCTACTAGCAAAGCCCGTCTGTGTGCTGTGTGTCTTCAATAATATTCAGGCTGATTAATCTTTTCTCCCTTTTCTATTTTATTATTAAGCGAAACATGACCCTAAAAGACAGAGTACTATTGCCTATCTCAGAAGCAAAGGAATTCGACACGCTCATTTTGAATTATCAGACTTATATAAAGTCTACAGTAAAATCTAGCATAGCTTCTTCTTTTTTCTCCGTCTTGTTAACTTGCTCTATAGTGTTCAAGGTTTTAAAGGAATTGTAATGCCAAAGGATGTTGAATCTATGCCATATTCTGATGTCGCTTAGATTTTTGCAGATTCAGATATTTTACTATATTTTTAACTTAACTCTTTGTTCAATGTTGTCATTCACACACCAAAGTTGTTTTATTGGAGGTGACCGCTAGGAAAAAGCTATACGAATAATTGCTCTCAAAGCCAATAAGAAAAGACACATTTCAAGATGTGCAAACTATATCATTTTTATTTAGAGATATACACTGCACAGTATGTAAAAAATGATAAAATGTAAAGTATATTAAATAAATTATGCATTTATTTATCCATTTTGCCATGATGATTGTTGTGTCAAATATTTTAAGAAGTCAACACCATTCTTTTTTATCTCTATATTTTCCCTATCAGGGCTTAAGACAAATTCTGATATATAAAAAATGTATCTGAATTGACAGAAATCATGTAAACAAAAACAGAAACAAAATAATACAGGCAATCCATCAAGACGTGCTCAGCAGATTACATTATGCGTGCATAAAACATTAGAAATACAGCAGAATTTATCTAAATTATTTACAGATTTGTATTATTTACACCCGTTTTGAGTGACAGGAGAGAGTGCAAACAGGCCTAGCAGCACCAGAAACATTGTGCCATGTCAGAGTTTATGTAACGCTGGCCGGGCAAAAATCCATTATGTCAAAACTCGTTTCCTGCCATAAGAACACCAAACAGGCCAGTCTAAAGAGGGAAGAGAAAATGGTGAAAATTGCACTTTAAAATCCTTGATTCGGCTTCCAAGACCGTAGAGTAATGAGGAAGAGAGATGGGCGAGTTGATGCTGTTCAGATTACTTCCAGCAGGTAGGACAATGTGTCCGTACTTATTAATGACTTGGACGGGAGAGAACAAAATATACTGTCTGTATAAAAAACAAACCTCACAAACCCACAGTTTATGGGCTAGATATAAAAAAAACAAGATAAAATACACAAGGCTCGATTCGTTCACTGCCATGTAATTCTGTGTCTTTCTTGGTTCTTCACATTTGTAACTATATTTCTCCCGGATTTCTCCTCAGACTTCAACGTGACTCAGGTCACTTTTGGACAGTTAATCAGACTATCCACCCAACCGAAACATCCGCGTGCCGTGCACCCAGACCCGGACGACAAAGGACTGTCATACGTCGACGCGTACGGAAAACTCGCGCACCTCAAACTTTCCGATAGTTCACCAAACAGAACTAATGACCTTGAAAAAGGAGCGAATTAGCAAACATGCCGAGCCATCTGTGTGCCCCGCAGGCAAACCGACGACTCTGTCTTTGCCAAGGTAGTCTAATGAAGCTCTTACATTTTACATGCAAATCTCTGCCTAATCTTACTCCTCTCTCTGCCAATGTCTCCGGCAAATAAATATATAAAACCCAATTATGATTTAATTAATAGAAATCTAGCGTTCCGTGGAATTGCTACCTTGGCTGGGGTAACTCTGGGACTCTGGGTTGATTAGCAGCGCTGTTCTACCGCATTACGGACTCACGCTGAATCCTCGTCTGTTTCCGCTGTTCAAACAAAGGCACCCCGGGGCTGTGCTGTATGAAGGCATCCCAAACTCTGACATAAACCCATTGACCCTTACTCTCAGCCCGAGCACCCTGGACAGATCGCCAGGAAGTGGTCATTCCTGCATTATTAGCCATCGTCTTATTGTGTAGTTGTAGAAGGCAACATTTGTGTGTGTTTGAGTCTTTGTTCACGTTTGTGTGTGTCCACGTCCCCTTGCTTTCAAACTGGATGAAACTGGACGAAGCACACATCACGCTTCAATTGTCCCTCTAAAGCAGGGGTGGGCAAACAAAGGCCCGCGGGCCGAATCCGGCCCTTGAGGCAATTCCATCAGTAAAATGTAAGAGCTTCATTAGACTACCAGTCCAATTGTAATGTTTCTGAATCTGAATTAAAGTTATTTAGATATAACACACCTCCAGTATATATGTTATGTGTATACATTTTAATTATAGCCATTTCTGGCCCACAAATCTTTTAGAATGAACAAATTACATTACAAATGTGGCCCTTCATATAATTTCAACGTGCTGATGTGGCCCCTGAGCTGAAATATTTGCCTTCCCTTGCTCTAAAGCAAAGTGTGGTCAAAGTGAATCCTAACCTGGGGCTGTTCCCCTACCAATATCACCAAAGGACCGGAGAATGTATGCCTGACACAACCAGAACGTCTGCGGCTCAAACTTCAATCCAGAGAGTCAAATTCCACAGAGTCTCCGATTGTGAGATTTGAAAAAACTCCTGCACAGTTTCCGCGCTGAAACGTGTGTCTGTGGATAAGCAATACAACGGAATATGACTCAATAGGAGAAAACGTATACAGGCATATTAACAAGCAAACAAAAAAGTACGCACCTACAAACAGATTTATTCGCGTAAGCCATTGCACACACACACACACACACACTCACACACACACACTCACACACTCACTCACGCAGGCACACACACACCCAGATTCCCAAATGTTCCCTGGAGGTTTTTCTGTGATTTCTGGGTTGGCTACTCCACTGTCCACAGTGACAGGAGGGCACAAGGTTCAGCTCCACTACGGTCAAGTAACTGTCCATACATGGACATAGCTTGGTGTTGAGGACTTAGCATTGTCCTACACCAGGTCCTGGCAAAACTGGTGGCCACCCGTGAGAAGCAGGTCCCCTACGACACCAACTCTGCTAAAAATGCTTTTTATTCAAGGCAGTCTGGTCTGATCATGAAGCGCAAATAATATTGGCCTTCTTCAACTGAGTCAAAGATCAACATCAGCAGTCTTTCATTCTTTCTCTCTCTCTCTCCCTCTCTCTCTCTCTTTCTCTCTCTCTCTCTCTCTCCCTCTCTCTCTCTTTCTCTCTCTCTCCCTCTCTCTCCCTCCCTCTCCCTCTCTCTCCCCCTCTCTCTCTCTCTCTCTCTCTCTCTCCCTCTCTCTCTCTCTTTCCCTCTCCTCCCTCTATCTCTCCCCCTCTCTCTCTCTCTCCCTCTCTTTCTCTCTCTCTCCCTCTCTCTCTCTCCCTCTCTCTCTCTTTCATTCTCCATCTCCGTTCCTCCGTTACTTTTTCCCCCCTTTGCTTCCCAGGCAGGGACCCTATGGGTGACCGGGAGTGATTTTCCCGTGGCAGTGGAGATGGCAGGGCAGCTATCAGTCCCTTTCAATCACACCAGCGCTGGTCCGATAACGAGCTGTTAATGGGCCCGTCCTATCAGTACTGTGACTAGGCAATGCACGGCACCACCTGGGGCTGGGAGACTGAGCACCGTGACACGGAGCACCGTGACGCCTTCATCTGATAAGGCACCATTTGATACCACCTGGGAGAAGAGTCCCCTGTCACATGACACAGCGCAGGCCTTCACCCCATTTTGGTTCCCACTCTCTCTCTCTCTCTCTACCCCTCTCTCTCCATGTTCCCCTCTTTTCCTCGCTCGCACCGTATTCCCCATAACCAGTTACCCACTTCCCGGAGAGGGACATTCAAGTTTCAGCAACAACACAGATAATATGTGAGCCTGAAAATGTAATCTTGACTCTCGTTGTCATGACGATCATCGTCCTCATACTGTAACCAGTCGCCTTAACACCAACTTTAATATCATTCTGACATTTGACATGTTAATGATTCCTAGGTAAGTTGCTGCAGAGTAACACAGTTTGTCCATTTGTGGGTGTGGCTTAGACACGGGTGAGTGGGAGCAGCCTTCCGATTGGGTGGGACAAAAGAGAGAGAGAAAACAGCAGGAGGGAGAGCTTGTTTGGGCCGTAGAGGTTAAGCATTATGATTCAGTGCAAGTAAAGTAACTCTTTGAGAGAAGAAAATGCACGCAATAAACTATTAAATTTGATGACGGCTATGTTGTGTACACGCAAACATATTCCAAGAAACGCATCATATTTTAAAGACTAGTGGTTAAAGCGTTCCCAAATTGGACAAAAAACAAATTTCTCCGAACAACTTTTGGCAAATAATGACACGTAATTGTGTCCTTACATTACGTAATAAGGAACAGACCATTTTGATTACCTTTTGTACAGGTCTTTTCTTATTCATGTTCTTTTTATCTTGAGCACACACACACACTCACACACACACACACACACACACACACACACACACACACACAAGATCACATTGTCAAATCTAACTGTCATTTTCTCGTGTATACAAGTGAAACTGCTATTTGACGTGACACACACACACACACACACACACACTCTCCAACAGATACATATATTTCGCCCTGTAAACAACTTGCAAACACTCTTTCTGTTCTCACTTTGCAGCAATTATTAGCTGCTAATAGATTTGCAATGTTGCAGTAGACTGATCCAATTACAGGATCTCCATTAGCAATTAACTTCTAGCTAAAAATAACAATAATGCCAATTACATGCACACTTAATCACATAATCAGCATATTCTGTCACTACACAATTATTCTGGTTAACCCTATGTTTATGAATTGCCTTGCCTGAGCGACGAGTGCCTGCAGAAATGCTGGTTCTGATTAAACGAGAATTACGAATACAGCATTTATGAAAAAGAAAAACGATCTATTTTTTTAAACAGATTTGGGACTTTGACAAAAGGTTGTGGTCTACATGAACGGATAGAATGCAAATTAATAGATCTCTGTGATAGACAAAATTCCTACCCCCCAAATAATGTTGACATTTTGGCATCGGCAATTATTTTTTGGTTTAATATAAACGTATTTCATACCAACGTAAAACACTTTATAACACAAAATAGTAACAGTGTTTCAATAGAAGGTGAAGGACAGTGTCATCACCCACGATGCCAGCTGTCAGTACCGATAATGATTGACACGTGACCCCCCACATCTTACGGTACACTGACCGAACCAAGTGGTCCATTATGTTATAACGATCCAAAAGTCAAGACGACAACCGCGGTCTAATAAACCCAGGTTGAGTTGCTTTTTAATATACTCCAGAGTACGATGTGACATCTCAGGTCCGGTCTAAAGCGGGGCTTTCCCCCGGAGCTGGCAGAGTGTCGGTCTGTTGGCAGCAGAGCCGGCGTCGAGCGCACTGAATCACAGCGTTGGTGGTCCGTCCATCTGTCCTAGATGTGGAATTACAATAACCTCTGGTGGTCTCGTGGAGGTGTGAGGGTATTTGGGGAAGGGGGCGGTCGGGTGGGCGGGTGGGGTTTACATATGTGTCTCAGAGCACACTGTGTTGGGGTTCCAACAGAACTTTAGCTTTCTGGAGCCTCTTACTGTGTTTGGTCGCGCACGAGAAATGAGTCACTCTGTATTACTGAGTCGGGTTAATACGTCTGATATGTAACTGGTAGTTGTGTGTGTGTGTGTGTGCCATGCACATGTGTGTGTGTGCATGTGTGTGTGTCGTGTGTGTGTGCCATGCACATGTGTGCGACGCGTGTGTGTGTCGGGTCTGTCGAGGGGTAGTTACGATGTGTAACCTACTGTATCAGCATCTAATACATTTCGGTCAGGCTGTGAGTCTGTGTGTGTGTACAATGCACATGTGTGTGTGTGGAGGGGGGGTTCCGGGTCTGCCTGTGTGGGCCTGCCTAACTTCCCCGTAACCCCCTTGGGAGAGCCACACGTAATTTCTTTTTTGGGGATGTGGGGTGGGACGGCTCACCTCTGAACACTGGCCGCTTGCTGTGATTGGCTGCTCACTGTGATTGGCCGCTTACTGTGATTGCCTGCTCACTGTGATTGGCTGCTCACTGTGATTGGCTGCTCACCGATTCCCGCTGTATTGCTATTGAGTGTTCAGGCAAATCTAAGCTTTAGAAAGTGTCTCACCATACACCACGACTGTCAGTAATACACCCCCCCCTTAAACACACACACACACACGCTCCACTACCATCGCATGGACGAAGTCATGACCGACCTGGGTTCGATATTGTTGTAGTGTCCGCGCGCGTGCGTGACTGGCTGTAGGTCAGCAGTTTTCACGCCCGTCTTTTATTGGCCACGGCAGCTCTCTGGGCCTGTGCACAGGAGCGTGAGCACCACATGCTGGGCTAGCTACAGCCTCTGTTCCCCAAACATGCCGTGTGGTAATGAGAAAAACTAGGTTAAGGACATGAAAGGTCTAGAAGGATGTTAGCGTGTCCTCCGCGCGGCGGCCAAACCACTCCATGGACCATAGAAATATTAATTAATTAATCGGCCCCTGCCCCTCTACGCCATAACCTCGCTGAGGACGACGACTATTAGATCCGTTGGCATTGGATACGGGTTAGGACGACTGCAGAGAGTCACAACACAACCCCCCCACCCAAAAAAATCACTCTCAGTCTAGAAGGAGAGATGCGATCAGTTAGGCCGCTCCGTCAGACAACTGCTAGGATGAGGTTGAGTTGGCTCGGAGGGCGACGCGAATGCATGGGTGGAACGGTAGGGCAGGAAGGTGCGGTGGGATGGGGAAACATTAACTAGCCCGCGGTGGAAGCTGGATCCGCCGGCAGAGAGAGAGAGAGAGAAAGAGAGGGAGAGAGAGAGGGGAGTGAGAGAGAGGGAGCCAGCACCCGGGTCTGCTTTACATAAAAGAACCGCTGCGGAGCCAGGACCCGGACCAGTACTGCCTCCGTAAATAGTATTAGAGGGGTGGCCAGTGGCTCTGCTTGGCCCCTGAGCTCTCTCATCATTGACATGTGCTGTCTGCTCGGGACACTCCATTCAGAGCGGAGCTTATTAATAGACCCCCGGGCAAACAGTACGCTCTGGAAGTTTCCAAAGGCCTGCTGTGGCTTAGGCTAGGATTTCATAATGGGATAATGACACGGCTGGATTATTACATATCCTACTTATTTACCCGTAATAATATTATACTGGCTAAAGTCAAATGGGTCATCGCTGTCAGTCACACTGATTGGCAGGGTCGAGCGTGTCGCAGTTTCCTATTGGTTTAGATTTCTGTTATTTCGAGAACCGCCTCCGTTGAAACTTCATCAATGTTTTTTTAAAGGGCATTAGAGAGCATCGCTGAATTCAGTGCTGTATTGAAACCAACAAGGTAGACGGGGGCATGACTAGGCATTTTCTGAATCGCTTCTGCAGACCAGCAGTAAGGACATTTTAGTAATGACTAAATGTCATTCGTTTGTTGTAGCTATTAGATTTCAATCATCTTATCCGTCCGACGCAGAGACAATTACTCAACCTCGCTTTTACTAAACCACAGCGGCGTATTTTTCCAAGAAGCAATCTTCAAAAGTATCCGAAAGAATTCAAACAGTTCAGTGATTCGCAGTAAAGCCCTCCATTTACCGCGGTTCGCGTACGGTCGTTTTGAGTTTTTGGCTGGCGAGGGCCGCAGCCTTCGTCTGAAATGAAAAGCTTTCGTGCACACAGCTTCAGACTGTGTGTTATAGATGGCTGTCGAGGATAATTGAGGTAATTCGACGTGCACCATTTAATGGGCCGGCCGTTTAATGCAATATTTAAGTTATGCGAGTCATAGCCACGCATATCAGGGAAGGGTCCCCACCTAAACCTGTGGGACGAAATGGATCGGAAAAAGTCCACAAATAATATACTGTATGCAGGGGAAAGCCTACAGTATTTCTTATTACGTCAACAGTAGATAAGTGAACAGTCGCGAGTTCACAAAAGTTGCCAAATTCGGCCGACATTTTGAAGTCGATTATGATATTATTTCACTTGTGAGGCAGACTGGAGACTCAACCTCTGTAACAGCAGACAGGGAAATAAAGACATGCAGTTACTGACAACCACTCTGCAATGAACCCAAGACAGCCAGGGACATCTCCACCTAGCTAAACACCACACGGAAGAAAACTAAAAGCATCAAGCGCTCGACTTTTAGAAAAACAATATTGTTCTATGTCTAAGGAAACCCGACGAGGGCCCTGGACGCGGATGGGAGGTGACCAGTTGGTCCACAATCACCACAGGCTTGCCCCAACCCGATCCAAACAGACAACCCCAGGGGGTTACAGTAGTTCTGATAGAATAGTGCAGCACATTCGTGTGTAAACGTCACAATATGCTCTAATGCTATTCCTCAAATATTATTGGGACACTTTCTGTTAATCAAAATTGGGACTGTTTCTAAAGCCCTTAAAGAAAGTAGGGCACAGCACTCCACCTTGAGGAGGCCATGGCCTGGCTGAATGAGACTGAGAGTTCTGTGGTACCAGACTAGACTGGGTTCTACACCCTCAGAGGAGTTGTGTTCAAACGCTCCCTTCATGTCCTCTGTGACACCACTTTCTATATGGCTGTAATTTTTACAAAAGTCTTTGTAAAAATCTGAAAAAGTTGTGAACTGAATGTGACATTATTTCATTATGCGAAATAAAACAAATGGTTTGAACAAACCATATCAAACACCGGACAGCCTGCAATTATTAGTCATACGATCTACATGAAGAACGCCGGGATTACAAATCCAACAACCTGGATGATACTGTGGGCGTGGCAGTCATACACTCTGTGGTGAACAGCACAGTGGAGACATTATGCATTAATTAATATAAATATAAATACTACTTAATTCAAAACTTGCCTTTTCTGAATTAATTTTCGTTGCATGGTTATTGACTAGTTAGGCTAGTTTGTGCCCCTCTGTGCAAACATGATCAGGAATTCTGGACACTGAGTAGGTTTTGAGTTTATTGTCGAATGCAGGGCCAGAAAACATCAGGGAGTTTTTCTGAAATGAGGGCAGACGTGCTGCCGTTGTCTGGCCACAGGAATCTGGCCGTCCGAGTTGTACTCTTTAATGTGGCCCCGGCCAAGACCTCATGCATTCCGGAGTACACAAACATGTTGACCGAATGGGACTCATCAATCCAGATTATTCCGGAACCCTGCTCTTAAACGTCTTCATGGTTTCACTTGTTCCCACTTTACTAACCACCTGACTCTTAGCACAATGTGTTTCTCATTTACTCACAAGTTTTTGCGAGCTTTTTTTTTATTCTCGGTTGATATCACTGCTTGCCTTGGGTTTATGTTAAGCCCTGGGCTCTGAACTGTAAATAACTACTGTTAGAATTTCTTGTTAGACAACCTAAGATTACAAAATCTGGCAACATGTCAACAAAATTATTATTGTGTAAAAACACTCCAAATCCAAAATCTCTCATCTTGTTATCTAACGTAAAAATACACTTCTAAGCATTTTTTACAATAAGTTACAGTCAACCAAAATGACTGTAAATATATGTATTGTAACCATGGTGTAATAGTACTAGTCATAGTTAACCAGAATGGAAATTGCCCACTGCACATTTGCAATTTGTTACATTGTTGAATTGAATACATTACTACATATCTTTTGCACTTCTGGTTGGATGCAAACTGCAGTTCTTTGTACTGTACGTGTACTGTCCAATGACAATAACGTTGAATCTAAATCTATAGTACCAATTTTGGTACTACAGAAAATGTTGTATTATTCTTCGTGGGACCATGACCATATTTTTTGATGGCATTTGTAACAAGTGTGGGGAGTTGTTTTCCACACAGGGAGTTTATTGGTGTGCACTTCCTGTGTCTGGTTTTCAAAAAAACGATTTACCTAGACTGTATATCAATAAAAAAGGTTCAACAAAATGTTTTCAAATAAACACAATAAAAACCTTCTCGTATATACTTATATCTATTATATCTATCTATTATATTACACCAATCAGAGATATTGAAATGCATAGTAAAGGTAATTGCATTTCTAGACAGCAAAGCAGTTGGAAAACCAAACCAAAGCAAGCATTTCATACTCACCTTGCCACAACCTTTACAGGGCAACGAGACCGACCCGATGCTGTGTGGATGTAGCGTGGCTGATCTGTCTCAGGACATTCACAAAGATTGATCAACAGTGTCTGTTTAAATAACATTTCACAGAAGACTCGTTACGTCACTACGTGCATCAAGAAGTACAGTAGCTCAACTAGGTCATCTGAGGACCTTCAGACTATAGTGACCTTTGTGCTTCTAATGTTCCCCGTTTAATTGCTCTTTGTTCACGAGTCCTTAGATGAGTGCCACATGATCCGAACTGAATCTACTCCTCTGACGGGCCATGTACTCATCCACTGCCCGAAACCATGTCTCCGGCGATGGAAAAAGTCTTTATTTACGTCCTGTATACACAGATGCATGTCCACAATGACAGTGATCACGGTCACTCGATGTGGTCAGCCTTCCCTGCTTCTCATCCATACGGACCGGTGACGACTTGCATGGCAGAGTGTCTGAATTCTACTGCATCCATTTTTCATCCAATTTGATAGCTAATCAATGAGGGCCTGCAGCAGGACCAGCTGAGTTCAGGGGAAGGAAGCCTAATTGAATCTGACAATAATTTTCACATCTTTCTCTTGGCCTGTCTCCGATGCCATTAGCGACATTACTGTGATAATGGTTGCCATGACAGCATGAGCAATGCTCATTAATGACCCCGCTGGTGGTAATGTTCTAGGACGTCTTCTTTCTCCCTTTTTCTTTCATTCCGACCTTTTTTCTCCCCCCCGTGCTGAAGCAGAGATGAAATCCATGTTTCGATACGTCTTAACGTTTTGAAATGTTCCCGAGAGATAAAGACAAAAAGAAACCGAACGGCCCCTGTACATTAGGTAACACAACCGAAGCACATCACAACACAATCTCGTTTTTAGTGTGAGAGCACCACAACAGTGCTTCAGTCGTGTGTGAAATGGCCTGCATATTGTAATGCGTGATGGTACAGAGAGCTGAAGATAATTCTCCCTGTTCACATAATCACTTCGCCGCACTCTCCACATTAACAAGACATAAGGAGACGGACAAACAAGCAGTCTATTCTTACACTTTCAGCTTTACCGAGCCAAAGTTGAGGCAAAACAAGCAGCTGTTGTGAACCGGGCTGAGTTTGCTATGTGTTCGGGAGCTGCTCGGTGCTCGGGCGTCTTCAGGACACGTTTTTCTGGAGGGGAAATTGCTTTTCAGTAAACAAGGCTGTGTCGTGCCGAACTTCTGACTTGTGAAGCAACTTTCTGGATGAGCAGCTGGAGCTACATCGACACACACACAGACAAACTCTCACACACACAGACACACCCTCACACACAGACAAACTCTCACACACACAGACACACCCTCACACACACAGACACACCCTCACACTCACAGACACACTCTCACACACACAGACACACCCTCACACACAGACACACTCTCACACACACAGACACACTCTCACACACACAGACACACCCTCACACACACAGACACACTCTCACACACACAGACACACCCTCACACACACACACAGACACACTCTCACACACACAGACACACTCTCACACACACCAAGACACACTCTCACACACACAGACACACCCTCACACACACAGACACACCCTCACACACACAGACACACTATCACACACACAGACACACTCTCACACACACCAAGACACACACTCACACACAGACACACTCTCTCACACACAAACACACTCTCACACAAACACAAAGTGACTACTCCACCCAGAAAACTGTGTGGCAATTATGTTTCCATTGTCCCTACATATTCAATTGGCCCTAAATATTCCATTGTCCCTACATATTCAATTGGTCCTACATATTCAATTGGTCCTACATATTCAATTGGCCATACATATTCAATTGGCCCTACATATTCAATTGGTCCTACCTATACAATTATCCCTACATATCCAATTGGCCCTACATATTCAATTGGTCCAACATATTCAATTGTCCCTACATATTCAATTATCCCTACGTATTCACTTGGCCCTACATATTCAATTGGCCCTACATATTCAATTGGCCCTACATATTATATTGGCCCTACATATTCCAGTGGCCCTACATATTCAATTAGCCCTACATATTCAATTAGCCCTACATATTCAATTGGCCCTACATATTCCAGTGGCCCTACATATTCAATTGGTCCTGCATATTCAATTGTCCCTACATATTCAATTGCCCCTACATATTCAATTGTCCCTACATATTCAATTGGTCCGACATATTCAATTGTCCCTACATACTCAATTATCCATACATATTCACTTGGCCCTACATATTCCATTGGCCCTACATATTCAATTATCCCTACATATTCAATTGGGCCTACATATTCAATTAGCCCTACATATTCAAGTGTCCCTACATATTCAATTGTCCCTACATATTCCAGTGGCCCTACATATTCAATTGGTCCTGCATATTCAATTGTCCCTACATATTCAATTGGCCCTACATATTCAATTGACCCTACATATTCAATTGTCCCTACATATTAAATTAGCCCTACATATTCAATTAGCCCTACATATTCAATTAGTCCTACATATTATTTTGGCCCTACATATTCAATTGTCCCTACATATTCAATTGGCCCTACATATTCAATTAGCCCTACATATTCCATTGGCCCTACATATTCAATTGGCCCTACATATTCAATTGGCCCTACATATTAAATTATCCCTACATATTCCATTGGCCCTACATATTCAATTAGCCCTACATATTCCATTGGCCCTACATATTCAATTGGCCCTACATATTCAATTGGTCCGACATATTCAATTGTCCCTACATACTCAATTATCCATACATATTCAATTGGCCCGACATATTCAATTGTCCCTACATATTCAATTGGCCCTACATATTCAATTAGCCCTACATATTCCATTGGCCCTACATATTCAATTGGCCCTACATATTCAATTATCCATACATATTCACTTGGCCCTACATATTCCATTGGCCCTACATATTCAATTATCCCTACATATTCAATTGCGCCTACATATTCAATTAGCCCTACATATTCAAGGGGCCCTACATATTCAATTGTCCCTACATATTCCAGTGGCCCTACATATTCAATTGGTCCTGCATATTCAATTGTCCCTACATATTCAATTGGCCCTACATATTCAATTGGTCCTACATATTCAATTGACCCTACATATTCAATTGACCCTACATATTCAATTGTCCCTACATATTAAATTAGCCCTACATATTCAATTAGCCCTACATATTCAATTAGTCCTACATATTATTTTGGCCCTACATATTCAATTGGCCCTACATATTCAATTAGCTCTACATATTCAATTGTCCCTACATATTCAATTGGCCCTACATATTCAATTGGCCCTACATATTCAATTGACCCTACATATTCAATTGACCCTACATATTCAATTGTCCCTACATATTAAATTAGCCCTACATATTCAATTAGCCCTACATATTCAATTAGTCCTACATATTATTTTGGCCCTACATATTCAATTGGCCCTACATATTCAATTAGCTCTACATATTCCATTGGCCCTACATATTCAATTGGCCCTACATATTCAATTATCCCTACATATTCCATTGGCCCTACATATTCAATTAGCCCTACATATTCCATTGGCCCTACATATTCAATTGGCCCTACATATTCAATTGGTCCGACATATTCAATTGTCGCTACATACTCAATTATCCATACATATTCAATTGGTCCTACATATTATTTTGGCCCTACATATTCAATTGGTCCTACATATTCAATTAGCCCTACATATTCAATTGGCCCTACATATTCAATTGGTCCTACATATTTTTCCATTGGTCCTATATAGGAAGTCAGCATATGTCTAGTTTCCTGACTAATTATTCATGTTTATCATAATCCATTGAAAATAGATATTTGTCAGGGATTCCAACACCACTGGTCCCTCACCATAACATACGTCTCATTTTCCATGAACGTGGCACGTATGAATTCATCTTTAAGTCACATGTTTAATTATTCATTTGATCTCAGAGAGAGAGAGAGAGAGATCTCCGCACCCTATATCATTTGAACAAAGCCGGATAGGGATGGTTACACATGTACAAAAAGGGGGAACTGAAAGTGTCTCTATTTCCACCGGTCCGTCGCTGCAACTACAGGGGCTAACATTTCCCATCAACGACGTGTCACGCAGAACCACACACCCAACCCACTGCTGTGGCCCATCTGAGGCGTGTCAGTACAAAGAGAAAGAGAGGACCAAGAGAGAAGATAAAGAGAGAGAGAAATTAAATGTCATCATGCTGATTCAAATGAAATAAAAAGTGTTATTCTTTGTTCAGTCACCTTTGCGTTACTTTAATGTGCAACGCATTAATTAACTGATATAAGGGAACTTTTGAGAAGTTTTTTTGGTTAGAAATCATAACTCTGTATCAGTTTACAGCTTAGAGGTGGACTTTCGTTTTTATGCCCAGAAAGGACCATAGTGTGTTCTCCAGAAGAAACAGGTGGTGGTATTGAGAAACCAATATGTCTGAACATTATCTCGATCATATTTATTTAAACCGTATCATCGGCCACTTCACAGAAGTCTTGCAGCGGTTCTCGTCCCTTAAAGGCTAATTGATAGGCGACATGCTAACAAGCCAGGGTTGGGTTCGCCCAATGACACGGGGCCCGATAGAAGAACAAGTTCAAATGGGTTGACGGATTCCAATGTTCCGCAGGCCCCTGTAACACGCCGCCTCGTGACAAATTAAGGTTAGAGGAAGGTAGACGAGATCCATCTGACTCGGTCTCGTCTGATTGAACAAGCAGCTCCAGGCCATCCCCAGACTCGGGTTCATAACCACACACACGCACACACGCACACGCACACGCACACGCACACGCACACGCACACACACACACACACACACACACACACAGTTGTGCACACACTGAAAGACTTGAATACAAAAACACATACACAAACACACACACACCCATGCATAAATAAATGCACACACACTCACACATGCACACACTGACTCATGAACTCATACATAGACACACACAAACACACACACTCACACACAGTCGTGAACACAGACAAACTTGAATACAAACACATATGCACACACCGTACTCATACATAGACACACACACACAATTTGAATTGTTTGTTTTAATACAGAAATACTATTATTTTCAGAAGGTATTCAAACATTTACGGGCATATATTTTGACACCTATGGAAACAGATCACCCCATCTCCATGCAGTAAGACTGCCCAGTCACGTCACTCTCTCAGTCAGCATCAAGATCTCAGTCTCAAGTGGGAATTTGCCATTTCTCCAGAGGGAGTTCAACTTCAGTATGCAGTGAAAACAATGTCTTCAAGTGTTGTGAAAGAGATTTATATTTATAATAGGGCATTTAGGTTAATATACGGGTTAGGTTTTAAGGCCAGGATTAAAGTTGTATTATATAAAAGTTTCAGGTTTCTGAATATATGTAAATGAAAGACTACCGTTATTAAAAATGTTCCATTGCCCCTAGTGGCTGGTTAATTAGAAAATTTTAGCCATCTGGGAATATGTAAAAAAAATCTATTTTTTTTCAAATGAGAATAAGTTCCACTTAGACCTACAAACAAAACTTGCCCAACGAAAAGAAAACCGTAAAAGAGCAGTTAAACTCTACATGCAGAAACGCATACACTGTAAACCCACACACAGCAAAATCACGAGCACACAAAAACAAACAAACACAACAGCACGGTTATTTTTAAAACTGATCTCATATCCCCATTTCATTTGAACGCCATGTATATTGCTGGTCTTCCTCAACTTGCCAGTAATAAACACACACTGAGCAGTAACGAATGATAAAATCAAGTCCCTGAGCGCATCCCCTCTTGGACCCAAATCCGTTTAAACGTATTGAGGAAGTGAAACAGGAAGTTCATGCTTGGGGAAGGTGCCACTCACTGACTGGCAGACGAGCCCGTCTTTCCTGAGTGGCTCACATTTCAAAAATGTGTCTCTGAAATGAAAAATGAGAGATGTGTATCATCGGTGAGTGGTCAATATCGCCCCCATTCAACAAAATATATTTTTATCTACATCCGCGACTCCTAAGTCAGTGACGTTATAACACTGTCTTGGTGAGTGTCTCCACAACAGCTGGACTGGAGATCGAGACTCTGGAGTGGTTTTGCGCACACACACACACACACGCGCGCGCGCACACACACACGCGGGCAGACACGAACGCAAACACACACACAGAGTAACACACACACACACAGAGTAACACACACACACTAACACACAAAGTAACACGCACACACACACGCACGCACACACACACACACAGAGTAACACACACACACACAGAGAGTAACACACACACACAAAGTAACACACACACACACACACACACAAAGTAACACACACACACACACACTGTCGCATTACCACAAATACCCCCAGCCCTGTCACCACCACACCCCTCCCCCCAACCCCCAATTACCGACAAAACCAACCGGCTGTTGCTGTGATGAAACCCGTGAAACGGGACCAATTGTGGTCTTCCTCATTTTTATCCCCTTGCAATTCTCCGACAACACACAGTGCATCATTACTGATTCCTTAAGCCATTACCCACAAGTCCTAGTTGTTTTTTCCTCCCGAACAATATGCAATTGACGCAGTCTGATTGTTTTTATCTCCCAAACTAAACTAATGAAAGTGCCCGTGCTTAACCGATAATGCCTATCATTACTTTACAATTAGATGGTGTGATTTGGCACGAGACTTTGATCACAGGCGAACACAGCAATTTCACCCCGACAAACGAAAGAAAGCGCGCTAGTAGACGCCGGGACGAGTCCCACGTTGGGGATATTCCCTTACGTCGGTGGCAAATTGGAAAAGTTACGTTATTGTGACATTATACGTTAACGGTACGAACACATTCGCTCGCCAGAAAGGCTAAGTCTGTCAAGCGTGGGGTTTTGAATTATTTCTTATCAGTGGATATGGTGTTTCTGTGTAAGCGTATGGCCCATGTTACGAGCTACCTCTCTCACGTACAGTATGGAGGGTGTGAACACAACATGACAGAATGAGGACATTTTAGCTGTTGGGGATTAGAGTTTGGTATCTGTTCTTGCTGTACTGCAATTACATGACTGTGCCTTTTCTTTGTTGTGGAATGTTGGCTGACAATGACATGCGATCCAGGTAAATGAACCACTTTAATCAGAGAAGTGTTTGATTTTCACTCTCTCTTTCTCTTTTCTTTGAAGTGGTTGATCAATTGCATATTCAGGAGCCGCTTGTTGGGATGTGGAAGTCGTTCTGGGATCGTTCTCTAGCGCCTATGTTTGGAGATGGCGTCTGTCCGTTGTTGCGAAAGAAACTCAGTAGAACCTGCAGAATATAGTATGGGGGAAGTAATATTACGAACAGTTTTCTCCTGATGTGTCACAGCTAGACTGCGTTTCTGTGTCAATGTGTAGAAGTAGAGAAGGGGCCAAACCTTATCAATCAATCAAATGCATTTTAGAATGTCCTTTTTACTACGAAGTGGTCACAAAGTGCTTTTACAAACACCCAGCCCGAAACTCGACTGAGAAAGTAGTTCGGAGTCGCGGACCTGTTGTCTTTCTTGACAGGCAAATGAGATGACCACCCAACGCATAAAAATGAATACACAAGAAATATTCTCGGACAGCGACCTCATAAACTGGGGAAGTGCATGTCTCAGATGTGGATTGAGCTGTTGTGTTACCAATTTGTGAAGCATGTGCTATATCACAGTTATAACAGAACATCTTTCGCTTGCTTAAAATAAACAGCAAATGATCTAAGCTTTCCACTTTAAGCTCCTAGCCCGCGTCTAAAGTGCACACATTTACAAAACATAGCTCTGAATTTGTTTTAACTATCATAGCATTGAACGCAGAGCGCTCTAACCAGCACTAGGCGTGTGTCTAATGTATGCACTGCACTGCGTCTCATCTCTCAGATTTTATTTAAGCGAGAAAATTAAATATCAGTGCTAAGACAGAAACGGCGCAGTCAGTTAATTATGTCTAATAAATCTTGGTCCGAATTGCCCTCCAGGGGTGAACACGGCTCCTGGGGAATGAGGGAACTGGAGTGGCACTTTGGTATTTGTTATTCTACCTTAACAGATTAAACACAGTGACTGGCGATCCCTTAAATGAGCCAGTGAAGAGGAGACGTCCTCAGTAGCAGAATGGTCCGGCTTTCCAGTCTAGGCTTTTGTTTGTGTTCGCACGGCCCGAGGCGATCAGAGCACTAATCAACGTCCAGCAAATGACTACCTTACTGTCTTTGTTTAGTGACTGCTTCTGCTGGATGTCAGGGCCAACCGGAGGATCATATGATCTCCCAGATAGTCCCTAGTGGGCAGCGTTCACATGTAAATGCTTGTTTGTCTGTAGGCCTATGTGTGTGTGTGTGTGTGTGTGTGTGTGTGTGTGTGTGTGTGTGTGTGTGTGCGTGTGTGTGTGTGTGCGTGTGTTTGTCAAACATTATCACAGGAATTACGTTCACATGTAACTCTTTCGTAAATCGGTTAAGTCCATATCCGGATTCAATTCAACATAAAATGTATAAGCTTTTTAAAAGAGTTGTCTAATTACGGTATATTTATTTATTATTTATCTTTTGCCCCGCATGCTAGTGTTAAAAGTGCTAAGTGGCATTAAATGTGTCTCATTCATGTGTTGTTAAATCCAAAAGCCGCAATGTATGGATCATGCATGAGTTTACAAGCAAGGCCACAGTGTGCTTATTCTGCCATTTACATACAGCACCTCATAAATATATCACTCGTATTCCCTGTTGCTCCCTCATTTCCTACTGTTATTAGCATGTACCGACCTCAGAAATGTGTCCTGATAGAAACGTCTGAACAGCAGACATACATCCAAATCGTATGGGTTCTCTGGGTCTGCCCCCTATAGCAGGTTCCCAGAACACACAGCTCTTTGTGTTATGTGAAACGAAGCCTGATAAACGTCCGCCACATACGAGGGAGCTTTGGCGCAGACGTTATATGGATATAAATATATATTTATATACACATATATACACTATGAACACCATAATTCTTTTGACAGTGTCCATTTTTTTATATATTTCAGTTCTGTACTCTGTAGCACTTTGAGAGGATAAAATGACAATGAGGTGAAGTGTCGTCCCCCCCGGGACTATCATCTCTGAGATGAATGACCACGGTGGACATCCTGTACTATTACTGGACATTGCTCTTCTTCCTCGTAACTATATATATAACCTGGACATTGCTCTTCTTCCTCGTAACTATATATATAACCTGGACATTGCTCTTCTTCCTCGTAACTATATATAGTATGTATATACATTGCCCTACATTGACCCACACCATAACACCCCCTCCACCATGTTCCACTGGCACCCCACTGACCCACACCATAACACCCCCTCCACCATGTTACACTGGCAGCCATACAGACCCACACCATAACAACCCCTCCACCATGTTCCACTGGCAGCCATACAGACCCACACCATAACAACCCCTCCACCATGTTCCACTGGCAGCCATATACACCCACACCATAACACCCCCTCCACCATGTTCCACTGGCAGCCATACAGACCCACACCATAACACCCCCTCCACCATGTTACACTGGCAGCCATACAGACCCACACCATAACACCCCCTCCACCATGTTACACTGGCAGCCATACAGACCCACACCATAACACCCCCTCCAACATGTTCCACTGGCACCCCACTGACCCACACCATAACACCCCCTCCACCATGTTCCACTGGCAGCCATACAGACCCACACCATAACACCCCCTCCACCATGTTACACTGGCAGCCATACAGACCCACACCATAACAACCCCTCCACCATGTTCCACTGGCAGCCATATACACCCACACCATAACACCCCCTCCACCATGTTCCACTGGCAGCCATACAGACCCACACCATAACACCCCCTCCACCATGTTACACTGGCAGCCATACAGACCCACACCATAACACCCCCTCCACCATGTTACACTGGCAGCCATACAGACCCACACCATAACACCCCCTCCAACATGTTCCACTGGCACCCCACTGACCCACACCATAACACCCCCTCCACCATGTTCCACTGGCAGCCATACAGACCCACACCATAACACCCCCTCCACCATGTTACACTGGCAGCCATACAGACCCACACCATAACAACCCCTCCACCATGTTCCACTGGCAGCCATATACACCCACACCATAACACCCCCTCCACCATGTTCCACTGGCAGCCATACAGACCCACACCATAACACCCCCTCCACCATGTTACACTGGCAGCCATACAGACCCACACCATAACACCCCCTCCACCATGTCACATCTTTACATTAATTTTTATATAATATTTCAACCCAAATTCCTATGTTTATCACTCTGGTACATGTGAATATTTTCATCTTGCCACAATACTTTTTTCCAGAACTCTTGTGGATCTTTTAGGTTCTTTTCTGCAAACTCTTGCCTCGCCTTTCTGTACTTCAGGTATATCAGTGGTTCGCATCTTGCTGTGTAGTCCTCTACGTTTCGTAGACTTTGACACATCGACACATAGATCTAGGAGAGTGTTTTGGATCTATTGGGCCGTTGTCCGCAACTGTCTCAAATTGTCAAAACAGCCCTCGATAATATTTGATTCAAAAAGTAATGCCAGTCTTGAGTCTTGCAGTCTCAGGTCACACCTCAGATTGATTCACCCAACCTTGTTTTCTGTTCTGCACGTGCGTCTGGGTTTTGCTCACTCTGATGTCACAAGTTAATCAAGCTAGGGGAAATATGTAGAGGCTTTTATGAGTCCTCATTCCCATACTCCATATAGTTGATGAAATATGAGGCTAATTGTAGGACTAAGACGGTCATATGTAATAATACGACCCAAATATGTATGATTTATTTATGTTTGTCTTATTCAATGCAATCGACCATTGGGTATTTTTTCAATGTTTTCTTTTTCAACACTTTGTTTTTTGTGTCCACAATTCTTATATGGCTCCGGGCCGTACAACACTTGAAACCTGTTTTACCATCACCACATGCGGAGACTAGCATTGAAAAAAGTGCTTCAATTGTACCTTTCCAGAGTCTGTCAAATGTTTGAACAGTGAGCTGTGAAGAAGGTGTTGAATAAGCCGCTGGGGACCATGCCCTGGGTAAAACCGGCAACTAACCAGGTGGTAAAGACATCCTGGCTGAGAAACACTTCACTTATTTAGGGCGAGCACAAAATCCTTTCACCGTTTTCAGGATGATTTCGGGCATTTTTGTTTGGAAGGTAGACGTCTCATATCCGGCACAGATTTACGTCAACGCTTCTCCTAAACGTGCTTCAAAACATATAAAAGCTACAAACTCTCAATGCCGTAGCTAAAGCGGCTCTGAGCAGGATTTGTCTGTGCAGAGCAAGGCAGTGACGATCTGCCTGTCTGATTCATTTATCAGTAAAGTCAACGGCCCAATGCACAAGATCTGTACGAAATTGTGACTCGTCTTCTGTTTCCATGTTCTGTGCTTTGTTTCCTTTCTTTTATTAATGCCATGCCAACGTTGAGAGCGACAATCCATTTCCTCTCCGATTCGTGCGTGTATTCAAACAGGAACGCCATAAGTGCCGTTTAGCACAGAGAGGGTCTTATTGAATAGTCAATAAAAAGGTGATTTTATAGGTAAGTTACAAAGGACTGAAAGATAAGCTACTGAAATGTCTCAATTAGAAAATGACATGACCCCTCCTAGGACAAAATACTAATATTGTGGACCTTCCCCAAGACTGAACTTAAAATAGCATAACCCGCACACAACACCCCTCTGTGAAATGTCAATAGAGACAAATAAATAATAATTCCAATTACATATTACGCAGGACAGTCAACTGTTTCACAGGAGTATAAATATAAAGTAGACTTGCAGGCTAAAATCTCTATTCATTTACCAACATGTGTTAGGCCAGAAAACATGCACAGAACGTTCCATAGTGGTCTTTAACGCATAGCCTGACTCAACACTTTTGTAACGCCATAAATTATTTGCGAGTTTAAAGAATCGGTAGTTTGATCATATGCCTCGAAAATAGTAGCACAAGAAACACCACTGCATGTTTGTTTGGCCATTCGTCGTTCATTCACGTAGAACCTTCATTCACATTCATGTAAGACCAACGTATTAGCATGTGAACAGAGCTTGATAACCGAGTTGATGTTTAACAAGCTCAATAAATATGCCTGGAGCCTGTTGGCCACAGATCAACACTCACGATCCAAATGACTTTAGGCAAGTGTCTCTCTGGTCCCATTGATGATACGATGGCTCTTGTGCATATCAATACATTCATTTAAAAACAATTCAATTCTCTGACTTGTTTGTAGAATCCCCCGTTTTAGATATTTTGTAGTAAACCTTTGCTATGATATTGTTACCACCTTAAATGTAATTTCTGCTTTATTAAGTACTTATTATGCAAATTATTTATTTGGTCATGGTTAGTGTTTGGTCAAATGAATTTGAACTGTTCCTCCACTCCCGGACAAGATTGGACCTCTCAAATCCAGAGGGAAAGGGGGGGGAATAATTTACCGAACATGTCAGGTTTAATCCCTGTCTGTCTGTATAGGGCCTGTTTGTGTAGACCTGTCTGTGTAGACCTGTCTGTGTAGACCTGTCTGTGTAGGGCTGTCTGTGTAGGGCTGTCTGTGTAGGGCTGTCTGTGTAGGGCTGTCTGTGTAAGCCTGTCTGTGTAGGGCTGTCTGTGTAGGGCTGTCTGTGTAAGCCTGTCTGTGTAGGGCTGTCTGTGTAGGGCTGTCTGTGTAGACCTGTCTGTGTAGGCCTGTCTGTGTAGGGCCTGTCTGTGTAGGGCCTGTCTGTGTAGGGCTGTCTGTGTAGGGCTGTCTGTGTAGGGCCTGTCTGTGTAGACCTGTCTGTGTAGGGCTGTCTGTGTAGACCTATCTGTGTAGACCTGTCTGTATAGGGCTGTCTGTATAGGGCTGTCTGTATAGGCCTGTCTGTATAGGCCTGTCTGTATAGGCCTGTCTGTATAGGCCTGTCTGTATAGGCCTGTCTGTACAGGGCTGTCTGTGTAGACTGAAAGAAAGAGGGAGGAATAGAGATGAGGAGAGAAACCAAAATGTGAAGGAGAAAATACACTGAAACATGCTTCCCCCCACTTCACCCCGCTTCCCATCTCCAGATCTTCCTTTAGTATTCTGAAGCATTTGATTGACAGACAGACAGACAGGCCAAACACCATTCATACACTACTGAGACTTCTACAACCAGACTCCCACTACCATTACCTGTAAATCCTGGCAGCTCACACCAAAAATGGAATCGCCGGCCAAACGAACACAGCCAGGGCTGTCTGCACCCTTTCTCCCCAAGGATGGATGGTGAGTGGCAACGTTCCACCCCGCGGCAGAGACAGAAAGACCAGGGACGGAGGAGTCGCTCCCTTCCAGGGCCTCGGGTCTACAGGGGGCTTCTGAGGAGAACCGGGCCTGAGGAGTCTCCACTGTTCTCACGTGGAACCGGACCACCGATGTGGGTGTCCTTTCGGATTAACACAACGCTTCTGTTGGGGTCTGTGTCTCCTCTTATGTGTGTGTGTGTGTGTGCGTCTCCCAGCTGTGTTGTGTTTCTACTGAGCCTCCACAGGCCTTGGCATTTGAAATCACTGTAATAGCTCCCTGGCCACTGTGTCGGCGGCAGAGGGTTCACACACGAGAGAGACTTTAGACAAGAGCCCAGCCAGCTCAGCGAGACCATTTAGACTTTCCAGTCCTGTGCGGGTTCTCGCCGGTTCCATTGCATCATAGTTACTCCGACCTCCTCTGGCTATTGTGTTTCATACCTAATGTGGTTGGACAGGTCTGGGAACAGCCAATAGCGCGGAGTGTGTGTGTGTGTGTGTGTGATGTACTGTACATGGTCATTGATCCAATGTCTAGACGGGGACTTTGTGTGCATATTAAAATAGTCTGTCACCATGTGCTACTCTGAGGTAATACAAGTCCTCATGACCCTCCGTACGATCAGCCTGGAGGTCTTGAATGGAGTGACAGCAGTTAAAGCAGGGCTAAGGGCAACCATCGTATTTAAGTCGAACACACACACCGAGGACACAATATTCAACTGACAATATCACAACATTTTACTGCATTGTTATTTTTGTCAAAATAACAACTTCTTTGGACTGCAGCATGAAATAAAGCCATGAAATACAATTTTTTGTACTCTTTTTAAGCTTTTTGAAATGTAGCTCCCTAGATTGTACTACTAAAAACCAATTCATGTTATCATTAATTTTTGAAAATGAACCACGAGAAACACAATCCCAGACCCGGCTTTCACAGCAGCTGAATGGGCCTAGTACTCTCCAGGCAAGCCTTGAACACGTGGTTCAAATAAACTTTAATGTGCATAGAGAAGATGCTAACAAGTCCTTAACTTTTAGAGAAATAGATCTACCTCTTTTCCGTGTCACTTTTTTGACTGTTATGTTTCTGTCAGTACAGCTCTCGCGAAACCTAAAATATTGCTTTTGTCACTTTTTTGTAGGTCTCACAACATGTTACGGAAATGCATAAGCAAAACAGCACAAGTCTATTGATCGTGTTTTATGACGTAATGTAATCAAGTCCAAAGGTGCATCTTTACAATGTCAATGGCATTATTTTATGGCATACTCTGTTATATAACACAGTAATGCCTGGCAGTGGTTCTGCTGTTTTGGTTCATTGGTAACGGTACCTTGCTCTATGCCAAAGTAATTGCTATTATAATATGATGGTGTTTAAGTTGTTAGCAGAATGGTATACAATAGCATGTGATGCCAGTGAGTCCCTTAAAGGAACATAAGCCAAGATATTATTTGATTTTACCCCGACGCAAAGATGTGCTGTTTTACTGCATAATAAACAAAAACTCAAACTAATACACATCTAATATCACGGGCTTTTCACAAAAATGAAATATTTGTGCACGCAGAGAATTTCACATCATGCTAAACAACCGGCAACTATCCACTACTGTACTTGCTCATTTTGATCTTTATTAATATATACTTTTTATCTTAACGTTATGACGGAGAAATGTAATTTTTCTATGAATCTGTAATGACGTGCTTCCTCTCCCCTCCCCTTCCGCGGCGTTTTGTGGAGGAAATAAGAGAAATGATTATGGAAAGAGGAAACGTAATGGAGGAAATCATTTACACATTAAAGTCATTTTAATGTCCTCATATGTCTGTTTCAAATCATCCTGGAGGAGCTCGCCGCTCAAACTCTCAGGGGTTCGGATTTGCTCACGCACCAGAAAAAGACATACAGTATAAAAAAGATGTACAATATAAGAAAATAAGACAATTTCATCGCTGAATTACTCTTTTAACTATATTAAAGTAAACCCATTACAGAAACGAATGAGTCTCCCACTTATGTCTCTCTTTTAAATGTGAGTTTAGCTTTTTCGGAGGCGCAAAAAAAAAAACAATTCTGTCTTGTCTGCATGATGTTAATGACTGATTACTTCCTTATCCAATTTGGAAGAAATCCTGTCCCCTTGACATTCAAAAGACACACTGTGAGGTCAGAAATATCACCCCTGTCACCAATGCCACCCAATTTCTCAGAATGTCTTTCCACCACTCCAGCGCACGTATTCAGCCAAATACAATATTCATTGTATTTGTAAAGAACACATACCAGGGCTGGTGAAATTGAGCACATCTGGTCTCCCATTATCTCTCTCATTCGCCGAGCTGGCCGTTGTTTTAACACAACCTTTGCCAATAATAAAGTGGTGGCCAATCAAACCAAATAGGCAGGTGAATCTTTAGCGTGTAATTGCGATCCATGTAATCATTAACCTTGGCACCGGGCGGGAAGTTAATGAATCAAATCAATACCCCTCTCCGCCGATCCATAATTATTTGAAAAGAGATGAAAAATTAAAGAGGCCCGGCCTATGAGGTTATCATGCCACGCAATTAGGACGCCGGGGGGAGATTACGTTACCTAGATACCGACGGGGAGGTGTAATTTCTCTTACAGACTGAGTTTTTTAATGAAGAGTGCAATTACCTAAATAGGTCAGGCGAAGGAAGGCGCGCGGCGTGGCAGTTTGCTGCATATACCTGAGAGAAAGCTCCCGTTGGAGGAAAAAAGAGAATTCATGTTGTCGTTCCCTCCATCCCCCCCTCCCTCCCCATTTCCTCAGACCTTCCTACTCTCTCTATTGGATTGTATATATATTCTTCAGCTCCTAATTAAATGTCACACACAGAGGACTTCGGCATGCAGAAATTCCACAGAAATAATGCGTAATAATCTTACCGAAAATCCAGTTTTACGGAATGTTTCTTATTCAAAACTTCCCCATCTGGGAATGTCACTCACCACAGCGTCAGCCGTTAACGGTTGTAACAGATTGGTAGGTCGGACCCGAGCGCAGGCCGCACGGAGGACATTCGTTAACGAAAATAACCAACGAAAGAAACAGTAAACAACTACAGAAGACAGAAGCAACCAAGAAATGAGGCATACGCCAAACAAAGGCTGACTTATAGGAATAATATTACACAGAATGTCTATCCCCCCATTCGTAGCTGTTATAACTGTTGTAATACCAACCAATTTATTGAGACACTAGTAGCTGTAATAGAATTCACCATTCGTAAACACAATTCGAATTTATCTTTTAGTCATTAAAAAATCCAAACATTAACTTACATGGTAAGAACGTACCAAGAGAACCGCCCTGCTGATGTCGTCCGGTGAGCCGCACACGGTTTTAGTGACGTACAACACCGGTGAGATTCAGTCGAAAAAGTCTGGAATTTTCTTTTTCATGCCGAACGTATTTATTAAAAGCCTAATTTGCTGATGATTAACGATGACTGAGCAATGATATTTACACGAGGATAATTGACTGACTTCGGCGTTCACCTCCTGTTGAATAACCAATGTTTTGATGAACTTGAAATTGCATTAACCATTGCAATTTAGTCATTCATTGTGCTGTGCAGTTCCAATTAGGAAGCACTCTACATCTACTCTGAACTCAGCGGATCGCTAATGCTTTGTAAGTAGCTAACACAGTGCAGGTTCTAACGAATCAAAGCTCAGGATGTAATTCAGCTAATGAAAAGGGCAGCTGGATGTCACGCTGCAGACACGCTCAGACAGAAAGGATGCCAATATAGATTTGATAAAGAGGTCAATGGAATGAACATTAGCAAATCTGATCTAACGAAGTGGATGTTAATGAAGTCCATGATGACGTTTGCAGTTTAACAAAGCCAATCATTTGCTTACGTCTGACTTACGTATTTATTTGGTTGTTTTTCGCTGCATAACAAATAGGTCTGTTATTTTTGTTTAAGTGGTTTAGCAAGCTGGTGGAAAAGCTAGTAACCTTGCCCAGTAACAACATCGGTTGTGATTATCCTCACCTGTGTTTCTCATCACCGACACAATCTAAGTTCGTTACCTTGTGTATCTGGTCATGGTTTAGCTTGGTCCCTTCATCATTAATTTTATGTTCTTGTTTTCTTAGTTTCAGTTTTGTTATATCTTGATTCTTTAGTACGTGTCCTTCGTTCTCCGAGCACATGTTCTGCCTCATGCCTACCTCAAGGGTTGGGAAGTTACATGCTACAAAAAACATTAGCCAAACTGTAATCTGTTTCATTACAAAAAAGCTGGCGCAAGTTGTCAAGTATCGGCGGATACAACCAGGAGCACAAGCCAGGCCAGACTACCTATCCCCAGACCGGAGTACCTATCCCCGGGCCGCACTACCTATCCCCAGACCGGAGTACCTATCCCCGGGCCACACTACCTATCCCCGGGCCGCACTACCTATCCCCGGGCCGCACTACCTATCCCCGGGCCGCACTACCTATCCCCGGGCCGCACTACTTATCCCGGGCCGCACTACCTATCCCCGGGCCGCACTACCTATCCCCGGGCCGCACTACCTATCCCCGGGCCGCACTACTTATCCCCGGGCCGCACTACTTATCCCCGGGCCGCACAACCTATCCCCGGCCGCACTACCTATCCCCGGGCCGCACTACCTATCCCCGGGCCGCACTACCTATCCCCAGACCGGAGTACCTATCCCCGGATTGAGTACCTAACCCCGGGCCACACTACCTATCCCCGGGCCGCACTACCTATCCCCGGGCCGCACTACCTATCCCTGGGCCGCACTACCTGTCCCCGGGCCGCACTACCTATCCCCGGGCCGCACTACCTATCACCGGGCCGCACTACCTATCCCCGGTCCGCACTACCTATCCCCGGGCCGGAGTACCAATCCCGGGCCGCACTACCTTGTCAAATGCCAATCAAAAAAGTGAGTAAAATCTTAAATCACTGGATCTGGGTGCACAGTAGTTTATTATTTTTTTCAGTTCACAACATTAGATAGAGGAACTTTGCTGAAGAGACCCCTTGCAGAACCAGCTCCTTGGGGGTTTCCACGCCCGCCTTCCATCCCAATTTTTTTTGTTTTTTAGGCATGGCCTGTCTGGCAGCCAGCCCTTAAGAACGGGGTACTGTCACAATTCCTAGTCCATCAGGGACATCTAGTGAGCTAGGAGGGTGCTGGAGCACGTTTGTTTTATTCAGTCACAGCTGTTTAACATTTGGTTTGATTAAATTGTCACGGCTGTATGGGATTTGGTGATCATGTGTGTATTTGTGTCACTGGATCTAGGTGCAGAGTTGGTGGTAATTATTTCCACTTCACGACATTAGATAGAGATAGAGTGTTGATATACTACGTATTGCTGTAGTGTGTGTTTTATAAGTCGCTGTGTAGCGCAATATCATTTCAAACTATTTAGTGCTTTTTCGCCATTCTCTGTTTTATGTTCGTTAAAATAAACCTGTTTTGGAACTGATTACCTGTCTCTGCATATGGCTTTCCTGCACTACACCTCCGGATTACGTGACAGCTACAAGCAAGATAGTGGGCACATATGCATCATATACTGTTAAAAGGCGCGCTGCCATTTAAGCAATCAGTTTAAATGCTCCACTTGATTTGCTGGTGTTTTGGCTCTAGGCCTCGACCGGAGGCAGGCCATTTGAAATACATAATAGTATGTCAGTTTAGCCGCTGAGCATTTCTTCAGCAAGCATGTACTGGGTCATTGGCCGTGTTCAACACACAGCTTACTGCAGCTATGCTACTGGTAACGGAATACATTTTAAAGTAAACCATCCTACCCTGCGTACAGCTATACAATACTGTGATCAGTTGTTCCAATGATTGGCAAAGAAGTCACAAACATGTCTTGTAGTTGAGTTCCTATGCTATGCTTATCACCTCAATATGTGTTGAAATTTACATATAAAGAAACTACCAACAATAAGTACCATTTCCCATATGCAATAGGAAGTGCGTTGTTATTTTGATAAAGACAACTTTACAAGAAAAAAAATATTTACAATAAAAATATTTAGTACTATCAGTGTATGACGAACTTAAACAGACATTTTATAAATGCATTTATTCACATCGGAAATGTCATGGTGTGAAAGTTTCCAGGGAAAGTATCTCATGTACTTTTTGATTGAAAGAAGTACTTGGCGTGTATTTCCGTTCCCGACACAGAACATTTAACCTTGTGACCCACCAAATGGTGCTTCTTTCAGGTTCTCAATGTGACAGGTGCATCGATGGCAACAAGTGCTATTTTCCCAGGAACTTGGCAGAGAACCGACGACAGGAGAGGGACATGGTACCCAGGCAGCATCACTTACAACAGGATGAAGAATTCAAAACAAATATGTGCCGTTTCTTTCAGCGTGTGAACACTGTAATGCCTTGTATCTTGGCAGTGATACACGTTTTTCTCTCATTTCGTCAGAGAACCCATAACGTCGGATTAAACATTTTAAAACATTGCATGAAACGTTTAAGACTGTCATATCTAACACAGCTCATCTTGATTTGTGGTCTGGCCACGACGAGGAAGGGCCAATGAGTGAAGCTGCTTAAGGACAATAACTGCTTCACCTTCCGTCCTCCCACGCGATGAGAATCAGGAAACGCGTTTCAGCGAACGACACCTGGTTAGCCTCGCATGCTAAATGGTTGTCAATCACTTGTGCGTTGGCTCCGTGTGCGGCCGGACCCGATCCAGAAGGCTGATTTTAATACAATCTGTTTGTCTCGTTGACTGCTGTCTCTTCGCATGTGTGAGATGGTAATAGCATCAACATGCTCCTCCATTAGACGGAGCTTTCGTGGCTCTCCTATCGGGAAACATATTGTTCAGCGGACACATGTGATCAGCACATCCATATTCACCGATGCCTTTGTTATACGGAGCAGATGTGGCTATGCACACAGACGCTATGCTCACGGATGCTATGCACACAGACGCTATGCTCACAGATGCTATGCACACAGACGCTATGCACACGGACGCTATGCACACAGACGCTATGCACAC
Organism: Dallia pectoralis; assembly: GCA_029465975.1. Classification (NCBI taxonomy): domain Eukaryota; kingdom Metazoa; phylum Chordata; class Actinopteri; order Esociformes; family Umbridae; genus Dallia; species Dallia pectoralis. Next base: position 10,774,787 of record CM055737.1, on the reverse strand, counting down.
GGATGCTATGCACACAGACGCTATGCTCACAGATGCTATGCACACAGACGCTATGCACACAGACGCTATGCTCACAGATGCTATGCACACGGACGCTATGCACACAGACGCTATGCACACGGATGCTATGCACACGGACGCTATGCACACGGACGCTATGCACACGGACGCTATGCACACAGACGCTATGCTCACAGATGCTATGCACACAGACGCTATGCTCACAGATGCTATGCACACAGACGCTATGCTCACAGATGCTATGCACACAGACGCTATGCTCACAGATGCTATGCACACAGACGCTATGCTCACGGATGCTATATGCTCACAGACGCGGCGCGTGCTAAGAAGTCAGTTTTGTTTAGTTCATTGCAAAAAAGGAAGTTCGGCGTAATTTTAGTTGATGGTCGAAAAAGGTACGCTGAGGAACCAAAGTGAGGTTACATGTACGCAGAACAACATAGCCTATGTATCATTCTTATATATATATTTACTACAGAGTAGATCTCTCCTCCCCAGATCGCATAAAATCACAGGAGAGTTGCTCAACTCAGACGGATGATGTCTCGCTACATCTTCCCATAGTGGTCCAAGACGCGCAGCACTGACAACCTCCATCGTCCACCTTCTCGCTTACTCCTCGTATCCTACTCTGTACACAAACACACATTTTCCCTCTCTCGTGTATGCCACAAAACATAAACTGACAAACACACACACCCAAACATTCCTATCTGTAGTCGGAGACAACCTGTTTTATATAGCAGTTCACTTGCACCTTGCTCCATTCCAGGCTGAAGTTGGATCGCATTCCTTCAGAAGCACAAACTACATCACCTTCCACCCAGGGATCCACTGTAAACGTTCCTTTTAAACCTCTGATAACCATTTCATCATTGATTTTTTCTCTCCTCGGGTTGTGAGCAACCGAACACAGCTGAACACTCACCCTCACCCCGCTGTTTTTCCCTGCGGGCATCTTTATCACACACCAGGCGAAGGGTGAACAGACGAACAACAACTTTTGGAGAAATATACCCTGAGCAACACAGGCCACAGCAAGGCAAAGGTGACAATAGCTAGTTTTTTCCACCATTTCAAACATCCCAAGCCATCAAAGAAATTGTTTTCTTGTATGTTCACAGGTTGAGTCGGTATGGTAAAGAAATATTTCCAGTATTTTCTTCTTATTCATCTCTCTGTCTTTCAGTCTCTGTATCTCTTTTGTTCCATCACCATCCCCTCTTACTTTACTATCTTGTGTGTCTGTGTAGGAGTTTTTTTTTCTGAGATGCCGGGACGGCTGTCTCTGCTAACTTTGCATTTCAGTGATCCACAATCACACAACGAAATCTACTTATTTGACACACACTCTGGCCATTTCCAAAATCTAGCATGTCTAGTATTTACATGAATTGCAGTATTTTTGTTGTTTTATTTCATGGGACTTCTGTACTATTTAGCATGTATGCCAAATGCTAAAAAAGTATTACTTGGGAACCATTCAAACCAGCTCAGTCTTGGAAAATATTTGACACAGCATCGAGAAGACAGGTTTTCCGTTTGCTTGTCTTATTGACGTTATTGTTCGTTTAATTTTAGGTTTGCGGTGTGGCTTGCAAATGTTAGATGTTCACAACTGTTACTGCTAGACTTACTTAAAGCGATGTTAGCAAGCTAGCCTACTGTGGTTTCCCCAAATATCTGATGACTAATCTTTTTTGCTAGCCGGGACAATCTATCAACGGTCACTGCGGATTGACTTTTCTGCTTTTTTTTCTTCAAGGTATCCCACATGAAGAGAATAATGAATAAGAAATGTTACAGGAACTATATGCTAACGATGCAGGCTATCCTGTCGCCAGCAATTCATAATTATCTGCGAATTTGCTAATTTCATTAGGGTGAAAAGTCACTCAGACTTTAGTTGAAGATGACAATTTGTTTGGATGTCATCATAAATAACGAACGCTAGCTTCGTATGCTATGATAATTGAAAGACTAATTAGCTGTCTACTTGACACGGTTCAGGTGGAAGAAGAGGTCGCTACTCCAAACCTCAGTTGAAACTTCTGTTGGTCCTACTTTAATAGTGGAGATAGAGACGACGTTTCCACCATTTGTTTTAAGCCATTTACCGATATAATTTGACGCACAAGTTGGATCAACCAATGTATGAGACATTCTGAACGCTGCAACCGCCGTCCGAATTTCATCTGAAATATATGTCAGACTGAAGTACCAAAACGACACTGTAAATGTGCTTGAGGCATACACACACACACACACACACACACACACACACACACACACACACACATATATATATATATATATATATATATATATATATATGATTTCGTGCATCACTCTGCGTAAGAGCACTGTTAAAAGACTTATATATAAAATATAATTGTTTTACTTCTGAACACCATTGCAGATTCCCTTTTATTGAGCTGTATGAAAAAGTGGGCAGTGAGTTCTACTAAACGAATATCTTAAATAATAAGAGAATCCAGCATTTTTAGGATTCTTAATTTTAGTCAGTAGCTTCCCCGTGTTTTCCGATTTTAAAACATCAGGAAGAAACCTAGGTATTTGTAGTGCAGGCCTGCGTAATAAAAATAGATGTGTGTCTTTTTTCACATGCTCTCCAATTTCAATGGATATGTGGAAACAGCCAGTGTCTTTCCGCCTCTCTTTCTCTCTCTTTCTCATTTTCTCTCTCTCTCTCTGTCTCTCTTTCTCTATCTCTCTCTGTCTGTCTCTTTCCCGCTGAGAAACATTTGCAGTGTGGTGTTTTGGTGTTTGAAGATCTGTCATTAAGAGGTGTGTTAGTAAAGGTGGCGCGGGCAAACTTAGCAGGCCTCTCCGTTGCCTCCTGTCCCTGTTAGTTTAGTCATTTTCGAGCGGTCAGCCCGTCTTGCCACAATCCCTCGCTGGCGCCACAATCGGCCGGCCCCAACTGCAACTCTTTCACGGCATAATGAATGCATACTGAAATACACTGTGACCACGTACCCTGCTGTCCTCTGACTGGACCGGGCTTGTGCTCCTCGTGAACGCCGGGGGCAACCACCTGAACGTGTGTGGTCGTGATGTGGTCACGGTTCAACACAAGACCAGTCAGAGCGAGGACGATGACCACTGACCGCTCTGACCCACTGATATGATCGGGGTGGGGTTGTGTGTGTGTGTGTGGGGGGGTGTTTGGGGGGGTGGTTGGGTTGACACAGTGAATACCTCTATCTGGAGGCAATTGGGAGGGATCGAATGCTAATGATGTTAAGTGTGCGAGCTTGTTTGTGTGTGGAGGAAAGGTGTGCATGTGTGTTTTTGTCTATGTTTGCATTGTGCTGTGTGTCTGTGTGTGCGTGTGTGTGTGAGTAGCGTTTAGCGTTGCCACAAGTCTTAAATATACCTGCTTGAAACCCAGAGGCCAGTGTCTTGATTGTGCAAGAGGTGGTAGCAACACAGCAGTAATTTTCCATCTAAATTCATCCAGTTTGTACAGTGTGCGTGTGTGTGTGTGTGTGTCTGTGTGTGCGTTTGTGTCTCTGTGTGTGTGTGTGTGTGTGTGTCTGTGTGTGTCTGTGTGTGTGTGTAGTCCTAGGTATTGCGTACCGCATTGTCACAGTGTAAATGTTCCTGTGTACTATATATGTTTATCAAAAGTCTGTCTGTGTGTTTGCACGGGTTTAATTAAATAAATTGATACAGTAGTGATCTGAATGTCAAACCTTGACACTTTTTTGACCATTTCCGTCTGTTTCCATATTGTCTGTTAGCCTATAACTAGAGTCTGTATTCAGGAGGTGTATTCATCTGGCTCAACAACACACTGTCTAACACATCGCAACACCAATTTTTTTAAACTTTTCTCTCTATTAAACGGAGCCAATTAAACAGCACATTTAAAATAGAGAGAAGGCAATCCTAATGTTCCTCCTTAAGTGCTGTTTCCACGGCAATCAAAGCCCTGTGCAGGGGGTAGAAGTGTGGAGGCGTAGAGCAGGAGTACAGCCACAGCGGGGACAGACTGACAGAGAACACAAACCAAACATTACAGCCTCCAGTACCACACGCGCACACACACACGCACAAAACACCACACAAACACACACAGATACAGCACACGCAGAATACACAAGTCACGCTCACACAAACACACACAGACACACACACACACACAGGTGCTTTTTCACAACCACACACTGTCACTTTGTCTAAATCCAGAATGTTCGGTTCGCCATCAGATGATAATCAGCGACTCATTTACAACACATGCAGGGCTGGTTTCTTGGACACAAATGGAGTCTGTTACTGGACTAAAACGGTGTAAATCCGCAGCGAGTCTGATGTTTAACTCCAGGACTAGGCATTATCTGTGTGACTGAAACCTTTACTTAATCCTAACTATGGACAGACATTTGGAGTTTTTTCTACGCATGTAGGATGATTTAAGTTCTAATTTAAAGGAGACCTGAAGCCCTAATTCCCACTAAAGCACCCTAAGTTTGACCCCCTGTGCAGACAGGCTGAGAGCGAAACCTCAGTGACATTTAGTTAGATAATCGAAATCGGTTAAGTGACCTCGTTTGATAGGGAGTCCTGGGCACTAGATTTGGGTTGGAGAAAACCTACTGGACGGTGGCTCTCTAGGCTAGGGACAAGTTTGGGCAGATCTGCAGTGTAGATCCATCTCCTGCAGAAAGTGCTTGTCACGCTGAACTGTCGACCAAATCGTAAAAGGCTTTACGTTGCTCAATAACATATATGTTTTTAAATGCTAGACATGTAATCGGATAAGATCAGCTGCTTTCCTAATTCGCTCATACTTATTTAGAGAGCAGGTGACGACTTTAACAAGGACTCAAATAGATAAATAGACATAAACAGCACTAAGAAAGGATACATCGTTTCTTGGTCACGTAAAAATAAGCCCTGGACATCAAAGAAATGTTCCTTAACCCAAATTGATTTGCAAAAATGTTAATTTCTACCCGGATTTATTTGTTCACTAGTGAAAACACACTGCCGGTGTAGTGTTTAGATGTGTATATCTGCACAGCTTTGACTTGTCACCTGCAATCCGTACGTTGTACAGAAATGCTGGATCCAAGTGGCCGTTACGCGTCTGTTTCCCCTCAGCTTTATAACTGGTGACACAGTGTAAGTGACAGCATAGAACTGGCTCGCGGCAAAACGGGACATATCTTCCGGCTTGTGTCGTCAGAAAAGTCGAACCGAAGACAGAGACACAGAAGATAGAGACACCAGTGCCAGCGAAGTGATCTACAGGGATGGATGTACGAAGGAGAGGAGAGAGGCAGACCACTTTCAGGGCTCCGTGCATTTTGAAGCTTTTTTCAGGTTCTCATCTCTCATTAACCACAGGCCCCTCTTTCGTCTCGAGCCTAGCGGAAATGGATCGCGCTCCCCGAAGACGAGAATAATCACCCTTTTCTCTTGACGCGCGAGCGCACGCACGCACCCAGACTCTCTCTCGTCGTACAGGTACACAGAGACACATTCTCTGAGCTGAGCTTTGTGTGTGGCTGCGCGTATCTGAGCGTAGCGTTCTTCCCTCCCGCGCCACACGCCAAGGGACTCATCAATTATCTCCCCAAACGCGCCGAGTCCTCGGGGGAGACGACGGGCAGGGAGTCGTCCCTGTTTGTTAGTGAACCTGGAGTTTGCGAGTGCAACGCTCGGTTGACTGACAACACATTCACGCTCTAATTCTGGGCCAGCAAATGTAATGTCGTTCTTTCTTCACGCTTTGTTCCCATTCCAACTTCTCAAAGTTGGCGCTTCTAGAAGCTTCAGTGTGCGTGTGTGTGTGTGTGTGTGTGTGTGTGTGCGCGTATGTGTGTGGGAATAAGAAGATATCACAAATTCACATCAAATTGAGACCTTTTACACGGGGAGATGAATGTCGATCAGTAACGTTTTCGGGAACATATTTGCATGATCCCACTGCCAGGATAACAACCCACCTGTGTGCAGAAATAAGAACCTATAACCACGGCAACTAGTATGGATAAGGATGGGTATTTATTCTGACTGATCTGGCTAAAGATTAGTCGGACTAAGAACCTATAACCACGGCAACTAGTATGGATGAGGATGGGTATTTATTCTGACTGATCGGGCTAAAGATTAGTCGGACTAAGAACCAATAACCACGGCAACTAGTATGGATAAGGATGGGTATTTATTCTGACTGATCGGGTTAAAGATTAGTCGGACTAAGAACCTATAACCACGGCAACTAGTATGGATAAGGATGGGTATTTATTCTGACTGATCGGGCTAAAGATTAGTCGGACTAAGAACCAATAACCACGGCAACTAGTATGGATAAGGATGGGTATTTATACTGACTGATCAGGCTAAAGATTAGTTGGACTAAGAACCAATAACCACGGCAACTAGTATGGATAAGGATGGGTATTTATTCTGACTGATCGGGTTAAAGATTAGTCGGACTAAGAACCTATAACCACGGCAACTAGTATGGATAAGGATGGGTATTTATTCTGACTGATCGGGCTAAAGATTAGTCGGACTAAGAACCAATAACCACGGCAACTAGTATGGATAAGGATGGGTATTTATTCTGACTGATCGGGCTAAAGATTAGTCGGACTAAGAACCAATAACCACGGCAACTAGTATGGATAAGGATGGGTATTTATTCTGACTGATCGGGTTAAAGATTAGTCGGACTAAGAACCTATAACCACGGCAACTAGTATGGATAAGGATGGGTATTTATTCTGACTGATCGGGCTAAAGATTAGTCGGACTAAGAACCAATAACCACGGCAACTAGTATGGATAAGGATGGGTATTTATTCTGACTGATCGGGCTAAAGATTAGTCGGACTAAGAACCAATAACCACGGCAACTAGTATGGATAAGGATGGGTATTTATTCTGACTGATCGGGCTAAAGATTAGTCGGACTAAGAACCTATAAACACGGCAACTAGTATGGATAAGGATGGGTATTTATTCTGACTGATCGGGCTAAAGATTAGTCGGACTAAGAACCTATAACCACGGCAACTAGTATGGATGAGGATAGGTAATTATTCTGACTGATCGGGCTAAAGATTAGTCGGACTAAGAACCAATAACCACGGCAACTAGTATGGATAAGGATGGGTATTTATTCTGACTGATCGGGCTAAAGATTAGTCGGACTAAGAACCAATAACCATGGCAACTAGTATGGATAAGGATGGGTATTTATTCTGACTGATCGGGTTAAAGATTAGTCGGACTAAGAACCTATAACCACGGCAACTAGTATGGATAAGGATGGGTATTTATTCTGACTGATCGGGCTAAAGATTAGTCGGACTAAGAACCAATAACCACGGCAACTAGTATGGATAAGGATGGGTATTTATTCTGACTGATCAGGCTAAAGATTAGTCGGACTAAGAACCTATAAACACGGCAACTAGTATGGATAAGGATGGGTAATTATTCTGACTGATCAGGCTAAAGATTAGTCGGACTAAGAACCAATAACCACGGCAACTAGTATGGATAAGGATGGGTATTTATTCTGGCTGATCGGGCTAAAGATTAGTCGGACTAAGAACCAATAACCACGGCAACTAGTATGGATAAGGATGGGTATTTATTCTGACTGATCGGGCTAAAGATTAGTCGGACTAAGAACCTATAAACACGGCAACTAGTATGGATAAGGATGGGTATTTATTCTGACTGATCAGGCTAACGATTAGTCGGACTAAGAACCAATAACCACGGCAACTAGTATGGATAAGGATGGGTATTTAATCTGACTGATCAGGCTAAAGATTAGTCGGACTAAGAACCAATAACCACGGCAACTAGTATGGATAAGGATGGGTATTTAATCTGACTGATCGGGCTAAAGATTAGTCGGACTAAGAACCAATAACCACGGCAACTAATATGGATAAGGATGGGTATTTATTCTGACTGATCAGGCTAAAGATTAGTCAGACTTAAATTGAGCGAATTATGTAAAAGTATCATTCTGTGATATTTGGCCACTGGTTAAAAAAGTGGACTGTGTAAAATCACAAATTATACCCGAAAATGACTGTACTTATCTCATCTGTACCACTAATTATGTATATATACTGTACATATACCCAATATAAATACACTGGGTTCAGAGCCCAAAAACTGTTGATTAAGGACCAATTCAGTTAAGGCTGTTAATATGTATCAGTATAGGAACTGTGTCTTTCTAGCTGTGTGCCTCACGACCACTACAACCTGGTTAAATTAAAGACCTTATAAATAATAGATGGATAGCATGACACCTTCGTCACCGGGGTAATAGATGGCTGACTCCGAGCTCTCTTGTCACCTCTTTGACTCAGCGAGGAAGATAATAAAGTTGAAACTTGATGTCTAACAAGGCCGAGGCAGAGTGACACAGACAGAGAGAGAGAGAGAGAGAGAGAGAGAGAGAGAGAGAGAGAGAGAGCTCCGCCGACAGCAAGAGAACTTCCCAGGATTTCTAGACTGATTGGATACCTCCTACACAACATTCAACTGTCTGGTTGGCTCCTCTGTCTCTCTAAAAGAAAAATAGCACATGCAAGAGAGAACATCGAGAGAATAGAGATGATCGCACAGATAGGGCCGAAAACACACACCCGACACATAAATGAATTATCTACTGGCCATGTAGCCGTTTACGACACTTCCCACAGTAGGTCTGCTAAAATGACAGAGAGTAAAGTCACAGCAAAGAAATAGATCAAAGCTGATTACACTGAGCAATGATCATGTGAATCAGATGCTGTTGCTTGTTCGCTCGCTAATTGTTGAATTATCTTGCGGCCATCAGGGAGTTTTATAACTACGCCAAAATGCTAGCTGTAGTTTCCCGTTGGAGTGAAATCAAATATGCAAATCTTGTAAATGAGGAAGGCGGACCCAAGCGCAACCTAACAGCTTCCGTCTGGTATTATTGGTTTGTTTTAGCATGGTTCTGTCCGAAAAAACCCACTCTGATGTGTTTGGTGTGCAATAACCAAATATCTTGTTTTTTTAAATATTCACAGAAACTTTCGTAAAGGGAAAATTTTTTACAAAAAATGTGTAAACCTTAGTAAACCGAAAACTATATTGCAATCAGATCATTTATGACAAAAACTCAGACTGTCAATCCAATAGACTTTCCCCCATAAGTTGCCAATGCCCGGCCACTGGTAGAGGAAATAAACCCAGATGATTCATATTTTACACCCACACCTGGCTTTGTGCCACCATGTCACCATAGTCACCGGTAGCACTTCTGCAGAAGCAGGACAAATCAATTATTGAGTATAAAAACAGACATGAGCTAATTTACCGCGCTAATCTATTAGTACGACACAATAGAAAACTGAAAAACCAATGTGAATTATGTCACATATGCCACCAATATAAAAGACAAAAATCGAAATTAACTGCATACATGTTTTTATCATTGCCCTGTTGAGTTCGTCCAGCCGAATAAGACTGGCAGACGGGGATTGAGAAATGAATGCCGTTTTTGTGTGGGTTCCTGACAATCGCTTGAATTTCTCTAAGAGACAGTTTTTAAGCTTGCCTTTTTCTAGACAGATATAGAGACAGCAGAGCAATTTGCTAAGACTTTCCAAAGGTATCTATTTAGTGGTGGATTTGCGCCCAGACAGGGAGCCTGCGGGTGTCCCAGCATCGGCCCAGCCACAGTGCGCCCAGAGGGATGTAGCCTGCCCAAGCCCCACCTTTGGCCCGGTCACAGCGCCCCCAGAGAGCAGGGGGTGCCATGTTTTACGATCCCCGCTGCAGGCAAATAACAATGCACAACTGAGGGGCACCTAGCTGCTTGCCCCGGGCATTGCGATTTGTGAAACAAACACGCCCCCAGGCACTCCAAACGCCCCCATCCCGTCCCCCTCGACTTCCTAAACCCCGGCCCCAAAAAAACACCCCCAGTGGGGCGGTCGCCGGTCCTGCCCAGGCTGCCCCTCCAAGGAACCGCATAAGGGTGTGGTTCTGCCTGGAACAGGGAAGCCATTTATTTCGGGAGCATCTCTGCAGAGTGACTCATGTGTTGACTGGAAACTTGGCCCCGCGTGCTCAAGGAGCTCACAGTCGACCCGGCCACCTGTCAGTGATATGGTCATGTTGTACCTCGCTGTTTATGTGTTTCCTCGTGTGATCGATCAGAACAGATTATGCTCCGGCTATTTTGGCCTTGTAGCAATCTAAACGCTCGCTGTTTACACGTTCTGGCTGGTTTGCGTACAGGAAATGATATTTCGGGCAATCTTGGGTATTTTTAAATCAATTAGATAATTTAGTTACCTGGAGCTGGAATTAAGATTGCCTAGGCAACGGCATAAGTTGCTGTGTCATTAATGATTAAGGATTGACATCTTTCAAGGTCCCATACCAAGCAAAATGACTTTGAAGAACTGCATTGTCATTAAACCTCTGGATTACATTGCATAATACTCACCTATTGGCCACTGTATTTGTTACACATTGTTTTTGCACCATGCACTTGAAAGTTTCAAATTTTTTGCATTCTAGGATACCCTTCTGCACACCACTGTGACAGACGGTGGTTATTTCAGTTTTTGTGAACATATTTTGTTATATCGTAGGCTTGAGTCAGTCCATTTTCCTCTGACCTCTCCCATTAACTGGGTGCTTTTGTCGACTGACCTTCTGTTTACTGGATGCTTTTTGTCTATCGTAGCATTCTCAGTAAAATCTAGAGATTGTACTGTGTGATAATCCCAAGAAGTCCACTGCTTTTGAGATGCTGGAACCACCACATTTGCCACCAACAATGGTTCCACGGTCGAAGGTGCTAAGAGCCCATGAAGATCCTGTAAACCTCTTGACCCTGTCTGGATGCAGAAAAATTTAGCGACAGTTACATGATTTCCAGTTATATTTGTGGATACATAATTTTGCAGGAACCACTATTATATAACAATAGACAAAATTATCTATTACAATTGGATGAAGGTCGATGAAACGTACACTTTGTACTACTTTATATTTTATGTAACCAGGTAGAGTGCGCTACATAATGATTATAGGTTGACATATTTTATTGAAGTAGATGCCGTCACCTGACACCACATTTTCCACATAATGAGCGCTTAAAACTCTGGAAACATTTGTTCAGTCTTGCAAGGCACCAACAATACATTTACTGCAGTACTTGAAAGAGATTCAAAGCGTGCCACCATGTGATAATTAGCAGTAGACTTAATGACACTGATCATGATGACAATATATCTTTCAGTTAGGTATTGATGTGACAGAATCAGCATCTTGGAAGCGCTAAATTCGGTGAATAATAAAAAAAAAAAAGGAAATCAAATATATCAAAATATAAACTACCTGAAAACAACTCTTGAAAGTTTTTGTGGAGTTTCTGCATGCGATATCGGAATAAAAAAGGCTATTTACAGCTCCGGTTCTAGAGCCCAGTGCTTGTCTTCCCCTTTAAGGCATAGCGACATAGGAATCTCACAGGTTTTAATTTAGACGTCTATGTATATCAGTCTGGCCTGGGGGGAAATAAAGAAACCTATACTGTATTTCAATGACTTTCACTTTGTCAGCGTCTTTTGTTGATCAAAGATAAGACATCCAGTGGAGAGGGTTCTAATCTTTTAGGTTATCTGAATTTGGGAGAGCTGGAGATCACTTCAGCGTGTGAGTGCGTCTGTAGTGTAGATCATGTCATGTGGACAGTAGTGAGAGACACACTGACATAAACCTCCAGATACATGAAGCACTCCACAGCTGGAAGGTTCCAGATGCCGCGATTGGTCAATAAAGGAAAGGACGAAGGCCTATAAAAGCACTTCAAATATAAAACGCAATCCGCGCCATAAAAAAGCCCCTTTTCAACGGCCTCGTTATTTATTTCTTTGGCAACTAACGTGAAGTGTCTCTTGCCTGAATGAAATGTATTGTTCCTCTATTTGACCGTATTTGAGGACATAGACTTTAGTGTTAGCCGTGACAGTTTTGATCACTTCGTAACAACAGCACATAGACATGATCGTATATAGGCGGTGGCAAGGTTGGAAGGAGGGAAGAGAAGTGGCAAAGTGTAAAACAATTTCAGTGTTTAAATGACTTCAATTTGAATCACGGTGTGTGCTGTGAGGGAAAACCACTGATTAAACGGTTTTGGATAATCACATTATTCATCTTATTTGTCGACGTTACCGTTAATCTACAAATGTCAGCACAATCATGACAACTCCTATTTGCAAATATTTTTTTCCCGTAATAACGACACAACGTGCAGACGTGAAAGGTCAAATCAGGTGAGTGAACTGTCTCGCCAATTTGCTTCTTAAATTGGTCAATTAGGAAGAGCAGAACAGTCCGAACCCGTGCACCAAAGAGCCCAATAGGGCACCCATGACCCGAGCTTGGCGATCCACATACGGCTCGCTCCCTCAGGCTCCCCCCTGCGCGAAGAGTCCTGCGGCTTTTCTGCTCTGGTGCTGCGCTCTGAAATTCCCTCCACACCCACACTGGCAGCCAATGTGCCAATTAGTGGCCCTCTCCGCAGGGGTGTGTGTACGGGGGGTGGATAGGAATGGGACGGGGGTGGACAGAGCCTGGCTGATGCGGTAGAATGAAACCCAGACCTCAGGCATTCCTTTCGCTCTGACCCGAGGTACAATTAAAGGCAGGTCCCACTGCTCCCTCTCCTCCCCCCTGGCCACCGCATAAACAGGAAGTCCCTGCCCAGCTCTACTCTCTAATGAAGGGGGGGACATGAGGTCACCTCATTGACACGCCCTTTGAGTCCAGTTGCGAGCCCCGGTGGAGGAGTGACGTTGAGCTCGTCGAGGGGAGTGAGGGGACAGTATGAAGATCAGTGCCATCACCTTAGGAAGGGCCATCACATCAGGAAAGTCCATCAAATCAGGAAAGGCCATCACATCAGGAAGGGCCATCACATCAGGAAGGGCCATCACATTAGGAAGGGACATCACATTAGGAAGGGCCATCACATTAAGAAGGGCCATCACATTAGGAAGGGCCATCACATCAGGAAGGGACATCACATTAGGAAGGGCCATCACATTAGGAAGGGCCATCACATTAGGAAGGGCCATCACATCAGAAAGGGACATCACATTAGGAAGGGACATCACATTAGGAAGGGCCATCACATTAGGAAGGGCCATCACATTAGGAAGGGCCATCACATTAGGAAGGGACATCACATTAGGAAGGGCCATCACATTAGGAAGGGACATCACATTAGGAAGGGCCATCACATTAGGAAGGGCCATCACATTAGGAAGGGCCATCACATTAGGAAGGGCCATCACATTAGGAAGGGCCATCACATCAGGAAGGGCCATCACATCAGGAAGGGCCATCACATCAGGAAGGGCCATCACATCAGGAAGGGCCATCACATTAGGAAGGGCCATCACATCAGGAAGGGCCATCACATCAGGAAGGGCCATCACATCAGGAAGGGCCATCACATCAGGAAGGGCCATCACATTAGAACAGGCCATCACAATAGGAAGGGCCATCACATTAGGAAGGGCCATCACATCAGGAAGGGCCATCACATTAGAACAGGCCATCACAATAGGAAGGGCCATCACATTAAGAAGGGCCATCACATCAGGAAGGGCCATCACATTAGAACAGGCCATCACAATAGGAAGGGCAATCACATTAGGAAGGGCCATCACATCAGGTAATGCCCTGGTCCATATCTGGCCACACACCCATACTGGTGAGCCGACACTACCCCGACCAGAACAACCACTGCTACTGCTGTTAAGGTGTCTGACCACGGGAAGTAGACTGCGATCTAAAACACCGTAGCCGGTTAGCTTCCTGACAAAAGCCAAGAACAAACATGCAAAGTTGACATTCCTGGGAGAGCGAGACAATAATCCAGAGAAATGCGTCCAGCTGGCTGGGTCAATGATGCGTTACATGTCCCGGGGAGCACCTTAGGAGGAAATGCTGAGCGCCGGGCCAGACAGTGACACCGGTTGCTTCTGTGATTATAGTCATTTGATTCCAGTGCCCACGGTGAGTCAGTGGCTGAACCGGTGACTGATTGGCCCTCCTGAATCATAAGCAGACACTGATAGCCGTTCGTCAGACTCCGCCGGCGACACGAGGCGTACAACGTGGGTCGGCCCTTAACCCTGAACTTCCGACAGATTATTCGCTCAATTGGGTCAACGGCGCCAATTGCGCACTAGAACCGGGCGGCGACTTTGTCCGTCGAGCACATAAAGCGTGCGTTTTCTTTTGTTAGCCTTTTGTAGCATTTGTGTAAAGCGTTTTCATTCCCAGAAAATGAACGTAATACTTTCGCACATGCACAGTTTTGTTAAATGCTTGAATGTTTTGTGAGGCAGGTTAATCTCAAATGATCTGTACCTGAATGTTGCTAACAGGATTTTAACCATAAAGAACACAAATGTCTTGCACCAGAGGAAAATTTTCTCATAGTGCTGTACTAAGTGCAAGACTGTAAATATCTGAATGCAACTACACCCAAAAATGGAAAATTCATGGCAACAAAGTTATTTTTAATCTTACTATCATTTATGGTTCAATTGATTTGTGTACCAATTAGACACGTTCATATACAATATCCAAACTACCTGTTTTAAATGTCTTCGCTACAAAAGTATATAGGCGTTTGAGTAACTATTCACAAACTGAGGCGACGTACTTGTTGATTTGCGATGCCAAACCCAGAAAAAAACAAAACAAACTCAGGTTGAATCAGAACTAACTAAATATCTATTTGTATTTATAAGTGAATTTTATTACGTCAAAACACTCGCTCTTGCTATTGGTGGCAAACCGAACATCCGATCAGTTCAAGGTTTCGTGCAGGGTTAAAAGAGAAACCTGTTATTTAAAGTATCGTTGAATATTCTCTCCTTGCTCATCTTTAAACACGTGTCGAAATGCTTGTGAAAATGAATGAGAAGAAGATGGGATTTGTCTCGAATTTGATTTCATCAACTGGCATCGTAGGCGCGTGTGGCTTTGAGAGAGCAGTTTGGATGAGATGATTGAACAACATGCAGTGTCAATTTATTTAGCAGAGCTAACACGCAACGTGTCCGATCATGTCGGAATATTAAACACATTCTAATAGAGACTTGTACAAATGTAGGGTTAGAGGGTTTACTACTATATATGAACCAAGTACAGCATTTAAAAACTGTCCAACAACTTGAAGAAGACACACTTAAACCATGAATTAAGAAAGGCCTTGCCAACAGAGAAAGTATTTAATTTTAGGTAGAAATAACTTCAGGCAACAAACGAAACCGTAATCCTTTTTAATGGTCAGACAACACGCATAGACTTTCTTGTCCTCTTTCTGCTTAGCAAAACATCACTCTCTCCCTCTCAGATCCTCCGTCTTTCTTATGTGCCCATCGTCATCAGGAAACCCCAGAAAAGCGTTGTTGCGAAGTATCGGAATTATCTACGGGTTCACTTTTTTGTAGATACATTTTAAGGATGATTACTGAAAACTTTGCTCAATATCCGGTGCCATGGCACAGGGTCGTACAGTATTATTTTTATCAACAGATTTTTTTGCTCCTCGTCAAAAAACACAGACGTTTAACAGTGACCTGAAAAATTGGTTATTGGTAATGTGATTATCCCCTTATTAAGTGTGTAATTATAAATGAACACAGCAAAGTGTAGACAAAGTAAAAGGGGTGTGAATATCTCCCGAAGTCCTTGTGGAGCAGCCAGGTATGGCCACATGGGATATCAGATAACATATCAATCGGATTACGTGCTCTTAGTATCTCAACCTTACAGATGTATATTAGTGCTTTCATCACCACGATTACAATTGACTCCTAATTAACATCCGAGCCACACGCCACCAGTATAAATCATTTATCCTTGCTTTACATGTCAAATGCTTATCATTTGATTATATATTGTACATCGCTCTTGTAAACCAGTGGTTGCAAAGCCATTCCGTGAGCGTATAGGGTGAGTGTGTAAGACGGTGTAATCTTGCTAACAGCAGAATCTCCCAGAGCGCCCTGTTTGTATTGACCTGGCTGCTCCACTCGCTCTCATTAGCTTCTATTAATCTATTTACCCTTCACCCTCGTACCTCCAGCGCGCTGCCAAAGCCAAAGTGACACTGGGTCTGCAGGCTACGTTCGGAGGCCGCGAGGTCGCGTCGGCGATGGCACTAGCTGTCGACCGATGAGATGCGGGGCCCGCCGTCAGCGCTACGAGGGGAGACTGCCGGAGGGAAGTGAGACATTCATTAGGAGAACCAAGCTGACGCTGTCACCCTCGCGTGCTTCCAAGGAGCCTGCCCAGACACATGCCAGCCCCAGCAACTAGCAGCGATCCACCGCGCCGCGGTACCAGACGCCAGTCGGAGGGAACGAGACGGAGAGAGATGTGTCACAAGGAGGAGGGCGAGCGCGCGCACTCACGCACGCACAAACAGGCACACACATGACCGGAGCGCAGAAAGGTTCGGCTGCCTGGACGGTTCGCTTGTTCCGAGCAGCGCTGATGACAAATGGGATTGGTCTTTGTGAAACTGCTGCACGTCCGTGAAACCGGACCGCTTTCGTTAGACCTCTAACACAATAACAGAGGCCAGGAGTCAATAACTGTGTACTTATCCTCCGCCTGGCCGCACAGCCACTAGTTAACGCCTCCAAATGAAAGCAGCTAAGAAGATCCTGAGTGGTGCGTTCGCCACACACAGAGGACACATTTCACATGTCTCTTCTGCTCTCCCGTTTGCCTGAAAACCAATCGATGGTCTTAGATATTTACCACGATGCCTGAATCAGCTAGCTAGCCATTGTTACATCAGAGCTACAACTCTTAAGGTAGAGTATTTTAATTCATTGTTTTGATTCTGCACTGCGTGGGAGAGAGAATACGGTCATTTGTAACTGAGGAATTCTGCTGAGAAATTTAAAAAGATAATTTGGCAGGTACATTTTTCTCTTTATGATCCATTTAGGTGGAACCCAATGGCCAAAAGTGTGTTGAGACATGCCCGTCAAGCATCTCTGTCCAAAATAATTCAAATGGAGTTGTCCCCTTATTATCTGCCATAACAACCTTCCATGTTTCTTGGAAGGGTTTCCACTTGATGTTGAACAATTGCTGTGTGGATTTGCTCCCATTCATCCTCACCACAGATGCCCACCACAAACTACCTCAGATCGAAATCTCCCAATCTCTGGTGAGCTGTAGCTGAGCTCCTATTGGTGCGCACACCACCAGCTCGGAGTGGGTGTCTCCTCCTAAACCTTAGTCTCCGCAATTTTTTAAAATGTGTATTATTTGTGACTCTACTACATAAAATGTACCAACTCAATGATATGTCCATTTTCAAACGGTGATATACTTTGTATTACTTTATGCATGTATCACTCACCGGACAGGACCGGTATGCATGGGCCTTCAGAACTTAAGACCTGGAAGTTCTAAAGACTTTTTGAACAAAATGAACACAGTTACTACTGAGATGTAATGTTTTAAATGTACATGATGCCAGAAAACAGGTTGCAATGAATATAAAATGTTTGTATTTTATTTATCTTTTCCTTTGTAGAGCACATTGAATTGCTTCTATGTATGAATTGTGCTGTATAAATAAACTTGCTTGCTTGCTTTAAAAGCATTCATGAAATCGGCCACTGATAATGGCCACTTGGGTCTCGCTCGCAGTTCGCATTCCAATTCATATCCAACGTTTTCGGCTGAGGCCAGAGCTCTGTGGAGAGGCCAGTCAAGACCTTTCATACTGATCTAACTATTTCTATTGGGACCAAGCTCGCTCGACAACGCAGAGCATAAGCGGGAAATGGCCTTCACTAAACGGTTACCACGGAGTTGGAAGTAAAGAACCTTCTAGAATTGCATTGCATCCTTACCGCCTGTCTGTAGAAACCAGTTCCATGGTGCTCCCGTGAACAGTTCTTGTCATGACGTTGCCTCAGAGGCAGTTTACACCTCGCCAGCGAGTGCAACCGAGTTATATATGTGTAACACTTTATATGATGGATATGTCATTCATCTTCATGACGCTGTCATGAGCTTGTCATAACGTGCGATGACAGCTGACGCGGCGTGTCAAAACATTTTTTTAATTGTGTCATAACACATGTGATCTTGTTGTAACATATATTGTTATTCATGACGCGAACTAAAGCTGTCTTAACCTGCAAACTAACCAATGCGAACCATTCAAACGCCTTGCTTGTAAATATTACGCAAGGTGAGATGTAAAATGTAAATAATAAGAATGTAAATGAAAAATGTCAAAAATTCAAAGTTTTAAGTTCGTATATGAAAATGAGCAAACTGTATTTATTCGTCAGTCTCTAAATTGTGGATTTCACTCATGACAGGGAGTATCGATATGAGTGAATAAAGAAATACGTTTTTTAATTAGCTCCCTGGGAACCATAATCATTGTAATTGAGCACATATGGAATTGAAAGTGCACTAGCTGAAGCCTAAATTGAGCCAGCAGGAGACAAATCCTGATGCAGAACAGGACATTATCTTTGGGACTGAAACAGATATCACTGTGTGTACAACAATCACAATCAAACCTATAGCATCAGAAAAACATTGCACCTAAACAACTACTCCAATGTCTCAAAGCAAGTGGCCTCTATCTGAAATGCCACAAGCGTAAAGCACTAATTCTTTCACATTCGTCATGGTTTCACAAAGCGAAGTCGATAAAGCACAGCGCTAGCGTGGACAGGGTTTCGGGATTAGCCTACAGCAATGTCAGTTTCTAACATATTTCCGAGTGTGTATCTGCATCCAGTCAGAGGTAACAGAAGGTTTACAAATGACGTACGTCGACGTTCTCAAAAGCGACCCGCTTCGTGATCCTGAGAACCCATTTGAACGTGTGGTCGCACTTTCCATCCCAAGCGGTGTGTGGGTTTCGAAGAGGATTCCCTCCACAAGCCGTTTGGAGACCTGGAGGGAGTTGTATTCTGTCGATCCTCCCATACCAACCAAGGTAATGAGAACCGGCTTTGTTAATTTCTATTAATTAGGGAAGAGAAGACTGCTGTGCAAGGTGAGAGAGATAAAAGAGGCTTGTTTGTCTCATCAAAATTCAGTATATCTGACTCCAGAACTTCTGCTAATCCAGCACAACAAAGAATTTCAATTATTAAGAGAAAAAGCAGATTAATGATAAGTGACTTTTGTTCTTTGGTCACAGTCTCCCTGATCAAGTAGACATATACATGTATTGGTGACTAGAGCACACCAGAACAGAAAGAACACTTGGTCTGGGAGATTTACCTACTGGACACAATTGTTCATGCAATTTACTCAGAGCTCATTTAGAATATTGTTATGATTTGCGTACAAATGTGCTACTTTTAGTTTTGACTAGATAACATGGTCCAATGGAAAAAGTCCATTCAACTTAGATCGCATGTAGCGACATTTAAAAGTTCTGCTAGACAAAAGCTAATTAGTTTTATTTAGCATCTTCATCATTTAGCCCGGCTGACGTGGAACAGACCCCGGGCATGTTCATTGTGTGTTTTTCCATTCCACCTGAATGCTTAATTACCTAAATGAACTCATTATGTGCTTGGTTGGACTAATTTAACTGTTTCCTCCAAGGTCAAGCCTGACAAAGATGTAAAGCGATCGGGCCGTGCCTTGGAGACGCGCGGCCGTATGGAGCACGGCCAGGACACCTGACAAAAGCGGGCAGGCCTGACGCAGAGGAAGGATGATGCTGAGAAACACCCATGCGCACAAGGACGAAGATGTAAAACATCACACGCGCCAACTCGTGAACCAAAGGACTCAAACAGAATCACACTCGTAACATGTGAAATGTCGAGTCAAATCTTTTCTTTAGTTACGAAAACCAACACAGCGCCTGTTTAATTCTGGCCTGAGAGAAATGTCAACGACATGTAAAAACCACTGTCTGAGTGTGTCACATGTGAAGCGCTTAAGAGAACTGTAAAGTCCTACCAAGCCTTGTTTGGTTTTCTATAGCTGCCGTTTAGGTAAAATACCATTATTTGTTGGCCAAAGATTTGCGGCTTTAGAGAACCATGAATCCCTATAACATATCATAATACAGTTCCCTGAACTATGGTTCTTTATGTGGGTTGCCAGCATCTTAAAAATAGCTTAAAATAAGATATTATTGGCTATCCTTGAGAAAACACCAACTGAGTTTCATCGCGCTGGACAACACCACTCCGAACGTAATACAGAATAGATACACACGAAATATAAATGTACTTTCATCTAGCCATTTCACGCTAACCACAGAACGCACACGCCACCACTCCGGGTTTTGTGTACAGCCCTATCTAGGCATCTATGCCTCTCGTATCTGGACTTGTGTTGGCTCCTGTTCCTGGAGACCATTGGGGAAGGACAAGTCCTGGCTGTCCTGGTTCTTGACAGAGGAGATAAATCACACCGCACACCGGAGGATACCCGTCCAGCCGGCAAGCTGGGAACGTCATTATCCCGCCCTCGCCACACATTACCATGTAGATGGGCCCTGATTGGGCCGGCGCCGGCGCACGCAGCCTACTTCTGTCACCGCCAGAGGTTCCTCAGATCCGTCTCAGCCAACGTGGACCCAACCAAGAAGAGAGGAAAGAGACGAGAGGGGCATAATTAGATGCTAAAGTTTGGAAACACGAGGGAAGCACGAAGGAACTAGAGCCTTGATTGAATATATGTATCGCTAAACACATTATGGATCGTGCAAGCCATCTTTTGAGGTAACTTAGAATGAAGCACAAATCTTGTGCAAAATGTTATATCGTTTTAATAAACATTGTGCGAATTGGAGAACGACTAACTACATTCTATGTGTTTAACGTCAACTTTTTTTAATTTTTGAGTACAGTTGCTATTGGTTTTCACAGTATTACTTGATGATAGTCATATTTTATGTCTATTCCAATATTCGGTAATTTTTCTAAGCTAGAGGTTCTCCACGCCAACACTGTTTTTCGTTCCTGTTCCTTACATTCAGCACGTACACTCTCACACCTTGTATATTTTCCTAACACGTATTTTTCTTTCCCACCTCAAACCACCCGTCTTGCAAAGTTTAAGTATCAGTCTCGCACGTGAAAAAGAGCCGTGTGCAAGTCTTTGTTGTGATTTCGAAGAAAGAATGTCCACAGAATTAAATACAAGACCACCAGGTTTAAAGATGAGTTAAGTAGACGTGTGCATATCTCACAGTGGCTATTACTCTGTGCCTGAGTGTGTGTGTGTGTGTGTGTGTGTGTGTGTGTGTGTCTGTGTGTCTGTGTGTCTGTGTGTCTGTCTGTGTGTCTGTGTGTGTCTGTGTGTGTCTGTGTGTGTCTGTGTGTGTGTGTGTGTATAGTCCCATAGTAAATCTAATAAATGCTAAATAATGCCATAAGCACATGAATGTGTTGCAAAGCATTGATAACTGAATGCCATGCTTCACAATGGGGAACCATCGTATGTATCGCCAGACACATCAAAAATTGCTTCAGAGAAAACGTGTCTGCTAAATACTGTATACACACACGCGTGCTATGTGGCCAATACGCCGACACTAAGCCCTAGAACCATCGCTTTCGGCCTAACATTATCCACGGCGTCGTTATTTTTTATCATAAACCCCCCGACCAATGGGCGAGTCAAATGTCACTTTTGATATCATGATTGACGACAGCAGTGTGCTGTAACCAGACTCTTTGCACAGTGCTTAAGAACAGCTCTTAGCCATGCTGGCTTAGACTTAGAAACCACACCCCCTATTGCCGTTGTGCTTAAACACATTATAGAACTTTTAAACGTTACTAGGGACGACCCCCCGCTGGGTGACATCCGCATTCTACAATTGGCTAAGTTGCAGAATTGCCGTTGTGCTTAAACACATTATTGAACTTTTAAACGTTACTAGGGACGACCCCCCGCTGGGTGACGTCCGCATTCTACAATTGGCTAAGTTGCAGAATTACACAATATTGCAATAACACATAGAGCACGTTTAAAAGTGTTTATATACAGTGCAGTCTAACAGAAATCAGAGACGTGAACTTTCTCCACATGTGCTGAAGGCTTATTTTTGTACCACATAGTGACGGTGCAAAAAAAAGTTTGCATAAAGTGTCAATTTGAAAAAGAATGTACATAGGCTTGTTGCTCCAGTACATCCCAAAGATGCTCAATCAGCATCCTGTTTCTCAAACGATTCTGGATTTGTGTGTGTGCAGTGTGGCAGAGCACATTACCCTGCTGAAAGAGGCCACTGTCATCAGAGAATAGCATTAAGGTGATGGGCTGTACCTGGTCTGCAAACATGTTTCAGTATCTCACAGAATGTGACTGGTTTCCAATTGAGGTTCACGTGAATATCTGGACCCATTGATTCCCAGCTGAACGAACATGATTTATTCATCTTTGATTCATTCAATCAAGTTTACGTCTCTGAACTTAACTTAGCCAATTGTAGAAAGCTGACGTAGAACACCTCCTGATGTGTTCTACCTCCTGATGGGTTCTACCTCCTGATGGGTTCTACCTCCTGATGTGTTCTACCTCCTGATGGGTTCTACCTCCTGATGTGTTCTACCTCCTGATGTGTTCTACCTCCTGATGTGTTCTACCTCCTGATGTGTTCTACCTCCTGATGTGTTCTACCTCCTGATGTGTTCTACCTCCTGATGTGTTCTACCTCCTGATGGGTTCTACCTCCTGATGGGTTCTACCTCCTGATCTGTTCTACCTCCTGATGGGTTCTACCTCCTGATGTGTTCTACCTCCTGATGTGTTCAACCTCCTGATGTGGTCTACCTCCTGATGTGTTCTACCTCCTGATGGGTTCTACCTCCTGATGTGTAGTGCTTCTCGA
This sequence comes from Dallia pectoralis, assembly GCA_029465975.1. NCBI lineage: Eukaryota > Metazoa > Chordata > Actinopteri > Esociformes > Umbridae > Dallia > Dallia pectoralis. The sequence continues at coordinate 10,751,824 of CM055737.1, read as the reverse complement.
TGTAGACTTTTTTAAAGTTTTTTTTCACTCCTCCCTGATCACCATCCTGGACTGTAGTCCAAAATACTGTAGAACTGTAGTCCCAGTAAAGAAGCATGTTGCTGTTTGCTCCAAATGCAAACACAAGTGAATTGAAATATTAATAAGAACGTTATGCATGAAAAGTCCTAAAAGGTTATTTTATACAAAAAACTCCACAACCAGTGACCGATGACCGACTGGTTTTTACTCCCCAGTCATTGAATAATGTGAATCAATGTCTAAATAGTCACTGGGAAAAGAACCAATCTTGTGCATAAACAGTAGAAGGTGGATAATCTACATCAGAATTGGAGTGAATTCTATGTATATTCCAGACAGTTAAAAAAAAGACAGCTTTACAACACAACTTCCAACTTTTCCACATCCAAATTAAAGTGAATTGGAATGGGAATATTTCATTGATTGGAAACGTACTGAATCTGCAACCTGACACACTATTAGTGGAGTTACTGCTGTTGAGCGTGTGCAAACTTCAGGGCAGGAATGTGTATGCAATATGCCCAATGTACGACCTCCTGTCTCGTAATATTCTGATGGAAATGCTGATATATTTTATAGTTTGAATATATATACCGTATTAGTGACATATAGCCAATGCAAATGTACATTTGATAAACCCCCTTGTAGTTTTTTTTATATATTCTATATATCTTCATATATATTTGTATACATATACATTTAGAGGGCAAGACACATTCAGGCAGTCAGTCCTGCAACTTTAAAATATTGTATTTCCTATTTCAAAGTCATGCAGTCTATGGATTGCTACGCTATATAGTACATTGTGTTTCCATTCACCTACAGCAAAGTGCTTGTCTTTGTTCTACTGTTGCTTTGCTCTTTGGCAAGGTGCTTGCAGTGACTTCCCAGAGTTCAGTGGGGTCAGACTGTGATCTCAATCTCCTTCAGTTCTCTCTCATCAATCCTCTACCCCCCAGGCACCCTGCTGGATCAATGTTCTGGTGCACGGAAACCCAATCACATCGACCCGTTCCTGTCTCCTATTGGCTGTGGACCAGTGGTCCGTCCCACCATGGGGGCGGAGGAGTAGCAGCGTAATGTAGAACCGGGCTTTATTCGGCGATGTGAAATGCATCAGAGAAAGTACTGAACCAAACAGAGCTTTCAGGACTACAGCACGTTCTTATTCCGGAGCTGAGCTACACATGACAATCTGAACGCCATACGCCCGAGAACGCTGCGTTTGCAGAGAATACCTCGGTTGCTTTCCTCTGTGTCACATCGGGAGGATGAGAGTGTCGATTTGGATGTTTTCGATGTTCCCCCGCATGATCTGACGTGTCTCACAGCTCGTTATCGATCCACTGACCCGTTCTCAATTTCCTTTGTTCTCTCCCTCCCGCATCAAACTCCCGACCACGGAAAAGCGAAGCCGAGCACAATAACCCGGCAAGTGTGATCGTCGCCGGGTGGCCGTTAGACTTCGGAACGCGCAGCGGCGCGGTATTTCCGGCGTTAAGGCTGGGGTGGGTTGGGGGTCGTTCGGGGGCGGGGGGTGTCTAAGCTGTCCGTGAACTCCCTCCTCCCCCCCTTCGGCGTGGCACGGAGGATCCCCAGGGGCGTGTGTGGGCTAATTAGGGTGAGCGGTTGGGAGGGAAACACAGGTGTTAGCCAGACCCCGTTCAGCATGCAGAGTAATGACTCCTCCTGCACTTCCAACTCCGCCCCCCAACCCCTACCCCCACACCCCCCCGTCCTCCGACACCCCCCCTCGGGGTAATTTGCCGCCGCTCGGTGTAACCATGCATCTCCGTGCTCCACTTCGGTTTGCGTTTCATTAATTGTTTTTATGTGCCTATTTGTAAACTTTATTTATGGCCCACACAAATATTAACGCTATTAGCGGCGGGGGGACGCAACCATGACTTTTTCCTCTGTGGTCCGTAGATGAGACCTCAGCCAATGAGGCCCAGGGATGGGTACTGCTTTATTAGGGCCAAGGTGCTGAGTGGTGTTCATGCAGGTGATTGTCTTTGTGTGTGTGTGTGTGTGTGTGTGTGTGTGTGTGTGTGTCTACGGGTGTGTGTGTTTATGTGTGTGTGTGTGTTTGTCTGTGTGTGTTTTTCTGTGTGTGTGTGTCTGTGTGTTTGTCTCTGTGTGTGTGTATTTTTCTGTGTGTGTGTGTATTTGTCTGTGTGTGTGTGTGTATGTGTTTGTCTGTGTGTATTTGTCTGTGTGTGTGTGTTTGTCTGTGTGTATTTGTCTGTGTGTGTGTTTGTCTGTGTGTGTGTGTGTGTGTGTGTGTTTGTCTCTGTGTGTGTATTTGTCTGTGTGTGTGTATTTGTCTGTGTGTGTTTGTCTGTGTTTGTTTGTCTGTGTGTGTGTATTTGTCTGTGTGTGTGTGTGTGTGTTTGTCTGTGTGTGTATGTGTTTGTCTGCGTGTATTTGTCTGTGTGTGTGTATTTGTCTGTGTGTGTGTGTTTGTCTGTGTGTGTTTGTCTGTGTGTGTGTTTGTCTGTGTGTATTTGTCTGTGTGTGTGTGTGTGTGTGTGTTTGTCTGTGTCTATTTGTCTGTGTGTGTGTATTTGTCTGTGTGTGTGTATTTGTCTGTGTGTGTGTTTGTCTGTTTGTGTGTATTTGTCTGTGTGTGTCTGTATTTGTCTGTGTGTGTGTGTTTGTCTGTGTGTGTGTTTGTCTGTGTGTGTGTGTGTGTTTGTCTCTGTGTGTGTATTTGTCTCTGTGTGTGTATTTGTCTGTGTGTGTGTGTGTGTGTATTTGTCTGTGTGTGTGTATTTGTCTGTGTGTGTGTATTTGTCTGTGTGTGTTTATTTGTCTGTGTGTGTGTGTTTGTCTCTGTGTGTGTATTTGTCTGTGTGTGTTTCTCTCTGTGTGTGTATTTGTCTGTGTGTGTGTATTTGTCTGTGCGCGGGTGCTGGTGTTTGCGTGGGTGGATCCATGGGTGCTTACTGTATACATATCATTACAAGAATGTGTGGGGGTACGAATTTTTCACACGCTGTTTTAATTAACCATGTAATTCAGTCACTGTAATATGTTAATCAGCATTGCACTTTTCGTATTTTTTTTCAAACACAACACTTTCATTTGAAGAAATAAAAAACGTGCAATATTTTCAACAAATTCTGTCATATCCTCTTAAAAATCTGGTTGAACATGACATCGCAAATCTCCACAAAAGCCATCCGTTAGCAGGAGACAGACCCTCCGCTTCCTCCCCGTGACGACTAAATTATGAATAGGGAGTCGAGTTAAGTATTTATGAACACAAATCGACAGAGAGTCGGAGAGACAGAGACAGAACGGGGAGAAGTGATAGAGGGCAAGAGGAGAGATCCGACGAGAGAGAAAGACGAAGAAGAGAGACGGAGAGAGCGAAAGACGAAGAGAGTGCAAGTGAAAAACAGAGAGAAAGAGGGAGCGAGAGAAAGCACCGGCCTAAAGTGCATAAGTGTCTGTATGCGGCCGTTGAGGTGGAATGAAACCTGGTGATAAAGTATTGTGCCGGCCCAAGCGCGGTAAGACTCACTTCGGTAAGTCCTGTTTGCTAGAGCAGAACACATGCAATAGAGGGTGAGGAACCGACTCAGCTCCAATGGATGTCTCTGGGATGGTATAAAGGAATCCGGCAACCGGTATCACCAGAAGACCCACTCAGGTATCCCCTCCGCTGCAGATGTATCCATGTGAGGACCGGGCCTCTGTCAGAACCGACGATGAACGGCTGTTCTTAAAATCAGTGGCTACTGTATTCAAGTCCGAAGCAAACGGACAGTCTCCGGGCGACAGGTTCACAGGGCGGAACTTGTCAGCCGTCCGTCCGTTTGATCGCATTACGAGCGGCTGCGCAACAGACAGATGGTAACCACGGAAACTGTTTTTTGCCGACCAGCCTCGCATACGTGTTGCGTCGGCAGCGATCCGTCGCGGCCAGGAGGCTTTCACAGCGAATACTGTACGTCGCACAGGAAGTGTCGGATTATTGTCGACGTCTCACGCAACAGATTAGCAAGTTGCACCGTATCGCCGCTAGATATCGCTGACTATAAAGCGCACGAGGCAGAAAACCCCCGCGACATGCCCGAAATACACGGCCTCGCGTCAGGTTTAAGGAGAAGCGCCCCGTTTTCTTTGTTTACTTAGCGTTCGCAAACTTTGTTTTTTGGGGTTTCGCATTTTCGGCATCGACATGTCTCCTTAACGTCCTGTTACAAGAGGAGAACAAACGCTGCCCTTCCCTCACCTAGCAGCCAGCGTTACGTTTAAGCGATGCATCGTGCCCCAGTGGGGTTCGTTACAAAAGATGTTCGGGAACGCCATTTAAAACCGGTGAAGAAACGAGAGAGCCAGGGCCTGGGTTCAGGGGCGCGGGATCACATCCGCCCTGTTCGTTTGCACCCCCTCGTCCCGCGGCCCTGCATATGTGGCACGAGGCGTCTCTTCGTTCCTCTTCTGCCGATGCTGGTTGTTTTTCAAGCGGCACCGATAAACTTTGAGCTGCGCAGGTGAGCTACTGCGCGGGTGTGACGCGGAAAACGTGTGATATCGCACACTCGCTTCTGGGTAAAGCGACCGCTCGCTTCCAGCGAGGAGACCAGATTTGTTCCAACGGTGTTACCTCGGCTCTTTTGTTGCTTTCCAAGTTCGCGGCGTGCGCACAATGAAGAAGCCAACCTGTGCTTGTTTTAATCCTCTGTCGCATTCCGGTATTTGAGAGAGCCTCGTCTTATTAGAATCCAAATCTAGACAAAATTGAACAGTGATTTACATAAAATAACAGGCGTAGTAGATGGCTTCCCCTCTAATCAATTTATGTCTGTTTTCTACATAACGCCGTTGTATTGTCAACTGAAATAACTGTGAGAGGTTGTCCCGGAAAAGAACTGCCGCTTCACTTTGTTATGGTTGAGCTTGAGGTGGCGGAAGAATGATCAAGAGGAGATGTCTGACAAGAACACAAAGTTGAATGCGGAGATGCCTTTCGCGATATTATATATCAGAAGGCGAGAAAGAGGAAAGTAGCTGAGTAGCATCCGTGTAACAGTTATATTAGAGACCACGTGCGGATATGACGGATCCAGGATCCATCTCTCTTACTAAAGGAGAGAGGAGAGGGCCTAGAATTGGTTCCCTTGGGGACACCGGATGTGAGAGCCTGCAGAGTCGACACAGATCCTCTCCACATCAGGAGCCAGGTAGGACGCCCAGCCCTGTATGGGTGAAGTGCTGGGAGATTGGAGGACGAGAACAGATGGGACAGATTAGGCAGTGCCGAGAACCTTTGTGGAGAACCTCCTCGACTCGGTAGGGAGTGAGTCCTTACATACTCCGGGTAGGGAGTGAGTCCTCGCATACTCCGGGTAGGGAGTGAGTCCTCGCATACTCCGGGTAGGAGAGTGAGTCCTCGCATACTCCGGGTAGGGAGTGAGTCCTCGCATACTCCGGGTAGGGAGTGAGTCCTCGCATACTCCGGGTAGGAGAGTGAGTCCTCGCATACTCCGGGTAGGGAGTGAGTCCTCGCATACTCCGGGTAGGGGAGTGAGTCCTCGCACACTCCGGGTAGGGGAGTGAGTCCTCGCACACTCTGGGTAGGGGGTGAGTCCTTGCACACTCCGGGTAGGGGGTGAGTCCTTGCACACTCCGGGTAGGGGGTGAGTCGTTACATACTCCGGGTAGGAAGTGAGTCCTCGCATACTCCGGGTAGGAGAGTGAGTCCTCGCATACTCCGGGTAGGGAGTGAGTCCTTACATACCCCGAATAGGGGAGTGAGTCCTCGCATACTCCGGGTAGGGGAGTGAGTTCTTGCATACTCCGGGTTGGGGAGTGAGTCCTCGCACACTCCGGGTAGGGGAGTGAGTCCTCGCACACTCCGGGTAGGGGGTGAGTCCTTGCACACTCCGGGTAGGGGGTGAGTCCTTGCACACTCCGGGTAGGGGAGTGAGTCCTTACACACTCCGGGTAGGGGAGTGAGTCCTTACATACTCCGGGTAGGGGGTGAGTCCTTACACACTCCGGGTAGGGGAGTGAGTCCTTACATACTCCGGGTAGGGGAGTGAGTCCTTACATACTCCGGGTAGGGGGTTAGTCCTTACCCCAAATGAGTTAAAGTACATCAGGGTACATCAGAGTGAGATTGGCCGGAGAATCTGAGAAGTGGGGGGTGGTGTTGCATTCACTTTACCACACCGTTGTGACAAAACAGAGAGCTGAGCCAGAAGGATAAGCTCTCAATCTACTGGTAACTATTAGTTCCTACCCTCACCTATGTTCATCAAGGCTGGGTGATGACAGAGAGAACAAGATTGCGTGTACAGGTGGACAAAATCTTTTTTCTCAGAAGGTGGCTGGCCTCTCCCTTAGTGACAGGGTGAGAAGGTCAGTCATCCGAGAGGAACTTAGAGTAGAGCCGCTGCTCCTTCACGTAGAAAGGAGCCAGGTGAGGTGGTTCAAGCATCTGGTAAGGATCCCCCCTGGGCACCTCCCTAGGGAGATGTTCCAGGCACGTCCAGCTGGGAGGAGGCCTCGGTGAAGACCCAGGACTAGGTGGAGAGATTATATCGCCAAACTGACCTGAGAACGCCTCGGGATCCCCAGTCAGAGCTGGCTAATGTGAGCATGGAAATGAAAAGTTTGGGGTGCCCTTCTAGAGCTGCTGCCCCCGCCACCGACCCCGAATAAGCGGCTGAATATGAGAGATGAGAGATGAGAGACCAAAGTAAGAAGAATCACGAGCACGGAAATCGAAATCACATTTTGACGTCTTTTTCGAAGGGGACCATATTGAGTGAGCCTTAGTTCGGGTAAAACGTGATAAAGTGTCACCATTACGTTCAGTTCTCCCCGTTGGCTCCGAAGCTGTGTGGGTGAGAAAACGGGGGCCACTGGTGTCTGTCATGCAGATCATATGTCACGCATCATCACAACGTATACAGATGGCCTATTTCTAACAACTTGTTCCAGCCGTTAATGAGGTTCTGCCTCATGCGACAACGCCAGTCTGATGGAGACAGGAAGTGCTGAAACCAATGGAACCACTGTGAACCCTCACCTGAACCAGGAATGCAATTGTACGAGCCATAATAATGGCATGTAAATTATAATTGAAGACGGGTGTTTACCTGCGTTTCACCCTGAAGTCGTATTATACGTCAAGTAAACGTTGTCATCAACACGCACTACCATACTAAATATCTTTGGTCATTTAAAATGTGTGATTGTCAACGCAGCTACTGTATAACTGCTAAAAAAACGTGAGGTAAACCGATGTAAACTAGCAAAGGCCAACTTCGACATGGAACAGGTCCTTGCCAACATGGACTCCGTGTGTCAGCCCCTGTGTACATAACAGAGATGGGGACTCGGGTCTGAGACTTGTGAGCATGTCTGGTACATAATGACAGATTATGACAGGGATAGACCATAGCAGTACAGATGGCCAGCATAAAGTAGTTGCTCTTTAGAGGCCTTTAGACCGCTAGATCACCTGGGGGCTCCTACACTCAGAAAGCGCAGTTATCTCGTTATCAACAGTCTGACCAAGATAACAAGGGACCTTTTAAACTGGTTTGTCTCGCTGTGGTTAAAAGCATTGGATAGATACAGCGGCGTGTTTAGATCCCATGGCCGAAAACGTTCAAATAGAGCTGTGCAAATTTACCGAATGCTTTTGTATTCAACAAATCAATATCCGGAAGATATTTGGTCTGATATTTGGTATATTTTGGTCCTTGACTAACAATGATATTCTATTTTTTTAACAAAATTAAAATGTATAGTTCTTTGTCTGCAAAAATGACCCTTGGTTAAAACAGTTGCCCAGAATGGAATGATTACAATGCATTTCGATAGAAAGTTGTTGATAAAATAAACCCTTATTTCTCAACCTTCCTAAAAAAATATTTTTACCTCAGGTACCTGTTCTTTGCCGATGTTGGGTGTGCCATGAGATTGTAGGCCAAAATGATTGCCTCTGCCAGGAGTGCAAACGACCGAAAGCATTCCTCCACATCCACAGAAAAAATGTTTCAGTGACCACAGAATCAAGCAATGCCTGAAATATGTTTAAAAAATACAATTAGTGCAAGAAATGGTTCAGTGAAATAATTGTGTTGGGCAGTGGAATGTGTTTGAGCAGGCGTTGGCAAATTCAGCGCGGATGTTAGGTTTTAGCGAGCTAAAGTATGACTGGTTGTAGACCGTGGTTCTTTGGATGTTGAAAAAGCAGACGTTTTTACATTTCCTGGCACTCGCAACTTGATTTTAACGATGGCAGGGACCAACTGCAGTTCAGCAACTCACATTGAAGACATCCAAAGATTTGGCAGTTTTTACACAGTTTGATTGACATCTAATATACAGCTAAATGTGCTGTAATTTGAACTGCATCACATCCTCATGTACAGACAGCAACAAAGCATAATTAAAACGTCAAACCATGCCGTAATTATGTTACAATGAGGGTTGGTGTAGTTTTTGTTTGAAGATCGGGCTGTATCTGGAGAAAAATCTGTTAACTCCTAATATATCCGTTAGAGGTAAAAGAGAGAGCAATTATACACACTTTCTCTTTTCTTGCCGTTAAAAAAACCCCAGCTCAAATTACGATCCAGCATTTGTGCAAGTCTGTGAGGTCTCCACGCTTCTTTGGTCGTCGTTTGTTTTAAAGACTGTTTTTCTTGTCAGCTTTAATTCTTGTCGTTCCGCTTGCCACTTTGCAACTATCAAAACGTATTTCGTTCACCTTTTGATGGGAATCAAAGAACCCTGGGGGAGGGCTTCACGAACCGGGCCCAGTGTTTACTTGGCTTCAGCCAGTGCCTACAGGGCAACCACTGCGTGTTGTCTTGTGCTGCAAGAAGAACTCTCTTTATCCACAATTAATTTCCTCCAGAGTCAGAATATTCCACTGGCGGCTGTGTGGGACTGGCCGTGACACTGAGGTCTACAACAGACATCTATTCCAGCGTCGCCGCTGACCCGACAATTTACATGTGCAAAGGTTTTCACAAGGATATGGCCTCAGATCCCCCTTTTCCACACTTTCTACTTTCTTCAAAGGGCTCGTCCTAGCCATGTACACAAACGCATTCAGAGAACCTGTTTTTCATCGTGAAGGTAGTGAGAGTCTGTCACTCCCACCGTCAAGCGTCTTATAATCATCTACAAATATATTTCAAAGTCACCCGTTACTATTATTCTGGAGGAAAAGAGCGGCATTATACCAGCAGGCCGTGTTCTGATCAGGTTTCATATAGCTTTGTTTTTTTATGGGTTTATATTAAAGAACAAGGCCAACAACAAGATGTTTAGAATCAATTTCAACTCAAATCTACTGCTCCCCAAATACACACAGCAATAGACTTCAATAAAATAAATAAAAACAAATAAAATGAGCAAATACCATTTGCATTCTAAAATGTCAAGGTGTTGGCTGCAATTATCTTTGCAGCCAACATATTAAATACATAGTCAAATATAAAACAATATAGCCTCCAGATAGAAAGTGCGGGGAGATCAACATAGCTTGAGTAGATGGACCAGCAGCACAGTAAATAATGATCGATGGGAGAGAAACTCACCCTGACTTAAAAGTTTCGCTAATGTTTGCATCTATTGCCCCGTAATGATATTCGAAGACCTGGAATATCAGGACGATGGACGAGAAGGGGTCCTAACACACACTCCTGGGGCACTCCAGAGCTGATTCATCTGTCCGCAAACCATGTGCAATTGAAATAGTCTCCCGTATGACCTCCTGAACAGATGAAACTTTACCTGTAAACTGATGTTTCTAAAAACCGCTAAATCACCTGGGGACTCCTACACTCAAAAAGCGCAGTTATCCCGTTATCAACAGATTCTTGACGCCATGAATCTTGCAGAGTAATGCTTGGCTTGTCCATTTTCAATTGCAAATGAAGGGACAAAGACTTTTCCAAAGACAACTGGTATTAAAGGATTCACAATAGCGATGGTCTACTTTGTTTGATATGTGGCAAACCCAAAAATATTTAATTTTTTTGCAAAATTGGCCACCAAATTCAAATTGACTGAAGTGGGCTTTCTTGAATTAAGGGTTTCTCTGTGATCCAGTTTGGAGGGGGAGCATAATCTTGGCGGGACTTTTCACTCCTTAATAATTGGAGGCCTTTGACAAGTTGTTTAACATATCCGCTGATCGATCACTTTCCAAAGAGTTGTCCCATGGCTCTTAATAAAGCTCACTGAGGCTGATACGGTACAGGCATCAACAAGACAAATGTCATACTCGAGGTTTATTTCAAAAAGGGGAATTTATTGTACAACCTTCCTCAGCTGCTGCTGCCGCCAGTCAGCAGGATCTTTCGTCTGTTTGCTGCCATCAGAGACACCATTTTGGTTGATTTGTTTACTTTCCAAAGTGACTCATTTGAGCCTTTTATCCAGACGGTGACAGCATGGTGTGTCTCTCCACCACCGAGTTGAACGTTTGCTTCATTTTACAGCGAGCAAGCGGAACAAAAACACGCAGGAAACAAGATGCTTGTTGAGGTCGATTCCCGACGACCAATTTGCCGCTAATGGGTTTCCCGTTTGTCTAACTAGTAGAAATATACGGACAGCCCAACGGAACCGCTGTAAATGCCATCGTGTTTTTTATGTTTTCACAGGTACAATAAACAACCTGTAGCATCCCACATAATGTGCTGCTCCTGTCCTCGCATTGATAGACCAACACCCTAAAGAATAAACACGTCAAGGATCGTGCAGTCCAGGGCAATTGGGCTAACTTACCCCCATGAGGGACACTACTGTATCATCTCAACAACAGTGCGGTGTTTCAATTGTAATATAGGGGTAGTGCTAGAACTGCCTGCAGAAGAAAAATATACGAAGGATACCATTTGTGGGCGTCCGAAGCTATAAGCGACTAAAAATAATAATCCCCGAAATTGGATGTCAGTTGAAAACACATAATTGTTAATGTTGTGGTGAAGACATGTCCACGCTCGTGGTGTTTGCGTACGTCCACAGGCAGGTCCCTGACAGCGTCGGCTATAGAAAAGCGCTGTTTGCATAGGCTTCCATACATTCACACGCATCCAGCAGGACACCAAGTCAGACTGTCTGGCTCGCCCGACTCAACAAACACTGTCACGGCAAACAAGTCAGTTCCCGTTTTAATGTGATCAAGTAAATCATTGAAAACATTTCACGGACTATATTCTTTTACCGATGGGAGACAGCCCACGTCCCGGGCCAACGGCGCCCACCCCACCCAGCCCCGGCGGGGGCAAAACTCCCTGAAAGTCGTCCTTTATGCATCTACGACATTGAGAGGCTGAGTTTAGCCGACCTCTCGGAGCTACTGAAAACGTTCTAATGCAGTTAAGGCAGACACAACGTGATTATCCATACGGCTTCCTCCGTAGCGCTATGCTACGCGCTAACGCTACGCGCTAACGCTGACGGGAATAAGGGAGAAGTTCTTGGGATTCTGTGCTCTTATCCCCGTGTCATTTCTCTGGCTAGTCTCTGAGGCCTGGCTACCCCCGGCCCCCTGCTCACTCACTTGTTCACACACACACAAGTCGGCATGTACCCATGCACACACACACACACACTAATCACCTCTCCACAGAGCAGGCATGGCAGGCCTCTCATCCAGCGAAACCTGCTGATGACAGTTTGGCCGAGGCGGCGCTGATATGTTCGGTCCCCAGTGTCTCCTCCCAGGGTGCCCCTCTGGGAGCCAAGGGTTCATGGGAATGACCAATGGGAAGGATCGCTCAGCCACTTCCCACAGCCGAGAGACAGCTGTAATCCTTTGACCCTCCTCCTATACAAACACACACACACACACAGACAGTCACACAGTCACAGTACCACATACAGTGTACCGTACTCGCATACAGGCATATTAACACTGTCTGGATGTGAGCAACACCTCCCACTCGGGCTGCTGAATTGATGGCGTTTCCGCTGCAGTGTCCTAGATTGTCTCTGAACATTCATCACCCGGGCCCCTCCATGGAAGGCAGGGGGCTGCTGGCCATCACACGGGGCCCCTCCCACGGCGGTACTGGGGCGCCGATAAAACAAACAGCACCGCCGCACCCACACTGACTCCCTGACTCTACATATTAGACTCCTATACCCCCCCAACCTCACTTCCCCCCTTGTGATTTTATCATCTCCTCCCACCTCCCCAGTTATTCTCCCGTATTGGTTCCGCTCTCCTCCGTAGCATTCCTCGGCTATCTCTCACCTAACCTTTTTTCCCTCCTCTTTATCTCCCTCTCTGCTGTGCGATGTAGAGGATCGGGTTCCCGGCTGAAGGGGCTGTGAGGGAGCGAGCGAGGGGGAGGGAGAGAAGGAGAGGGAGAAGGGGAAGATGGGGGACAGAGGCTATGTGAGCATCCAGGCCTCGAAGGAGTAAAGTGAAAGCCAAGAGTGTTCTTCTGGATGCGGGTTCAAGATTAATCTCATTTATTCCGGCACAGTCATTCCTCTCTTTTTCTCACACACACACACACACACTCGAGCTCTTGCAAAACCCTGCCTCCGTCACACACACCAGCGCGCACACACACAAATTTAGACAGACGCCGTATACTGAAGACTGCGATTACAATCCGTTTCAGACAAACTCTCGCCACAATAGTAAACGTAAATACAGACCGAGGCGACCAGACAGTTCTCAAGTGATACGCTGAAAAACACGAATAGAGTGCATCGGACGAAATATATATATATAAAATATACTCTCATCGTCACGATAATTAAAATAAGTCATTCAATGTAAACAGATTAGCTTAGCTCCAGTCTGCATGGCTTTGGAGCTCTGGAACAGAAGCCTTGGATAGAGCTGTCCCGAAGCCTGTCTACTGTAACTGTAACTGCCGGGCTGCGCAAGAAGGCGGTAATGTCAAACTAATCACATTGACACACAACACTCCCTGATCATCAACAATACGCTTTCTCCCCGGCGGCTTAGGGAGCGCTGCTTTCTCCTCAGACAGAAACATTAGCATCAGCATTACAAACAATGACGTCCTTACGGGATCACAGAAGGAGCTATTGAGAGGTGCGCTAAGCTGCAAAGATGTGTCATCGTTCTTTGCCAATTGGACAGGAACAAGGACAACCGAAGCATGCGGCAGAGGGGGTTCTTGGTATAAGGAGCTGACTTTTAAGGTCTGAATTCTAGCCAGATACGACTGACAATATGATTACGCAAGCGTGCGAGCGAAGAGGACGGCTGACGAAGAGGATATCTGATGAGAGTCTGGCGAATTAATGATCTCGGCTGAAGTGACAAATGGAGATGGAAACTAATTGACCCCGGTTAGACGAAGTCATGATTGGGCACAAGAGCGA
>CM055737.1:10657071-10737944 GCA_029465975.1 Dallia pectoralis | reverse complement strand
TTCTTAGAAACAGATGTGGTGAAGCAGAAACGCGGACGTGAGTTATGGAGGCTCGTAAGAATCTGAAACCATACATTTATATACAGTATGTATATGCTATTTTTACACAAATTGGTAAATGAACTCATCGCATTTGAGTGAGATAAGTTAATGGGTCTGTTGTTACGGACATACCCCATTTCACTGTCAACCACGAAGACCAGTGAAGAGATGCCGATTTGCATACCATTTCTTCACAAATCATTATCCCGCCGCCACATATGTCATACGTGCGCTAACCCCCGAAAAAAGAAAACGCTTGGAGTTCAGCAGAGATTCACGATGTGACTCATTGATCGGTTCGTGCGTTTCGAGAATCTCAACCGCCTCTGTTCGTCTGCGGCCCTTGAAACAGACCTCGTGGTGTTTTATTTGGCAAAGGCACTGTCATTTTGTTCAATCCAAGTCAGACTCTGCCAGTCCCTGCCATCTCACAGGCTGGCCCCCGTTTCTCTGCAGCCGGCCCCACTCCTAATGTCACTTGGCATTTTAGAGCCTGGCAGTTCGCGCCGGCGCTCCAGCCAAGCCAAGTTCTTGAGCATATGAGCTCCAGCTTGAGTTATTGGTGGGGTTGGGTTACTGTTTGCTGTGATTCCGTCCATGTCAAGTCAGATAGTAAACAATGTCTGTCATGTGTGACTCCTTCGCTCTGTTATTTCCTCACAGCGAGTTTGATTCCCTGCCACTGTACTCTCTCTCTCTCTCTCTCTTTACCCGTGATTTATTACATGCTCTCCTTTTTCACCCTTTTCTTCTTTTGGAAATTTCGCTCTAGCTTGCCCCCCTTCTCTCTCTCCCCCCCTCTCTCTCCCCTTCTCTCTCTCTCTCTCTCTCTCTTTGTCTCCCTGATATCCTTATGGTCGGTTGAATGAGAGCAGCCATAAGGCTGTTCCTCCCACACAGACGGGCTGGTATGAGTGGTACCGTGCTGGATCTCCAGCTCAGTGCCATCTGAGGGAGAAGCTGCGAGGCAGAGTGACTCAGGCTCTGAGGTGGGTGGTACACGGGACCCAGGTGGGTGGATAAACAGCCTACTGTAGCATCTTAAACGCACTCTCACACACTGAGGAGATACACGTGACGGGCAGCTAAAACACAGCTAGTTGAAGACATGAACACCTTTCAAATGTAATTTACTAATCCAAGCTTCTGTTGTCATCTCGTGTTTGGCTACAGCGCACAGGATGATTACACAGCCAAGACAAGTCCGTGAATGACCTTAAGTGGCCAAGCATAAGCCTTGACAAGAACCTCAATAAACAGCCAAGGCTCCCCATCCAATCTGAGAGTGCTTGTGTGACGAATGGAGAGACTGTCCAAATTCACTTTTACAAAGTACAAAAAGAAGGGTCTGAATAATAATATACATGAGAAATATTTTGTTTTTCAATAAACTGAGGCAAAATTCGGAACGTTAGCGTGTTCTTTCACTAGGAACACCCCGAAAAGCATCCATCCACAACCCTATAGGAAAACAATTCCACTCACAGCCCACTCCCATTTTCCAATTCCTTCACATCAAATTAAAAAAATATCATAAAAAACTAAATGGTACCAATATAGAAGATAATGTGAAAACAGTTAAAAGAAAAAAACATTCCTAATAAAAATAGTTCTTAATTGATTCATTAACGCAATAGAATGTTGAGAAAGTGAACATACTGTATAATATAATAGAACACGATAATAATATTTATGTATATGTGCCTTGAGTTCATTATTTTTTATTAATTGAAATACTTGGGAAAACAGTTCCTTAATGAAACATTGTTTCTCTTTTGGTGACAATTTATTTGTAAGAGGGAAAACAGTTTTGCAAGCCAGTTTGGGCACATATGTTTTGCCCAGTTTTTTTAAGCAACTGTATATTTTCCCAACAGGCTAAAGTGACTAAGGGATATTTTGTGCGTGTGGTAAAATGCTTCTCTAATCTTTAAGCAAAAAAATAATCTTTACATCATTTGGCTGTTCATAGCTCAGTGTGGATCACTATCTGAGGGCTACGTGTTGTCTTTTGTTTCCTCTAAAACTGATCACAGATAGCATTAATCGTGCTGACTATCTTATTAGAATGTGCTTTTAAGCGTTAATATCTTCTTGAAAAGCTAGTGGTTCCTCAACACCTAGCATTTAACTGTTCACATATTTGAATATGTCATGGATAGCAGAGTTAGAGGTAATGGGTTAAAGCTGTGTTGCCACAATAATAATGAATGCATGAAATGAAATACAGTTTCCTGTTGTAGCTCACACCCCAGCTCCCAATCCCACTTGTATTGAATCTAGGTAATGTTTATCTTCAGCATGTCTCTGGAGTGCTGTGTGGCTCTCCACAACCTCCATTTTGCAAACACCATGAGCATGGATGCTTCTTTAAACAAACCGTTCAAATGACTCAATTGCATTGTTTCTTTCTCTGTTGTTCTCGTCCCACTCTGGCAAAGGGCCGAATGATTCCTCGTCTCCCGGGGCTGCTGGGATCGCGATCCTCCCAAGACATAAATTCGCTCTTTTCTTCCTTAGAAACTGCGGGGCGGACATGAACCTTTCCGAACATTGACTCACTTCCCCCCCCGTTCTCATTCCTCTCTCTGGTAATTGATAATAGATAAATAATTAACTCAACATGTCATTTAAGAGTATCTCATAATGTTGTGGATTTCGCAATGTGAAACGAATCTACTTACCTGATTCATCTCTCAGATTCACTTATCAGTGCGGTCAACTTATTGATCTAATTTGTTTGCATTTTCCAATACTTCATCCTACTGACTACTTTAGGAATTAGCATGGTATCAAGCAGGTCACATATTTCAATATGTATTACATACAAAAATATATATTATTAAACTACAACTCTATTGAGAATCATATGAGAGCTCTTAAGATATAAAGCTAAAAATAAAAGCATCAATCTCTCTGGGATTTTACCTTTTTATTTTAATGTTCCCTTTGCAAGACGGGGATTTTAAATGACTGCCCAGTTCTTCTTTCCCTGCTCAGAGGACCTTTGGTGAACTCTTCAAACTTTGAAGCATTTGCATGGGAAAATACCATTCCTGTGAGTAAACACTGAAAACACCACCACCGAGAATGACCTGTAGCCCTTCACAAAAAAATGAAAGAAACGTAGTAAGGAAATGGCTGCAGTGTAGTGAGAATGTGCGTATAAATAAACAGAGGAATGTTTCCTGCCATCTACGTATGATGGGAGAGTTCTCCATAGATGTTTTTAGTTTATGATTGGCACAGCCATGGACCAATCACCCGCATTTGAACCATCTGAGGGTGACCAATATTGTGTGCATGGATTTCAGGGGAGAAAAGTAGAAAGAGACCATACTGTTGTATAGGAGAAGTGCACAGCAGCCGGACAAATTTCAAATAGAAATGTAACTAAAAAATGAGTTCTGTTTTTGTTTTAATTTAAAGCCTAATCCACAACTTTCATTAATCAGCTGTAGATGAAATGCATTGTTAATAGGGACATTGTTTTTCAGGGCTGTGTTCGATCAATCTTGTCACACATTCCAGTCGTAAAAACATGTAATTTTTTTCAACAGGCCTTTGAACCAAATAGGAACTGTGATTTCAGTATACTGTCATGAACTACTTTCAAAATCGTCAAATGTCCTCCCGACCAAAACGTGGGCCTGTTTTAACCTTTCCATAAGGAATCTCGAGCCGGCAGCTGGCGGTGCCTTGAATACTGCACAACAGTCCGGTAATTCGGACTTTAATGTGCTTAATAACAACTGTCCTGACTACTACACGATGTCAGGAGCTCAGAACAGCGTGACATCCATAGGCAGTGTGAGAAAGACGGACATCGACCAGTCATTCCCAATACACTCCGTAAACCAGAGGTTCGTCAAGAATGTGAACAGGCGAATCAAAGGACTCATTTAGAAGAATAAAACGGAGACGGGTAGTGCAAGCCAAATCCTCTAATTGGACACTTGCTGTACCTATTGAATAATTTGTAACATTTGTATTCTTGGCAGTCACTGTGGCACTATCAACACATCTCCAGGGAGCAGAATTCCCATGTATCTTATTAGCGGGAGCAGACTGCGCCTAACGTATTTATCCGGAGTGATTGGGGCTCTGCTCATCGTGTTCGGGCCCCCAAGAGACCCGGTGGCATTAAGAGCTACCTGTCAAAGTCCAGTTCCAGACAAACACGCGGCTCCTCCTCCCAGCAGGGGGCAGTGTTTTTCGAAGCAGTGGCGGCGCCTGTCCCTGTCTCCTCCCACAGCGGGGTTCCTCAGAGTCCAATCCCCTGTCCTGTGACGTTCGGCGGGGAGGTGGTGACACGCGTCACACTCCTAACGTGCAGGCTACATCTCTCCCGAGGTGTGTGCTTACAGTAATCATCATTGGCTGCCATTGAGATCTATAATCAATCGCTCAAACCGACAGAGCCGCTACGCTCCACTCGCGCTGGTTGTGTTTGGCTAAAAGCAGACAAAGATGTGAAGCTCGGGCTCAGGTCCTGGAGAGGTTAATTGCTTCACAAAGTGCTACTGAACAATCCAAAACAAGCAGACAGAAAATCCTCTTGTCTTTACAAACTAGTTCTCAGATACACAGCGTCCCCACCCTGAAGGGCCTTTTGGCAAATTCTTACATATTCTCTCTCAACTTGCAGCATTCGTTCTCCAGTCCGTTCAACTTTCAGTGTGTGGGTGCTGTTAACTCTCTCTCTCTCATGTGCGTTCTGCTCGGCAGTAAATGTTTCTCAGGGGATCCAGCCTGGGAAGAGGAATGCCATGCATCAAAGGGAGTGCATTTAAATACCAAATATTGGCTATTCATTTCTCCCTCGCAGGCGGTGGGGAAGTTGTGTTGTGGCTGTGTTTAGCGCGGGCCAAGGGTATTTCGGCAGGCAAACAGATGGGACTGGAGAACAGGTATGGACGGGGTACAAATAGGGGACTGGACCTCCCCAGGGATCCCGGCTCCACAGTCTGTCTTCCAGGCTTTCATGGTGTGTTCAGTTTCCTGCAGCACTGTACCTGGAACAGAAGCAGACCTGAGGTGATTGAAGACCTGTAAACAAGGGAGATGTTCCAACACTTAACTAGGGTGCTGATCCATTTAAATTCCTGCAAATTCAGAATGTGAATCCAATTCACGTAGACCATGCTGACGTTGATACGCATTAAAGCCATGTTAACGGGTGGTTCCTAAATGGACTTAACTTACTGATTTTTGAAAAAATGATAGTCGTAGCAGTACTGTATTTGTAGTTCAGCCTTGTATTCATGCGATTAGTATATTTAATATACTATATCAAATGCACTATATATTTTTTCAAATTTCTACACACTAACCACTAGGGGTGTGACGAGATCTCGTGTTACGAGATCTCGCGATATTAAAACGCGACAAGATTTCTCGTCGAGGTGAAAAGTTTTCTTGTGAGTTGTGATGTCAGCGTGTATGGAACGCCAAGTGGCTGAAAACGTGACACACTTCGAGCGTTTCTTGTGGCTGAAAACGTTCAAATCAAGTGTAAAATTGTGAAATACAAGCGCTGACATCGCCTGTTATTAGACGTGCGTTCTCCTCATGCCGTCCAAAGCGATCACAACGCCTGTTCTACAACGCATGTTGTCTGATAAGACGTTCAAAACACCTGTTCTACAACGCACGTTGTCTAATAAGACGTTCAAAACACCTGTTCTACAACGCACGTTGTCTAATAAGACGTTCAAAACGAGTGTAATGATGTATTTTCCCTTGATCTATTCAAGTGTATCTACATGTTTCTTGCACTCGCTTACTTCTAGTGTAATGTCAGTTGTACACTAGTCGTTTACGTCTTTAATTTTGGACGCTCGTAATTGTCATGTCTTTCTCAGACACTCGTCGGACTTTGGCACCATTCATTTTCAAGGCTACAGCGCATGCATATTTTGAGAAGCTGATAGAATCTTTTTCATGACATTTCAAAACATTTGTTTCTGTTTGCACTTGTAGTTTTTTAGAGAGCAATACTTTGGTTATGGATACACTTAATGTTTGCATTTAATGTGTTATTTCTGTTATTTATATATTTGTTTTAGTTATACAGTTTTATATATTTATGTTCAATTTGTGGATAGGAGTTAGATTTCTCATGTGAAATACAGGGGAGAAGCCAGTCGGTAGTTTATAGCAAAATATTTTGCAGTGTTTGCATGTCCTTTACTGCATAGAATTCATTAAAATAATATTCATTACAAGTTGATTTCAAAATACACCTAAATTGTTTAGCATTTTGTGATTTTCAGTTGAATAAAATAGTATTTTCCATTCATATATCATCATTAAGGATTTCTTAAAAAATTTGTATAAATCTCGTCTTGTCTCGTTCTCGTGAACCCAATCTCGTGTCTGTCTCGTCTCGTGGAGTAAGCGTCTCGTCACACCCTTACTAACCACACACCATTACACTAATCCACCATCTCTTGCTAAAGCAAAGAATTCTTGCAAAACTGTTTCTCTTGAACAATTATTCGTTTTTGCCTCGATACAGCGCAAACAAACCATAATTTGAATATTCCGAACAGAAAACACTATCAAACATGTTTACAAAAAATAAATAAAACTGAGTGTGAATAAACTTAGGACATGCACTGGCTACAAGTGTTAATCGTTTCATCGCTTATGCTTCAGGAATCACGGATAATGTTTAAGCATAAAAAAAGATGAAATAAGGAACTGCGATTTGGATAAAAACAATGATTCAGATTCTCCATGCTGATGAAAAACCAATATTTAATATTGTTTGAAAGCTGGCGGTAATGTAGAGTAACAACAGAGGACTACATCTGTACACATCATATTACACATCAATTAGTTCATGAAACTTATTTTGGAACATCAGTTTTTCTAACGCTCATGCATCAGAAGAAAATCAAAGACACAAGAATAATATTTTCATTCTTTCTTCATAGTTCGGTTACTCTTTTTCTCTGCGTGTGTGTGCGTTTCGACCTGTCTCTGTGACGGATATCGTATGACAGATGCTAAGCAGGGAAAGTAAGGACAGTAATCACCGCAATCAGCACTATTTCAGCATTGCTTTTCCCTCTCACACATAACACATGCAAGAGACGCACAGACAAATCTGGATCCAAGATGGGCGCTTTGACCTTCGTCTGGCACGCTGCCCACGGAGAGAGCAATCCGAATCAACGTGACGGGAACATCTTGGCTGATGCCGTGGCAGGGATACATGCGCCTCATGTCCAAGTGTGAGAGAGATGTTTTTAAGGACCTTTTCTTTGTGCATCTGTGCCAAGCTGACAGATCCAGGCTTGTCATCTTCAGTTCCACACCAGACCTCGGAGGATCTACTTGTTTTAGTCTCAAAAGTAATGAGCCATTGTTAACTCAATTTTCAGATTTTTTGAGGACAAGACATATTTCTGTCCCTATTTGATGGGCCTTTGTGAAGTGCTTTCTCTACTTTGCATTGCTCTTTATTGGCAAATAAATATCACTGTGTCATTTGCAAATGAATGTGCTGGCTCATTGTAAAAATGCTGAATGTCACAGTTAAATTGGAATGATTTTTCAATCACAATATGTTGTATCCAAAGACTACAGGAAGACAGTTTGCTGTGTCTAATTGCACCAAGATCTACATTTGTTGGAAAAATATGTGTTAAAAATGTGTATACCTCATCAAATATCACGCCAACATTATTCTGCTTCACATAGATTTAATGAGTTTTACCTGCCGTTTATTTCATGGGAACTACTCAAATCTATCCCAGATGGCATACATTATTACGGAGGGAAGTACTGGCAACGATTACATGGGATATTTTGACAAGTGCAGATTGATGGGTTCATGGCCTACCTCTTTCGCACCCTGGGCAAATCTTTTCCACCTGATGTTAATGGATCAAGTTAAGATTAAATAACAAGAAATCACCAAAAAGGAGATTCATGGGAAATCTGCCATTTGGTGACAACCATCAGAACAAGTGTTCATTGTTACACGTGAGTAATTACATATACTTAGTATAGATAGTTATATGGGTTTAGGTAATTACTACAGTAACTACAGTCATGTCCTGTATTTTACAGCACTGCATATAAACAATGCTGTGGTGCTTTTGTCTCATACTTTTAACACACCAAGGGTCTGGGTTTGAATCCCACAGAGATTAAATGAGTTTGAACGTGATGTATTTCAATATGAAACATGTTTCTTTGTTGTTCTGTTGTGTTTTTTTGTATTAAGAGTAGTAAAATATTACCACACAACTGTGTAAATTGTACCAAAGCATCGAGAAAAAAAACTGAAAAAAAACAGTGTGGTTGTACAGTTATGTAACCACTTCAAAATTACATTGGTTTAGCAAAACGTGTATAATATCCACAAAACAAAAAATGATCATTCAGAAAATAGTTCATTTGAAATTTTGAACAATTAGTGAATTCCTGGAATGTTGTTTTCCTATTGACTCTGAAACCGGTGCAGTTATGGACATTGTATCTTTACAATATGAATGTGGCTAATATGGTGCTTATGACCCATCACAGACACCATAGCCCCCCCCCCCCCTGGTGTTTTCCACCGTGGTCTCAGTTCAGGTGCTCGGACATTCCCCACAACGTCCTGTCCAAACACTGATAATCTGTCACATCGCCCTCTGCAAAACATTTGGCACCCTTCAAACGTCCGCCCACGTGTCACAGCAGAGGACAGTGGCACCCGCCGTTGTGGCAGAGCGCTGAGGTCGCGGGGAACTGTTCTCTCGCCAGGCCCAGGACACGGATGAGAAGTGTCCGTTACGTTGGTACAGGTACAATAGGGGGAATAAATAGGACCTCCTGTAGAGTGAGTCAGAGTCCTAGTTTGGCCCCTGTACTTCTGGTTTCAGTCTCTATTTAGCACTAACCAGGTCAGTGCTAGGAACCAAACATTGTTGGGCCAGTAGACAAAAACGAGAAACCATTTCCGCTCAATGCTCAGAAATGTTCAGGCAAGGGACAAGCACAGATTCGAGGTGATTTCTACTGAATAACACGGGCCTGACTGTATCAGCTGATTATCGCAAACAGCTAATCAGTTTGGCGCCGTAGCTGTCAAATCAAGCTAACTGGACTTTGCTTGATTCTAATTGGTTGTGCTACAAACTAACAACTAAACTGCAGCTATTCACATTCTGTAAAGCAACTACAAAGAAACCTGACGCTACGAAGAAACACCGAGAGCTGACGTATGAGATAGCTCATCTGCGTGGACAAAATGGCCAGGGGTTTCTTTTTAAAGATTCGTAAAATGATGAATTCCTAAATGTAAACAAACCTTTTTGAGGGGACGTTCATAAGAGGACGAAGAGCGCAAGCAGATTATCGCCGCTTCAGCTGTAAGCATCTGTGTTCACCATGTTAAACCTTGACGTGCTTGAATGTACAGAAGCCCAGGAGAAATTCAAAATATCGTGTATTCGGAGAAAGGCTTTAGTAGACAAAGGAAACCCGGAGAGGACAGGTCGGTTTGCTCCTACATAGCGTCCGCGTGTAAACAGAATATGGCTGCCATTCGTTTGAAGCTATCAGTCAATCTTTTCCGAAGCACGAGGCTGGACGGGAAACAAACTGTTGGCCCGGGGCCAGGAAGAGAAACCAAGCACCGTTGTGCTATTGTGCTGTTGTGTTTCAAAACGGACTAGTTTCACTTCTGTATGATGTGCTGTTATGAACCTGGCACATCCACCCACACGCCTCCCATGTGTGCTCCGTGATGGAGCAGGAGCGGGCATCGGGTTTAACGTGACGGTGTTCTCCGCACCTGGAGACGGAGAGTTGATTGTGACTGACAAGGCACTGTTTTAACTCGTATCCTTGGCAACTGCATGCTTTCGCTAAAGCCCGGACTCAAACACGTATTAACCTCAATCAGTCAAATTGGCGTTAAGATTTCACTAAGATTTTTGTGTGTCCTTTCCATCGCGTGGGAGATTGTGTAGAAACGTTAAAGTGCTTCGAGAAACAACCGGAAGCCAAATGCGGACATGCTGCATCAACCAAGTATGTGAATGTTCCACTTTTTCAACAGGCTTGAACTATTTACTGCGACAAACACTGCTTTACTGAAATAATGCTTTATTCTACTACTTATTCACCGTTGTCCTTTTTTTATTTTGTTCTGCCTCTATGAAAGTTACATTATATAAATAGTTCACATTGCTATCCATCTATGTTATAACCGACTATGAGATAAACACTTGTAAACAACACCAGGGGAGGATTGAACGTAACTTTGACAGAGCAGAAACATCGTCTTCCATCTCATTGTAATAACCAAATCAAAACACACTTTTAAATGGATTCCTCCTCCATTATTGATTAAACTCCTGGCTCAGGAAA
This sequence comes from Dallia pectoralis, assembly GCA_029465975.1. Classification (NCBI taxonomy): domain Eukaryota; kingdom Metazoa; phylum Chordata; class Actinopteri; order Esociformes; family Umbridae; genus Dallia; species Dallia pectoralis. The sequence continues at coordinate 10,727,528 of CM055737.1, read as the reverse complement.
TCCATCCCCATGTTGTTAGTGAGCCTTGCATGGAGTCCAAGAACTTCAGGCCAATCACCTTGGCTGGACCTGCTCGTTTGCTAATCAGCCACAATAGCGCAAGTAGAAAAAAGCCTCCACTACAGCTCAGACTGTGAGCGGGTGCCAGGGGCGGGTGCTCGGGGCGGTTGCTAGGGGGCGGGGCTAGGGGGGCGGGGGCTAGGGGCCCCCGGTCTGCGTGTGGTAGGAGCCGCGTGTATAAATATCTGACCAATCATCTAATGTCCAGCGGAGAGAGACGGAGAGTGCAATCAGACATAATGGCCTTTGTTTCAACGCCACAGAGGACGCCACTGAGCTCCATCAGCTCTAATGTCCACCTTGAACCACCTAAGTGTGCTGTTTGATCAATGCGCTCTGATGGGAAGAGGAAAATCAAGCCCATAACCTGGCCCTTGGATGCTAAAAGGGGAGAAAGGCCCCTGGGAGCGTAGCAACGAAATGTACGGAGAGCTGGTATTGACGGCTATTTGGTTCCCAGAAGCAGAGGTGCTTGACATCATAACAGCGCCTGTTTAGTTCACTCTCATGTTGTTCATCTCGTGCTTTTGTCCCCGGCTCAGGGGCAGGGTGAATTGAACTCAGATTCCGCCCAATATTGCGACCGTCCTGCTCCGAGCACTCTGTCAAAAGGTGGCGACCAGTGATTGGTGGACCCTAGCCCTCCAGGTGACCTCGGTCACGTGACCCATTGAACCATTCGTCGGGCACAGTTGAACGGGCTGTGCTCGCATCCTTTGAAACATGTGCTTGTGACAAAATTGGTGGGGTGAAGGGGAGGGAGTGGGGATGTCACCCTGAGACAAAGGGAGTTGTGCAAACTTCTGATGTATCAGACGATGCAGACTTAAGCTAAACGAAACAGAGAGAGAAAATTAATAATCCACGCAAACTGAGGAAATTCCACCTATTGCGGCACGACCCAGCTGACATCAATACAATTCACGTAGAGTACATTTTCAAATATTAGACATAAGCACCAATCAGGAGCATTTAAAATGAGAAGAAAATATAAGGTTGTCACAACCATCTGCCGAGCCCTAACATGTTAAAGACAGTTTTGACCTTCTGCTTAAGGCCCTTGTCATGGTCCTCTGTCCCTTCAATTACGGATCTGCTGTTGAGAAGTTCATCACTTCAACGTTTTTTTTCTCTCTCTTAACGAATGACATCCAGAAGAGGCGTACAACAAAGAGAAACGAGGGCGAATGAACGGAAAGATACACGCTGAAACGAAATAAAGACGTCTATCGTCTTCTATCGCCGAGAGATAGACGGTCCCCAGAACTGTTTTCCTGTGCACGATACAGGAAGGAGAGCCAAGGTCGAAGGGTGTCAAGTGCGAGTCAAGTCTGGAAGTGTGAAGATTCCAATTAGACAGAGCCTGAGGTCCAATTCCAAAAGACAAGGATAACACAACCCTCTATCTGTGAAAATGTGTCAAGAAACTCACACACGGAGAACACACACCCACACGTGTCCCAGTTTAAACCGAATGCATGTTGAAACAGCAGCTGCGTACACACCCGATCCATCATGTTTTAACAGAGTGTGTGTGTGTGTGTGTCTGGCAACACGCAGAATTGTTAACAACCTATGCTTGTCAGCGTTTATTAGCGTAAGAAGTGACGAGCTAAAACACGGTAAACATTTAGTAAAATGTTTGCAATTTTTCATTAATATTTGACAATCTACCAAAAAAATTATCTGATTTGCACTCTATCAGACTTTTTGTGAAAATATCACAGCATTGATTAGCTTCGTTGGCAATGCGCATTTCACAGTCATTTGCATGTTGTGTGAAACTTCGTTTTTTTATCTATCAATTATATTTTTACAGTTTTACATTCTAGTTAAACTAACAAATAAGCGTCATGAGAGAAATGTGAAAATTGGACGGGGACATGAAGTGTGCAACTGTGACACAAGACGTGGTGGATCAGAGTTAGAGAGAGAGGGAGAGAGAGAGAGTGAGAGAGAGAGGGAGAGAGAGAGAGGGAGGGAGAGAGGGGGAGAGAGGGGGAGGGAGAGAGAGAGGGAGACATGGAGAGGGGAAGAGAATGAGAGAGAGAGAGAGAGAGAGAGAGAGGGGGAGAGAGAGAGAGAGAGGAGAGAGAGAGAGAGGGAGAGTGAGAGAGAGAGGGAGAGAGTGAGAGAGAGAGAGAGAGAGGGGGAGAGAGAGAGGGAGAGTGAGAGGGAGAGTGATGTTGAGGAAAAAGATGGGAGAGATGTTGAGAAAGAACGAGAGAGAGAGAGTGAAAGAGATTACTGTTAAGACAGAAGGAGTCAGTGAGAAACATCAGGGTCACTTTCACTATCTCTTAACAATGGCAGCAAGCTTTGTTGAGGTTTATGTGGTGAGAATGCCAAGCCGAGCTTATGTGAGCTAACTGCCTAGCAATGGAACCTCAATCTGCATATATCCACACATTGTCTTACGCTGGTCCCATGCTAGCCGCCCCCCGCCGGCTGTGCCTGGCCCTGTGGTGCCCGGGGAAGTGTCTGGAAGAAACATGCATGTACACATAAACATGTAAGTATTCACCCGCACACGCGATACACACACACACACACTCTCTCTTAGAAATAGCACAACCAAGTGTGTTTCTGGTGGGCTTGTGGGGGAGGAGCTCCTGGGTGTACTGCTCACTGGCCTTCAGCTGTGTCTGGGGCACAGATGACCCAAAACCCAGCCCGCAGCTCCTTGGACCTCCAATAGCACGGCCCTGTCCTAATTTATACTGATAGATCCTCTGCCAAGGCCCACCAAACTGCCCCATTCTGACATGGTAGTTGTATAACACAGAATGTAAACTGGACCATGTTTTTCGGAGTCTTGGCGTGCTGTTTTTCTCTGACCAGATCTTTTTGAATATTTCTTCTAGCCACAACAGGATGTGTTGCACATTATGGCATCTACAGCATCCACTTCCTGTGATCTGACTGTGCTAGCAAGGACAAGCAAACACTAGAATCCAATGCCGTTCTTCACCGGAATCTGCCAATTGTACTACATGTTTTCTTCATCGTGTTCCTCAAACCATTCGCGAACAATGTTTGCAGTGTGGCAGGGTACTTTATTCTGCTGAAAGAAACCACAGCCATTAAGGTATACCATTGCCATGCAGGGGCTTACCTGGTCTGCACCAACGTTTACGTACGAGGACATTTGTCAAATTGACGTCCACATGAATGCCAGTACTTATGTTTTAGCAATTTCATGGCTTAAATCTGATTTTAGAAAGATTTTGCCAGATTAGTTTTTTCACTACCTGAATGCAGCAACTGTGATATATTACTCAGTGCAGTTAAGTAGCTTTAAATAAACGATTGTTCTGGTCCAGAAACCTATTTAATAACGAAGCCAGGGAATGCTGAGGATAACTAGTAAATTGTAAATTTGCAGAAATTCATCAAACCAGTATAATAAGCGCATCTCTAATACGTCCTGTATGACATTTAGTGTATGGCTAGTTAGCTGGAGAATGTCGTTGCTGGTGAAATTTGGACGGGTTAAGTCTACTAAACAGAACTCCCCGGGCGAAGTGTGCTTATATGCAGTGTACCACTTGGTTCCTGCTAACACACAACTGAACTGATGGCTGTATTATACTCGTATACTAGTCCAGTGTTAGTGCAGGCATTGAACTGATGGCTGTATTATACTCGTATACTAGTCCAGTGTTAGTGCAGGCATTGAACTGATGGCTGTATTATACTCGTATACTAGTCCAGTGTTAGTGCAGGCATTGAACTGATGGCTGTATTATACTCGTATACTAGTCCAGTGTTAGTGCAGGCATTGGCCTGTGGTGGTATTTTGGTAGGGGAGGTTCACGGTTCATAATATGTTTTACAGCTTACTATTGTGAAATGCACTTCTGACGGTCGAACGGTCGAGACATTTCGAACATTAACAGTTGCAAAAACCTCTGTAGTTTACAAAGTGACAAACTCCTCCCTTCATTTTACCCAGGTCTGCAATCCAGTCAAGGTGATGCATAGAGAAGTTAACAAGAAGTAGGTTAATAACATTATTCAACCACGTTTCCGTAAAGCACAGTATATTACAGATCTTCAGGTTCTATTAATAGGGTGGTCTCAAGTGCAGTTTATTCGTAATTGATTGGGCGTTCAATAAAAAATTACAGCTAGTAGCAGTGTTTTGTCTACTTGTTGTTCCAGAGGACCGCCCCTCCTTTCTCTTTTTGGGTTTCTTTTATTTCGGGGAAATCCCAGATAAATGAACCTTGTGTGGGAATGGGAGAATATTTACTGTACATCTCTCATCTAAAAATACTTGTCATCCGGAATCACAATCTCAATTTTCCCTGCTGCAAAACATAGTTGTAGATTTTAATAAAACCTGGTGAACCTCCGAAAGTACCTATCCTAGACACTTGTATTTCAGACATGGAAGTAGATGCCATTCTGAATTGGTTCAGACAACATACTTATAAGTACACTAAGATTATAAGATGCAGGCCTCCTTATTGAGTTTCTAAACTAACAACTGGAGGCAGGGTTTTCTCCCACAGAGCTCCACTGCTGTGGAATGAGCAGCAGATTAATGTGAGACAGGCAGACTCAGTGTATACTAAAGACGTATCTCTTCTGCAAGTTTCATCAATATCTTCATTCTGGCCGGGGGCTGTGAAGAAGGCTAAGGCACTGGTTTAACAAGACACCCTTGCTGTCTTAGCCTGGCGGGCTCTCATCTCCACTGGGATGTCCTTTATCCAATGCCATTCAGGGGCGGAGTCACCACTGTTGGCACCCCTTGTTGTCCTCGTCCAATGGGAATTAACTCTGGCTATAACTGGCCCTGTGGGTGGACAGACTTCCTGTCCGTACAAGATAATTCGACCTAATGCCGAAGACAGAATAGTCGCATTGGTCTTTCTTTGACTAGATAAAAAAACATGGTGCAATAAAAGTTACTTCGCATCAGTGATTGTACAAGATATTTTCATCGATGACTTTTGATTATGGGATAGAAAATATTACAATTGTTTTTGTCACTTGTGTTTGGTAATGTACACTATAGTATTAAATGAAAACATTTAAATGAACTGTAAAAGATTACTTCTAGAACATCAATGAGTTATTTGGAAGCACAGTGTTAGGTATTTGACTAGTTGATGCTTAGGATGAAGTAACTTGAAATAACGTTGGGATTATTTAACAAATGCACTCATTTGAATTTCATACAAATCTTTGAGGTTGAATCTCTAATCGGGTGGAGAAATATGTTTACAAGCCAAGTGAATGCAACATCAGTCGTTCTGAATGCAATATGTAATGGTTTACAAGCATCATCAGTTCAGAGTTTTCAAACACTTCACTATTGATAATAGTACAAAAGCAACCAAAAAAACTCTCACAGCATGAACGTTCTCCAGAGCGAAGAAGTGTCTGATAGAGATTGAACGCAGATGCAGTGTTTTCCTATATTCATATATTCAGCTACTATGTCTCAACGACTAAAGACTGCCTTCATAAATGTGGCTGGCAGGATTTTCAGCAGTTTTATCAATGGAATATTACATAGAAGGAGAAGGAAATGGAGAAGACGAAGGAGGAGAAGACATCACGGACCCAGGGCAAAGTGACGTGACCCAGCTTCAGCGTGTTGAATAATGAATTAGCGGCTGATATCCTGTGACTGAGGCAGAGAGAAAGCGCTTCCTCTCTGGGCAGGAGTGGGGCTTGAATACCCTTGCATAATTCATGCCAAAGTGGGCCTGTTTAAAACGAGTCCATATAAGGAGTCAAGTGCACGGTTATGTTTCCACGGTTATGAAAATATTTGTAACACAATATCCGAGGTGATACAACGGGAATGCGGGGAGACTCAGTTGACTTTCCTACACTGTAGATAGGCCAAGGCCAATTCTGCCAAGAATGAGCAATAGAAGTTCACCTCTTACTTTGCCAACTGACAAGCAATCCCGTGAAATCTGTGCTGAGAGGTTGCGAGAGCACGTACATTATACAATTTGTGTTTGTATTTAATACCATTGGTTTGTCACAATGTTAAATCTGTGTCACATAAATTCACTGATGAGCAAAAACATAATGAAGCGAAAAACAGCATCGTCTACTAACAAGGTCACATGTCAGGATCGCGCTGGATTAGATGGAAAGCGCGCGTTGAGTTCTCGTGGTTGGGTTTTAGTAAGTCGTTTGTACGCTTTGTATTCTTTATTTTTATTAAGTCAATGTTTTCTCCGTTTGCGTCGTTGCTTGTTTTATTTGACTAATACATACACCACAAGCGATATGTGATATACATGATATATGTGATATACAGCATTTTTTATCCCAGCAATATGCCGCCACATTCCTGCTATCAAGCTAACTAGAATGAAAGCAAAAGGTTCACCCTCACCCATATGTCGCTATACCTTCTCGTCGCTACAGCACTTGTTTTGCAATCAACCAATAGGTTTTGGGCCAACAATCACATCAACCAACCAATGCGCTCATGATCTACATGAGTCATGACGCATACTTTATTAAAGGGCAACTTCACCGAAAAAAACATTTTTTCTCACTTATCGTGCTCACTTATGTAGTACAAAAATGTGAAAGCATTTTTTAAATGTGTGCCTTCTAGGCAGAGAAGAAGATTAAAATGTGTTTTTGGCTCATGTGGATGAAATACACCAAATCCCAGAATGCCCTTGTTTCGCTGCTCTACGAATGCACTCCCAAGCCACGCCTACCGGCTCGAGAGGGCAGGCAGAAGGGAAGGCTAGCTACTAGCTAATTGACTGGAGAACAGAAGACACCGGATAACATGAGTCTCCGTGACAAGTTTCTTGATAAAGTAATTATATACTAGCCTTGCGTTGTACCGGGATGTACATCCAACACAAGGAAAGAAAATGTAGTTAGTTTCCATCGTTTTCCCGTTGAACATTTAGAGCGGTGCAAACAGTGGCTGCGGGCTATCAACCACCCCAAGTTCCGAGAATATTTGTAATTAATAAAAGTATATACATTTCTTCATATTTCCCTTTACTCTTTTGTAAATCAAAGTTTTACATTGTAAACTTTGAACTTTTATTGTTTTTGAACATAATATAAACAATGGCACACTCATAGCTCTTCCAGAGCTTCAGCAGTTTCTTGATAGCCACAGTATTGTCCGTCAATAGCTGGAAATCTCTGTCTGATGTCCTGAACAACACAGGCAGGCAAAACAAGACGATATAGCCTTTCCCCAGTCTCTCTCCTTGCAGGACCCATTCCACGAAATGACGGTAGGCTGTTAGGCGATATTGTCTGAATACATTATGCACAACGTTAGCAACGCAAGCTATTTGCACCTACAATAGGCTAGCTAGCATATATGTAAATATAACCGATAGCTCAGCTAACTGACGTGAACAACAAATAAATACTCACTTATACTGAAGCGTCCGTTTGTCCCTGCGGGCTTTGGCTGGCGTTTCCCATTGACCTTCGGAATCCTGAAATAAGTTTCAAAAACTCGTGTGGATCAAAGCTGGGGTGCTCTATTACGCATGCTGGCGGTCCCGTTTCTAATGCAGATTCAGTTATTTCTTCAAGAAGAAAATGGCATCGCTGAAATTCGCAACAGCAGCGGGACTCTATCTGTGTCCATAGGCGCACAGCAAGAGCACTGGCACCACCAGTCCACCCCAGCTCGACTCTGTACGGGCGCTTCCTCATGACCGCCAAATACGACGTAAATCACAACAGTATTTTAGGTAGGGTGTCATAATGTTCAGTGTAAATACATTGTAAATCAAAACAGTATTTTAGGTAGGGTGTCATAATGTTCAGTGTAAATACAACGTAAATCACCACAGTATTTTAGGTAGGGTGTCATAATGTTCAGTGTAAATACAACGTAAATCACCACAGTATTTAGGTAGGGTGTCAAAATGTTCAGTGTAAATACAACATAAACCACAACACCATTTTAGGTAGGGTGTCATAATGTTCAGTGTAAATTCAACCTATATCACAACAGTATTTTAGGTAGGGTGTCATAATGTTCAGTGTAAATACAACCTATATCACAACAGTATGTTAGGTAGGGTGTCATAATGTTCAGTGTAAATACAACGTAAATCACCACAGTATTTTAGGTAGGGTGTCATAATGTTCAGTGTAAATACAACGTAAATCACAACAGTATTTTAGGTAGGGTGTCATAATATTCAGTGTAAATAGAACGTAAATCACAACAGTATTTTAAGTAAGGTACCTGTTATTATGTTCAGTGTAAATACAACATAAATCACAACACCATTTTAGGCAGGGTGTCATAATGTTCATTGTAAATACAATGTAAATCACAACAGTATTTTAAGTAGGGTACGTGTTACTATGTTCAGTGTAAATACAACGTAAATCGCAACAGTATTTTAGGTAGGGTATCATAATGTTCAGTGTAAATACAACGTAAATCACAACAGTATTTTAGGTAGGGTATCATAATGTTCAGTGTAAATACAACGTAAATCACAACACCATTTTAGGTAGGGTGCCATAATGCTCAGTGTAAATACAACCTAAATCACAACAGTATTTTAGGTAGGGTGTCATAATGTTCAGTGTAAATACAATGTAAATCACAAAAGTATTTTAGGTAGGGTGTCATAATGTTCAGTGTAAATACAACGTAAATCACAACAGTATTTTAGGTAGGGTGTCATAATGTTCAGTGTAACTGGAACGTAAATCACAACAGCATTTTAAGTAGGGTACGTGTTATTATGTTCAGTGTAAATACAACGTAAATCACAACACCATTTTAGGCAGGGTGTCATAATGTTCAGTGTAAATACAACGTAAATCACAACAGTATTTTAAGTAGGGTACGTGTTACTATGTTCAGTGTAAATACAACCTAAATCACAACACCATTTTAGGTAGGGTGTCATAATGTTCAGTGTAAATACAACCTAAATCACAACAGTATTTTAGGTAGGGTGCCATAATGTTCAGTGTAAATACAACGTAAATCACAACACCATTTTAGGCAGGGTGTCATAATGTTCAGTGTAAATACAACGTAAATCACAACAGTATTTTAAGTAGGGTACGTGTTACTATGTTCAGTGTATACAACGTAAATCACAACAGTATTTTAGGTAGTGTCATAATGTTCAGTGTACAACGTAAATCAGTATTTTAGGTAGGGTGTCATAATGTTCAGTGTGTAAATCACAACAGCATTTTAAATACAACAGTGTAAATAAATCACAACACCATTTTAGGTCATAAGGGTGTAAATCACAACATAATGTTCAGTGTAAATACAACATAATGTTCTAAATCACAACAGTAAATACAACGTAAATCACAACAGTATTTTTAGGTAGGTGTGTAAATCACAACACCATTTTAATGTTCAGTGTAAATACAACCTAAATCACATAATGTTCAGTAAATCACAACACCATTTTAGGTAGGGTGTCATAATGTTCAGTGTAAATACAACGTAAATCACAACAGTATTTTAAGTAGGGTACGTGTTACTATGTTCAGTGTAAATACAACGTAAATCACAACAGTATTTTAGGTAGGGTGTCATAATGTTCAGTGTAAATACAACGTAAATCACAACAGTATTTTAGGTAGGGTGTCATAATGTTCAGTGTAAATAGAACGTAAATCACAACAGTATTTTAAGTAGGGTACGTGTTATTATGTTCAGTGTAAATACAACGTATATCACAACACCATTTTAGGCAGGGTGTCATAATGTTCATTGTAAATACAACGTAAATCACAACAGTATTTTAAGTAGGGTACGTGTTATTATGTTCAGTGTAAATACAACGTAAATCACAACAGTATTTTAGGTAGGGTACGTGTTATTATGTTCAGTGTAAATACAATGTAAATCACAACACCATTTTAGGTAGGGTGTCATAATGTTCAGTGTAAATACAACGTAAATCACAACAGTATTTTAGGTAGGGTGCCATAATGTTCAGTGTAAATACAACCTAAATCACAACAGTATTTTAGGTAGGGTGTCAAAATGTTCAGTGTAAATACAACCTAAATCACAACAGTATTTTAGGTAGGGTGTCATAATGTTCAGTGTAAATACAACGTAAATCACAACACCATTTTAGGCAGGGTGTCATAATGTTCAGTGTAAATACAACGTAAATCACAACAGTATTTTAGGTAGGGTGTCAAAATGTTCAGTGTAAATACAACGTAAATCACAACACCATTTTAGGCAGGGTGTCATAATGTTCAGTGTAAATACAACGTAAATCACAACAGTATTTTAGGTAGGGTACGTGTTATTATGTTCAGTGTAAATACAACGTAAATCACAACACCATTTTAGGTAGGGTGCCATAATGTTCAGTGTAAATACAACGTAAATCACAACACCATTTTAGGCAGGGTGTCATAATGTTCAGTGTAAATACAACGTAAATCACAACAGTATTTTAAGTAGGGTACGTGTTACTATGTTCAGTGTAAATACAACGTAAATCACAACAGTATTTTAGGTAGGGTGTCATAATGTTCAGTGTAAATACAACGTAAATCACAACAGTATTTTAGGTAGGGTGTCATAATGTTCAGTGTAAATAGAACGTAAATCACAACAGTATTTTAAGTAGGGTACGTGTTATTATGTTCAGTGTAAATACAACGTATATCACAACACCATTTTAGGCAGGGTGTCATAATGTTCATTGTAAATACAACGTACATTATGACACCCTGCCTAAAATGGTGTCATAATGTACGTTGTATTTACAATGAACATTATGACACCCTGCCTAAAATGGTGTCATAATGTTCATTGTAAATACAACGTAAATCACAACAGTATTTTAAGTAGGGTACGTGTTATTATGTTCAGTGTAAATACAACGTAAATCACAACAGTATTTTAAGTAGGGTACGTGTTATTATGTTCAGTGTAAATACAATGTAAATCACAACACCATTTTAGGTAGGGTGTCATAATGTTCAGTGTAAATACAACGTAAATCACAACAGTATTTTAGGTAGGGTGCCATAATGTTCAGTGTAAATACAACCTAAATCACAACAGTATTTTAGGTAGGGTGTCAAAATGTTCAGTGTAAATACAACCTAAATCACAACAGTATTTTAGGTAGGGTGTCATAATGTTCAGTGTAAATACAACGTAAATCACAACACCATTTTAGGCAGGGTGTCATAATGTTCAGTGTAAATACAACGTAAATCACAACAGTATTTTAGGTAGGGTGTCAAAATGTTCAGTGTAAATACAACGTAAATCACAACACCATTTTAGGCAGGGTGTCATAATGTTCAGTGTAAATACAACGTAAATCACAACAGTATTTTAGGTAGGGTACGTGTTATTATGTTCAGTGTAAATACAACGTAAATCACAACAGTATTTTAGGTAGGGTGCCATAATGTTCAGTGTATATACAACCTAAATCACAACAGTATTTTAGGTAGGGTGTCAAAATGTTCAGTGTAAATACAACGTAAATCACAACACCATTTTAGGCAGGGTGTCATAATGTTCAGTGTAAATACAACGTAAATCACAACAGTATTTTAGGTAGGGTGTCATAATGTTCAGTGTAAATACACAAAATCACAACAGTATTTTAGGTAGGGTATCATAATGTTCAGTGTAAATACAACGTAAATCACAACAGTATTTTAGGTAGGGTGCCATAATGTTCAGTGTAAATACAACGTAAATCACAACAGTATTTTAGGTAGGGTGTCATAATGTTCAGTGTAAATACAACCTAAATCACAACAGTTTTTTATGTAGGGTGTCAAAATGTTCAGTGTAAATACAACGTAAATCACAAAGAGACAAGAACAACACGAATGAAGTCCATCCTGAATTCTATAAATGTTCTGTCCCGTCCATTTTTCTATTTTTTCCTACCTAGGACTCTAGTTTCATAAATTTGGAAAAGTAATATTCGCAGCACCTGTCTTTTCGAGCAAAATAAATTATCCTAGACAGGGTTATGATATATTTACTTATCATTATACAGTTGTCAATTTACACATGCATAGATGGATTCTTGGCCTCCCACAAGACTAACTGGGGACCTTGTCTCGCTGGGCCAAGTCAGCCCCAAGAAAAGTGGAAACCACAGCCTCTCTATGGCCCGGCTCCCCAGCTAACCGCTAATCCATGTGTTTGATACATTAGACGCTCTGCCTGGCTTTGTTCTGCAGGGGATGTGCTACTGCTTCAGCTGCCAAGTCTTTCCCCCCTTCTCTCTTGCTGCAATCCAGAGGATTATATTGGAGACCGGGGGATTTATCAAATTGTGTTTAATTAGGCCTGTGTCAAGCCAAAGCCTTACAGATTGGCCTGTGTGGATCTGATGCAGCAGATAGCAGCTCCAGATCTAAGGACCACGCGGGGCCAGGTGGTCTTTAGTGTGCTGCTCCGAGGAGCTGATAGGAGTGAACGCTGTGGCACACCGGGGAGGTGTCCGTGGATGTGTCGGCGGTGGTTCCCCTCCTGAGGAGAAATCGATTGCCACGCGTCACCTCAGACCTCTGCCTCTGTTCTCTTATATCCACGATAGAGCTGGAGCAGTAAGGAACCATAACTCACTGTGTCCTTGGTTAGGTTTAAGCAGATTGTGGGTCAGGAAGTCTTTACGCTGGGCCAGATGAAACCCCACTAAAATAAATCCTCCCCTGAAAAGCGTTAGCAGCGTACTGCGTATGTCTTGTCTGCTGAGGACTGGAGGAGACTTAAAGGGAAGGACACAGGGAGTGTGAGGACTGGAGGACACTTAAAGGGAAGGACACAGGGAGTGTGAGGACTGGAGGAGACTTAAAGGGAAGGACACAGGGAGTGTGAGGACTGGAGGAGACTTAAAGGGAAGGACACAGGGAGTGTGAGGACTGGAGGACACTTAAAGGGAAGGACACAGGGAGTGTGAGGACTGGAGGAGACTTAAAGGGAAGGACACAGGGAGTGTGAGGACTGGAGGAGACTTAAAGGGAAGGACACAGGGAGTGTGAGGACTGGAGGAGACTTAAAGGGAAGGACACAGGGAGTGTGAGGACTGGAGGAGACTTAAAGGGAAGGACACGGGTGTGGGGTTTGCACAAGGCAGTGTCAGATCCTTTGACATTAATAAACGGGAATAAAAACAGTTTACATTTAAAATTGCAAGTCATGGTGAAATGTATTGAAAGATTGGATGGGTCTGCTTTTCACACCGGTTACTTACGGAGAAATATGTGGATTATAGGTTTACTACTTGACAGGTGAAATTGATATTTGAAAAATGTGTTACAACCATGGGAGCTCATATTATATAGTGCCATTCTCCAGTGGTATAGTAAAACTCTATTGAGGATTTCCACACAAGGAATTTCAGAATGCAGCAAAGCAAATGTTTATCCTTGGTTGTCATGTTAAATCTCCCAAGCGTGCTCTTCCTTTACAGACTAAATGAATCTGGTTTTGTCATAATGAGACTGTTATTATGGCATTGTGTTTATGGTGGGCGAAATAAGTTGTTATTCCTGCAGGGAGGGAATGTGAACATGGAGAAATGTGTCTCTGTAATTTGTGTACCATGGCATTGTCATCAGGAGTTACTGTAAAAGCGGGCCGCCTGCCTGAAATACGATCCGCTCTCAAATGAAAAGCATACAATATCAAATCCCCACAAAGGGTGAGCTTTGGCCCCATAATGGAGCGCTGATGGAGAAACGGCTGTGAGGGAAAAGGAATGAAATGCTGCTGCCTGCTGCTGTCTTGAGTCAATCAGCCGGTGTTTTAAGCTGCTGTGACATGCTCCTCCATCAACAGATTTGCATGGAAAGTAATAGATAACACACAGTCCTTTCTGCTCATGTGAGGGTGTGTTGCTGTGTGTGCGTGTCAGTGTCTTTGTGTTTGTGCCTGCATATGCCTGAATGCTTGCAAGTGTTTGTGTGTAGGAAACAATAGCATGATACCTGACGATGTGGATTTGTGTCATGATTCATACTATTGCGTGAACTGATGTGAATGTCTGAAGACGATTTAGTCAAATGTTTTGAACAATGAGCCTATTTCATTCCGCTAGCGTATAATGCATTCAGTCCAGCATGCAGTGCTTTATCTGTCACAGATATTCTTTATATTGTATGATTATTCACATATTTTTCTGAATTTTCTTAAGACTAGTTCAGTATCTGGAACATCGGCGTTTGAAAGGTCGATTACATACACAAAATATCCTAAAACAAAAAAAAATCTTTTCAATTCCTCCGTTTATTTTTTTTTTGCAAAAGGATGAATACATTAAAGTGTCTAGATTAAGAAACAGACGCCTCAAAGGTCCTCAACGAGCAGCTTCATTTACACCAGTCTCAAAGTCAACAGTAAAGAGACCACTCAAGGATGCTGCAAATTAAGACGGAGTTCTTCTTCTGTCCAGTACCTGTCTACTTTTTGTAACAGCTCCCTCCAAAGCTGCTCTACCGCCACCTGCGGGCGGGCTCCGGCCTTTGTCCTCATTGGTCTTCTAGCTCCATCGTTCCTCAAATCACATCATTGTCTGGTCTCGTCATCACTCACACCTGGTGCCCATTCCCTCATTAGTAGAGTATATAGGTTCCCTGTGTTTGGTCATATCTATTTGTTCTATGTCACGTGTCAGTCTGTTTGAAGTATAGTTTTACTGTTGTTCCCTCCACTTGGAGGAGTGCAGGTTTATGCGCTGTTTCGCGCACTTTCTTATTTTTGATTGAGTCCCACTTTTTCTCAGCAATTCTTTCTCGAAATTTCGTTGTACGTAGGAGTTTATTAATTAACTGTATTATATTGGGAAATATGAAAACAAGTGACCAGGTGTGTTTCGTTGTTGCTGAGCATTTTACCATTTGCAAATTGTCCATAAGTATTGGGACAGTAAACTTGAAATTGTTATTTGTGCTGTACACAATTGGAAAATACGATTACAAACTAAATGCAAGTAGAAATACAGGCTGTCACCATTTATATTCAGACTGTTACGAAGCTTATATGGTCAGCACATATGTTCAACACATGTGCCTCCACTCAGAATGACAGTGTCGTTCGAGTTCCATCTCCCCGTTTTATGCTAGCAGAACCTTTGTGGCAGTTGGCTTAAAGGTGTCCTAATGGTAAGGTGTTTCCTGTAGTAAGAAAAAAAAGAACCAAAGAAATACGGTTATTTCTAAACAAAACAGAAGTAGACAAAATCACAGTTTCTGTGGAGAAAAGAACGAAATATTCACTCCTTTAAGCTAGATATTAACATTCCAAATGTAGAAACAGTCTGCCACATACTAAAAGTAACCCGAGCAGATCATGTCCACAGACGGTTCTGAATCAAAACTGACCAGCCTGTCTCTCCCATGCCAACTCAGTTCTTACCACTGACCCACTTTGCTGTTGTCAGGTCAGGTTGCGTGTGATGTCACTTTCTCTCATACAAAGGGTGATGTTTTGAATATACCGAGTGTTTTTGCCGTGAGATCTTTGTGAAAATCGATTTATTTTCCTGAACAATCTTTTGACGAGTGCAGTAGCAGCTGCATGTGCATCGGGGAGCTAGAGATTACATTTACACACAGCACGTGAAGCGATAGATAGATAGATAGATAGATAGATGTAAATTCATAGCAAATCAGATTGTAAAGTTCTCATGAAACCATTTGCAAGAATGTTGTCGTTGTCAGGAGTGGGAACATTTTGTCTAGCATATAGTGTAGGCTACTGAGATCAACACTGTCATGTCCTCCATATAGTGTAGGCTACTGTGATCAACACTGTCATGTCCTCCATATAGTGTAGGCTACTGTGATCAATACTGATATGTCCTCCATATAGTGTAGGCTACTGAGATCAACACTGTCATGTCCTCCATATAGTGTAGGCTACTGTGATCAATACTGATATGTCCTCCATATAGTGTAGGCTACTGAGATCAATACTGATATGTCCTCCATATAGTGTAGGCTACTGTGATCAATACTGATATGTCCTCCATATAGTGTAGGCTACTGTGATCAATACTGATATGTCCTCCATATAGTGTAGGCTACTGTGATCAACACTGTCATGTCCTCCATATAGTGTAGGCTACTGTGATCAATACTGTCATGTCCTCCATATAGTGTAGGCTACTGTGATCAATACTGATATGTCCTCCATATAGTGTAGGCTACTGTGATCAATACTAATGTCATCCATATAGTGTAGGCTACTGTGATCAATACTGATATGTCCTCCATATAGTGCAGGCTACTGTGATCAATACTGATATGTCCTCCATATAGTGTAGGCTACTGTGATCAATACTGAAGTGTCCTCCATATAGTGTAGGCTACTGTGATCAATACTAATATGTCATCCATATAGTGTAGGCTACTGTGATCAATACTGATATGTCCTCCATATAGTGTAGGCTACTGTGATCAATACTAATGTCATCCATATAGTGTAGGCTACTGTGATCAATACTGATATGTCCTCCATATAGTGCAGGCTACTGTGATCAATACTGATATGTCCTCCATATAGTGTAGGCTACTGTGATCAATACTGAAGTGTCCTCCATATAGTGTAGGCTACTGTGATCAATACTAATATGTCATCCATATAGTGTAGGCTACTGTGATCAATACTGATATGTCCTCCATATAGTGTAGGCTACTGAGATCCATGAAAGTAACAGCTATTAACAAACAGTAGAGCAGCAGATTGTAGGCTACCCTGGGAGGAAATGACAGTCCACACATATTCCAGTTGCACTGACTCATCCAAACAGTTCATATACTCTTAGTCACCAACTGATGTTCATTGAGTCATTGGTTTTACAGTTATTTTACTGTTAAGTATACTAATAACTGGTTTGTATTTACCAGAACAACCTGGAATGAGTCAGGTTCAGCTGCCTTGCTCAGGAACAGAATAACAGCCATTTTCCATTTTGTAGTTTATAGGCAACCTTTTATTTTCCAGCCCAACACTCTTGACTCCTAAGCTACCCTAAATATTCAGTGCTACTCCAAAAACTCAATAAACACCTGTTTGATATTTCCTCTGCTGCTCATTTGCAAGTACTGACTCTGCAGTTAGATACTTAAAATGTAATCACTTTCACAGAGTTGTATGTATGGTTGTTGGTTGTTCCGTTGAGAAATCTGAAGTTAATGCAGTCCAAATGCATTGCCAATGCAAGCCAATTCAGAGCTTGCATTCGTTTTTGCCTCATTTCACCCCAGTTTCGTGTTATCCAATTTGTGATTAAGATCTTTATTAATTATCCTGACTCCCTGCAGAACAAGGACTGGTGTCGTGGAGATTTCTGCACATCCGATATGTTCAGGTTTTATTACAAGGCCTGGTTTAGGACGGGACAATTATAACAAATGTTTTATTTTTTCAAATTCCTGTCCAAAGGCTTTACTGCGTTCCTAGTATATTTGCAGAATTTTATGTTCAAATTTTAACAAATGGCAGACAAAAAAAAAATATATATATATTTTATATATAAGAAAGCAGAACAAGTCTGTATTTTTCAGTCTGTTCGTAAGTGTGCATATGGGCAGATTTGTATGATAACATCTTGCTCAAATCCAATTTAGGCTCTCACTTCTGTCTGTTGTTTCATTTCACTGGCCGATCAGCCCAGGTACTCTGCCACCGTACTCCGTGGGGTTCATAACAGGGTCAGGACACAATTATTCAAATCCCAAATGAACTGGGCCATTGGAATGATGTAATTAAAGGCTGTGGCTGAAAATGAAATGCCACAAGCCGAGAGATGAAGTAATGGCCTTTGTGTCCAGGGCATCTTATCGTCTAGGCGATAACGTGTGTAATATCCCGCAGCACAACAGATGAGACAGGGCGGCGTTAAAGAAGCTGAACCTCTCGGATGAAGACCGGAGAGCGAGAAATTGTATTTTATTCCCTTATGAAGTCGTGTATCTCTCACTGGTTAGTGAGAGACTGTGCAGCTCAGTTCAACGCATCTAACAGCATGGCCACGTCCAGTGGAAAATCGTGATTAACGTTTAGTCGAGTGTCCGAAGCTGTTATGGTGGCCACTCTTTCTTTCTTGAGATTCAGTTTATCAACAACATGGGTTTATATTGATTTAAGACTGACATAAATCCCATGATCAATTTAGGAATTAACGGGAAACTAAGCATCCAGGCATTAACACGAAAGTCCTTCCGCAAACTGTTACCAGAAAGTTGGAAGCCCCCAATTAAATATATGTGCATCCTGTAGCAAATGAGATACTTACCTACCTTTATGTTGTGTTGTCCTGGCATCTGCCACACCCAGATCCATCCATCAGACTGCCAAATATAGCCTAGTGTGCTTCATCACCCCAGAGAACATGTTTCCACTGTGCTTTACACCATTACAGATACTTGGCATTGCTTATGTTGATGCGAGGCTTGCGTACAGCTGCTAGGCCACGGGAATCCACATTTTGAACCTCCTGACACACAGTCATTGCGCTGATGCTGCTTCCAGTGGCAGTTTAGAACGCGGCTTGCGTGTTGGCTTAGGAGCTGTTGTTGCTCCTAGACTGATGTTTGTGGATGGAGATTTCATGGATATGTGCTGTGAGCCCAAACACGTGGAACACTTGAGCTCAACAGTATGTAGGGGTGTCCACTGTCCACAAACCTCTGGCCCTATAGTGTGCATGTCTTGTCCCTGTTATTTTGCTGTGTTGATTTGCTGAGTGCTAACCGCCACAGATGTTTCCTGCTTTCAACAACATCCTGGTTTTTGGTGGTATATGGTGAAATAGCTGCTAGCCACGGACATCAGATCGGTTCTTTAATGTAAAAAAAAATCACACCGTACGTTTGGCATAGACAGATAATTAAGATAAGAAAAATATTGAGAAATGAATACCCGGACATTTTATGTAATCATTTAATAGAAACTGACACCAGGGAGCATAAGATAAAGATGAGATAAAATATTGTATGGTTACGCTATTCTACATCAGTGGCCAGCAGCGTAGAATCACGCACACTTAAACTGTGGCCAAGTCTTGGTCTGTCCTGAATTGGATAACACACACTGCTGGTGGTCTTGATGGAAGGCAAATGTACCGGGCAAATTTGCAACAGAAATCTGAAACTTTTTATGTAGTATTCTGTATCTTATACCTGTGTAGGCCAACAACCATCTGTCTCCTTTCAGCTGACAGCTCTTTGGGTACTTCCATGGTGCTGAAAAACAAAGGGATTTTACAATAGCGTGACCTCGTCCTCGTCAGGGAACGAGAGAAAGGCCTTTATAGAGTTCCACGAGACCGAGAGCTAAAGAGAACTCAAAAGCATTTCATTTAAGTTCACTTTACTGGTCGGAGACCTCTGATTTAGATCCTAGCATTGTATTCATTATACATAGTACCTGACGTTTGAATAAATCCTTGATCTTTATTTATTAAATACAAAATACAAGATACAAAGTTATACAAATGTAAGATTGCTTAGGATTTAAAAGTGTCAATCTTTCAGTGTTTTCTAATGAGGATGCTTTATTTTCCAGGTATAAATGTCTTCAGAGCAACCTGTTCTCCTATTATCTGGATGCAAATGGATTCAAATGCAGGGCCCAGTGTCGGCTGACTGCTATAGGAACCAAAGATCCCTGTCTGAGAAGAGAGGGGCAGATATGGACTTGGTGAGGGGGTGAGGATGTGGAAACAGGGGTGACAAAATGGATTGAAGTGAGATAAATGACGTGAGCAGAATGTGGAGAAGCAGAAAGACTAACGAAACGGTGGGACGTGGAGGATGGACTTTTAGGATTCAGGCTGTAAAAATGACATATGACACATGACAAATATATGTATTTCATTGACGTATTTACTAATTAGTCTCTCTTGATTTTCCCACCTAAAATACGAGGTGTTAGACTTCAGGACGTCCAGTTCTCCAAGTTTAAGTCAATTTAAGACGTTATGAAATCACCAAATGCATCTACCAGAAACAATTTAAAGGCGTTGGAATGTATGATATCTGACATTTGGGCGGGGGGGGTTAATCTGTGTAATTACATGCTCAAGGTGTCTAGAAGAGCAACAACGGTTCACATACTACAAACAGATGACTACGACGGTAACACTGGCATATTATGCTGGAGCAAAAAGGAAAACATGATTGCAAGTAGCAAAACGGCTTGCATTTTTCCCCCTTTTTTTTACAGAGCAACTCTGTCCCATCATCAAGGCAACGGTTAACCCGGGTCGAAAGTAAATTAGAGAGAAGCACAAGCGTGTGTGTGCACAACAGTGAGACTGGTTGCCTAGGCACAGCGGAAGGCTATATTTTTGTCCCAGGGATGGGTGGAGAGGCTTGCCTACTCAGCACAGTCTCTCAGCACAGTCTCTCAGCACAGCCGAGGATGGGTCCCTGTCTTTCCTCACTCAACACAGTCCGGACCACTCCAACCCAGGCTGTCTGATTGTTGTTAATATCGCTCAACCAACGTCACGCCCCCCCGGGTTGCGTTACTCATCTCACCTCAGTCCATACGTTATCTCCACTCCCCGTTACAGATCGATCGCAGCGCTTCCCCGATCTCGTGCCGAGAGCTGAGAGATACAGTCGCGAACTGAGGACAGGCGGGACATGTTGTTTGTCTGTGGCTTCAGAAAATGTGTGCTGTGAGAGCCGCCGGGGCGTTGTGTGTCTGTAGTAAAAGTGCCTTTTGTTTTATGAGTCCTATACACACACACACACACACGCACCTACATGCCACCTGTACAAACACACACCACAGTTGCAAACACACACCAAACGTACAAACACACAGAGGGACGGTCAGATGGGACACGGCTCAAGACTTCCTGGCCTGTGGCTGTAGACCGCGCGGCCATTGCCTTCCACGGACCCCATTATGGGGAGAGAAGTGCAAACAGAATTGACCTGAACATTTTATTTTTAGAAGTATCTAGACAGAGCCCAACTATCTGTCGGTCGCTTTTTTATCCGGACTCCTCAGAAGGCTCTACAGGCAGGCTGTCTGTATTCAGGCAACAGAAACCCATGTATATTTGGAAGCCTGTTTACAGGGCGGTGTTGCTATATACTCAGTCAATCTAAGAGGTTTGTTTCATTTTAAACAGTCCCTT
The DNA here is from genome assembly GCA_029465975.1 of Dallia pectoralis. Lineage (NCBI taxonomy): Eukaryota > Metazoa > Chordata > Actinopteri > Esociformes > Umbridae > Dallia > Dallia pectoralis. The sequence goes on along the minus strand of CM055737.1, from coordinate 10,706,349 downwards.
TCAGTGTCTCTGAAATAAAAACAAGTAAAATGTATGATGTCCACGAACGCGGTAAACATGAAAATATGGTCCTCACGTGATGTTCCGAATGTTCCGGGCCCAGTTTCCTAAAAGCATTTTAATGATAAGTTAATTAAACCTTGGTGGGAGCTTTGTTAAATCTCCGAGCTTTTTCCCAATGCCATGATTACTAAAATTGCACTTGACAACGCTTGGTATTTCATCTTAAATCTTAGAATACATGCAACAGTGGGGGCTTCTCTGTTATTCAACACAACTTTAATCACCGAGGATCTCAGCGGAACATCATGCGACTCTCTACCTTTTTACAAAGTTGCCAAGGCTTTTACTATTGACGGAAAAATAATCGGTATGAAACGAGATTGAAATGAAAACCTGTGATGACAGAATTACAACCAATTTAGGCTCCGTGATGGACGTTCCGTTGTCATTACAAAACCAGCTCTGTTCTTTTGGTCATGCTTCGTGAGAAGCGAATGTTTACCATGGGCGTAATGTTCTATTATGTTTTTGCACACCTCACAAGCACTTGCCACTTTCATTTGTGTTTTTTTAAACCAGCGGTTTAGCAGAACACCCTATCTCTGACGGTCCTCCTCCTTCCTGGCCATTAATAATGCAGGCTACATATATGAGTAAACGGTAAACAAGGTCTGAATGAGATGACCTCCACGATGTCACGATCATCAGAAGAAGGCCACTGATCGCTATTTAATAACCGTTCGGAAAAAAAATAATTAACATGCTACACCACTTTGGTCAACTTAAACAAACGGTCAACTCAAAAAAAAAAGACTCAATGCCGACTTTGGACCATTGAAAGCCGTGGGAAGGAAACGGCGTGCTGTAATTGTCTGAGCTCACGCCCAGCGACCTGTGCAGTGTCCTTAATGGCTTTAATGGCTACAACAGCCGCTCAATTTAGTTGTCAAATACAGGAAGGCCGGAGCAGGACAGCCGGGGCCTTCTATCGTGGAGAGGACACTTGTGAGTTATTAATAGCAGCAGAGCCATGACAGTGAACAGAGCTGGATCTGTATAGGGGCCCTGTATTCTGGCCCCGCCCCCCACCGCCTTATGAAATATGCACAACGCAAACATAGGCGGGGCTGACGCAAGGACCCGCTTCCACCGCGGCTAACCGCTACATGTCCAGGGCCATTACTTATTTAGAAGACATGCCGGGCCAGTCGCGGAATGGCCTCGCTCTTTTTCCGACCTCCTCCCCGCCATAAGGGCACTTTCATAGCAACCTGTTTACATTTGGACTGACGGGAGAAGGGAGAGCGCGACGACAAAAAACGTCCCCAATCGGTTACAGTGTCCAGAGCGCGAGAGCCAAAACCTGGACAAGATGACTCTCGATAAATATTTGGATGTGTCATAGGGCTAGAACCGAAGCCCTGTGCTGGCCAGTGTCCTGGCTCATTGGATGTGATTCGTTAACTGCTTGTCCGTAGGTCCTAATTCTAAGGACATTCTGTGGGTTGAAAATAAACGATATGCTTCGTTTTCCCACCGTTGCTTAATATACACTGAAATTAGAATTGAAAATATATATGACAAAATATACATTATTAAAGAAAAACAAACTGCTTGTGCCGTTCTGTCTAGCCCTCTTCCATGTGCTTGTATTGAGAGAAACGCATATCGCCGTGCGCCAGTCGATTTGTTAGTCTCAGAGATATTTCGTTTCAAGTTCGAGAGCGTTGTCTGTCGGTTCCGCAACTGACAGATGTTAAATACATGACTATTAGTAAAATGGACGACTCATAAATTCCACAAATAGCCGTGTTCCTCTAGTATCGACAAAAGCCACCTGTAACGTGTATCATTCTGCGGGGTTAACTCGGTCCATTAATTTACTGTAACTGCAAATGAATACTAACATCATCGCTTCAAAAAAGCATTGCAGGCAACAGTGATTTCATAATAGCCGGCCGCGGTATAAGCGCGGAGAGAGTGCGTGGGCTCCAGATATGTGGCACTTTGTAAAACAACAATCCTTCCCACTCGCGTACAGCACAAGGCCAAAGTGGGAGGATCCATTGTTGTCAAGTAAACAAAGAGATGTGACAACGCTGTCAGGTCCTCATCGCGTTTTGTAAAGTAATACCGAGGCAGCATAATGTGCGTCGAGAGTGCCAAAGCTGTTCCAACCTTCAAAGCGATCTTCCGAGGAGAGATAAAATAGGGGAATTTGTTATGATACCTGACCCCGTGCGCGCGCACCACTTCATCTGGTTTCGCTATTATTCCCGCTGAACAGAGGCTGGCTCAGAACGAGCTCTCTGAATCTACGAGGGAGGTAGTGTATGCAGTCAAATTAGGTCACCGGCAGAACGTGTCTGTTTTTCCCCCCAAAAAAAACAATCGAACAGGCAACATTGACATATCCAAATGCTATTACGCTAATAAACAAGCGTTGCTTGAGTACGTTGTCTGTGTGTGTGTGTGTGTGTGTGTGTGTGTGTGTGCGTGCGCGTGTGTGACAAATATCTTATCGTGGTCTCGATTGAAACGAAAATATTGTGTTTGTCTGTAAAATGTCCGCTTGTGTCGATTCTGTGACAGTCAGCCTCCCACACGGTGATTTGGGTCAACTTTTCCCCCAGTCAGTCTGTCAGCGGGCCCGACCGTGCCATGTCTGTCTCAACGCCGCACTGAGTATAGGGCTGCCAGTGTCGCCAGGGACACACACACACACGCACACACACCAACGTTGACAGAAGCCGTGCCAGTTAGACTTCAGACGTGTCCCCCTACTACAGCACCGCCGACCGTCTCAGTCGTTGTCCCCGACAACTCCCTTTACCACAAACGGCACACATCCACATCTAACCGTGCCCAGTCTGGGCTAGCGTACCACGTACCGCATGCCGTCCATCTATCCATCTGTCATCCGTCCTCTCCTTTCTCTCTCTCCGTCTCGAGCGGGACAGGGACGCTGGGCGTTCAGTGGAGGCGTGCCACCGGCGTCCTTGCCCGCGCCATCTGCTCGGCGAGCCCTCGGAAGGATCGCCGCGCGGCTGCCAGCGCCGCGAGAGGCGACGTCGTCCAAAAGCCGGGGCGGCGCGCCGCGGATCCTTAACTCGGTGTCACGGAGCCGTCGGGCGTGATTGATCTGGTCCATTTAGTCAGAGCAGAAAACTCCAGGGGAGACCGGGTGGCCTTAAAGCCCTGTCCAGGCCCTATTCCCCTACACATCACCTGGGAGGCCACCAGGCCCACCGGCCAGCTGGACAGCCTTGGATTAGAGGGGCCCTAGCCGACTGATCAGACAACGTGCTGTTGGACGGCCGTCTCACCGTCACTGATTCATTCTCACACGTCTCGTCGTTTTTGAGTTGCTGATGCCCTGATAGACATATGCATTTGTATAATTACCATGAATAGTTATGTGTGTGTGTGTGTGTGTGTGTGTAAAAATGTATATTGCAGGACCAAACAGTGATTTTAAAATGTTTTATACATTTGGTAGACAACGCCTAATTCAGAAAAGTTTCGTTTTGGATGTGATTACGAACCCTTTGCTGCAAGTCTTATGACATTATAGATATTTGCCCCAGCACGGACCAATCACCAGTGGAAACTGGAAGTCATCACAGAATGTCTTTATGTTGATAGGTCAGAACGAAGATTAAATCGTATTGACCAATGTTCAGTAATTAATTGACCAATAAATTAATAACTAATATCTGGCAATAGAGACATCGTAGACGAGACAGTATACGTTTTTTCCCCAAAAGTCCCAATATTGTTCCAATCGCATGCGTGTTTCCAAATCCTTTTATTGCCTGGTCTGTATTCAGGTTTGATCACAGGGCAGAGATGGAATTAGTTTCCTAGACAGAGAGTTCATGGCCACAGCTCTTCATATAGTTACTATTTGCGTTCTGTGTGTATTACATCACTTTGAAATCCGCCCAGGCTGAATCTCTGACTTCTCAATGCTCCCTTTTAACAAGACCCGTGTTAGTTTTTGGGATTCACCCACCACCAGGCTTTAAGGTTTTCCTTTACTGCTCAGGGGTTCAACCACATCACATAGGGTTTTTTTTATCTTAGAAGTCTCACTGCCAAAGAGAAATCGATTCTCGAGCTGCTCTGCTTCGCTACTTAAATATAAAATAATTGTCGATTTACCGCTAAAATGTGATTTACGTTTCACATGATTTGTTGATTTAGATCGACCTTTAAGTGAAAGCACACGGTTTTAATTGTGATAATAAAGATACAGCGCATATGGTTTCAAAGCTGGATAAAAAAATACAAATGGACTTAGGTTGCTGTCCATGCAGACTAAGTGGAGGCTGTAGAACTCTGGGAAATGTTTAAAAGCAAGGAAAATAGCTCTCAGATGAATATTTTAAAAGAAGAGAGCTTAAAGCTTTTTCTCACAAAATGTATCTCTTTTAGCATCTCCATCTTTCCCTGCCTCTCCCAAGCTTTTACAAAGTGTATGCTGAAAGAAGCATTATTGCACCATTTGAGATCAGAATAGAAAGGTTAGGTGTGTGTGTGTATTTTCCCAGTATTCCATTTCTATTCCATTTTGTTAACAGCGACGTGGACGTTAATGTGCACATTAGAAGTATGAGCTTGTCAGCGTTTAGATGCCCTTTAGAATCAGGCTGAATGAGGTTAAAGACACAATGGACATAATTAAAAGCATGTTTACCACCTCTGTCAGATGTTAATGACCACCAGGGGGCACCGCCCATCACCACCATGGGAACTCTGTAGGCATGGCACACTGGCCTGGCCAGGAAGGAGAAGCATTGTATTACAGAGATACGCTTTCTGGTGTGAAATTCAGCTTACTAGCACAAACAACAAGCATCTGGGACATTTTTGTCGACTTAATGTAGTGTGTTGTTTCTTTAGCTACGTTCCGCTCTGTTTGTTCATTCCAATTGTTGAGTGAAATTCCTCTGGAATAATACTCATATCGATGCGGGACAGATGTTTGGGGAAGGGCTCCTTTTTCCCATATTTCGTGACGGGAGGATGTATCTCATCTTGCACCGCGGTAGGTAGAGGCGTGCGGTGTGTCGGCAAACCCTTGAAATACCTGTCATGTGCTAAGTTGTGCGAAGCATTTTCGGTGAGCACTTTTAAGCGTGTCTTCATAAATGACATCCCATCACGGTGCATAATGGATCGGTCCTGAAGTTGGAACGAGCCGCAAACAAAAGCGTAAGGGAATTAACACACGAAGGCACATCTCCAGGAAGTGTTTACGTTCCCGTTAAAGCCTTTCTCTGGCGGAAACGATTACATGAATGTTTCCCAGTTATTTGTCTCCATCGGAACATTTGGCTATGGGGTTTATCCGTGTTGACAAGCACATAATATGGCTTTCGGTGCTTTGAGGAGGAATATCGGTGAGGGAGAGGAGGTGAGAAAAAGAAAAAGTTAAGACAGCTTCTGCGTTTTGTTTTTTTTCCACTCCCCATAGATGGGTTGAAAGATGTGAAAAATAATCCCCTACAAATGGCATTAGTGTTCATTCTCCTCGTTTGAGTAGGAGGAACGCGTCTGAGCCAAATCACTAAAGACACTCTGGGGAGTTCGGAACGAGGTGACAAACACATAAAGTTCCCAATGTAATTTGATTAAGTATAAATATGGAGTCTTCCCAGCATTCCATACTAAGCCAATTAAGATGACTAAATGAATTCATGCAACACCTTGACTGTCCCAGCTGTCAAAAGGTAATAGTGTCAAGGCCTGTGAGATCTGAGGCTCTTTTGGTGCTGGGCCAAGCCTCCCCAAGGCACAAACTGACCATTTGAATATATGTGTTTGTGCATATACATTGTTTAAAGTGAATATCACACACACACGTAACAATTTTTGGGGGGAACGTGTTAAATATTTTTTAAAGGGTTTTGACTTTGACTTGCCGCCAGTACCGATGACTTGGCTTAACGAGTGAACATATTAAAAAAGGTGTTTGCTCCGTGTAGATGAGACAAACATAGAGCAACAAGTAGAAAACTGACACACTTCGATAATGACGTTCACCCATTGGGCGATTAGGAAGGCATTCACTTCCCTGTAGCTTGCCAAATTAGCTAGTCCTATTAGCTGCCTGGGTACGCTTATAAAATACCCATTACATGTCACTGTGTACTTGTTTCAAGCCACATATCTGGTCTCTGCAGCTGGCATTGGCAGCATAAGTAAATCACAATATATTTGTTTCCTTAAATCAATTATTTTGTGCTGAGAGCGAATATCTAGGTCGGAAGCTTTGTTGTGCTAGCAAGAAATTTAAATACTGTTCGTTTATGAAATGCTAGCTATCCGAAATGAAAAGTTGTCCTATTCAATCGTTTTTTTTCTCCATTTATGTGTTTAATGTTACACATTTTAAAATGACAACAGGGTTTTTTCTTCACCCACATGAATGGCGTTTTTTCCAAAGAACGTAACGCAAAGATTTATTTAGTCTTGGTTCACACGTGGATCAACAGCAGGAGGAAATACCTCTATAGTTTATGGATATTTTAGACTGGTTCCTCTTGCAACCAATTTAGATAAGAGTGAAGGTGTTCTGTCAGTCTGTTTAATTCATGTCAGTAACATATGCTGTTTCCAGAATATGTTGTACGCTATTTCGGATAAATGTCAGTGATAATGAGGATTACAATTAATAATAATAATTTGTTACATGTCTATAGCGCTTTTTCTGGGACCTCAAAGCGCTTGTACATGGAAGGGGGAATCTCCTCAACCACCACCAATGTTCAGCATCCACCTGGATGACGCGATGGCAGCCATATTGTGCCAGAATGCACACCACACACCAGCTTACTGGTGGAGAGGAGACGGTGATAAAGCAAATTAGTATATGGATGATTAAATCTCGTCCGAAGGACGGAATCAACGCGGTCCTTACAAAACACAATTTCCAACACTGGATTGAACCGGACAGAAAAGAACATCGTCCAGACAACAACGTGCTAATCCACAATTGACGTATCTTCGCTACCTTTTCTGCTCAACGCCATTTTAATTAGGGAGCAAGTCTCTTGTTGAGTCTCTCGCTTAGCGCGGCACGCCTTTATCGTTACGAAATAATACCTGCGTTCATGGGAAATACGCAAAAGCCAACACACAACCCTGTGAATTTGCACGGTTGCATTTTACATTTTGATAGAAAGGTCAGAAAACGCGTGGGATATTTTACTTTACACTGTAACACCAGGCTGAGGGAGAAAGTGAAGGCACGCTGTTGCTCGCTGATTTGTCTAATAATACACTGTCTCAGCCATTTGACTCCCACTTGAAGCAAAGTTCAAGCTGGAAAAGGCAACACAAAGCATTACGTGGGCTACTTTCTCCCCGGCAATGCGTTTGAAAATTACAGACGGAGAGAGCTGCAAAGTGCTTATGTCTACTTCACCAAATGGAGAGACTGGGAGTGCTCCGCTCAGACCATCAAATTGCTGCCAAGATACACCACCAACTTTTCAAGCTGCTTTTACTTACATCAGCCCACTGTTGAGAAGAAGACGGGGGGGAACGGGTTGAGTTTTTTTGTCCTGTCGGACTGTGTAAGATACAAGTACTTTGTTTCAGAACCAGTCGTTGCTTTCCCAATCCACTTTTACATTTTCTTTTAGGGTTTTCTCTCTTTCAGATGGACATATATTTATTTCATTCACGTGTTTAGGGAACGTCAAGACTGTCATAGCGCATACAGCAATTTCATGCTTCTTGTACATTGCAATATTGCCGCAGCGCATAACGAATGTTTACACTCGCCTGATCTGATCGGCATTAAAAAATGTGTATCAAAGATAAACATAAGTCATCCAATCCTCCTAACCAGGGCGGCCAACAGAGATTTCATTTCCAATTTAAAAAATGCAATAAGATTTCATTATTTGTACATTTGAAGAGTTGGCGGTATTGGAACACTTTGTGAAGAAAAAGACCATAAACTGTTTAAGGAAAGAGTTTGGAAAACTATAGTGTCAGTCCAAGTCTTTCCTTGCCTTGAGAATTGTGTTACTCTGTATTCTGATTGTAAAAAATGTTACCTTCTTAAGCTATGCAATCAGTTGCCTCTGTGTCGCTTGCTAGCCTGCTGACTGTCTGTGTGTGTGTGTGTGTGTGTGTGTGTGTGTGTGTGTGTGTGTGTGTGTGTGTGTGTGTGTGTGTGTGTGTGTGTGTGTGTGTGTGTGTGTGTCTGTGTGTGTGTGTGTGTGTGTGTGTGTCTGTGTGTGTGTCTGTGTGTGTGTGTGTGTGTGTGTGTGTGTGTGTGTGTGTGTGTGTGTGTGTGTGTGTGTGTGTGTGTGTGTGTGTGTGTGTGTGTGTGTGTGTGTGTGTGTGTGTGTGTGTGTGTGTGTGTGTGTGTGTGTGTTCCACATCCACTTCCCCAGCAGTCTGTGAAGTGGTGGATAATTAGCTGCCTTATCAGCCTGGGACCCGACAGACCCCTCTCTAGTGACAGGTCATGGAGCCCAGGCCAGCAGGGGGTAGTGTGTGTGTGGGGGTGGGTTGGGGGGGTTAGTGAGAAGACTGCGATAGGGAGAAAAAGACACAGAGCCAGCAGGGAAGAAACGCAGAAGGAGGTGCCAGGAAAAGAGAGGGGGTGCCAAAGGAATAAGAAAGATAGATAGAGAGAAAAGAGGGAGGGAGGAGGATTAGCCAGAACCCGTAAGGACAGACCAGCTGCTCTGGCCTATCAGCACGTCGACGAGACATCGCAGCTCATTAGCATAAATTCAAATGACAAATGTGGCCTGCCTTGGCAGAGACTAATTAATTCACAAAGGGGGGGAAAATCACAGGAGTAAGATTCCAAATCATTCAGTAGCACGGGGATGAACAAGTGTTAAAGGGGGAAATGTGGATCTCGACATCCTTTCGATTGTCTACTCATTTTACACTTTCGGAGTCCTCGCTTTGCAGTTTATTCGTGTCTACGTATTTATTGTGTCTACGCATTTCATGACTGCGTGCGCCTCTGTTCAAGGATGAGAGATTGTCTCTCGGCGTGTTCGTGCAACGGCCCCTGGTATACGCGTGGTCACGTGTTTGTTAGTTGTTTTGTACGATTTCTTAAATTGGTGGATTGTGCTCAACGTGTCTCCGCACACACTGTACTTTATGATCGGATGGAACAATAGACTGAGTCAGACTGTACCGCTCGTCTGCTGTGGTCTCAGGTCTGTCTGGCTCACGCCGAGCCCACGAGCACACATGGAAAGGATAAGTGCGCCCCCTTGTGGTCACTGGGTGTGACAGTTTGAACACAAAGAAACATAGAACAGGGGCCCATGCAGGCAATGACCATGTCCACGATTGCCCTTCGAACGAACAGGGGCCCATGCAGGCAATGACCATGTCCACGATTGCCCTTCGAACGATGCCTGAATCAAAACGAGAGAGAAGGACCTCCCTGCGTCGGCATAGTTTGGAATAGAACTAGTCGTTATTGCCAGCATCAGCTGATATCCTGACACCAGATGACAATCCTACAGATTCATGTGTTTGTCTTTGTCCACTCGTGACTGCCGGTCGTCATTCTGTGATCTTCATGCTAAAGAAAAAATCTAATTGTCTTCTTTCTAAATTTAGAAAGTTCTTCTGCTGTTAGGCTCCGCTGTGAATGGAGCCTATAAATCCCGCTTCACTGTTGAACCGGTCACATACACAGTTCCTGGCCCTTCACAGCCCCAAAGAGAGATGCTTTTATTGCCTTGTCTGTCTAATCAAATCTCGGGTGATCATTCATGATCTATCAGTCACAGTGGCTCTGTTTAGTCAGAGTAAATCCGGGCTTTTGGCAAGTGCCACTGGCATGGGGGCACTAAACGATCCATTTGAATGCGATTACAGATAAACTGTCTGGTTAATGCCCCAGCTTGTGTTTCCCTTCAGCCTCTTTGTTTTCCACTTAGCAACAGACTAAACTGGCCTCACATCTGGCCCTAATCAGGCCAGGTGTTCCCTCACTACAGAGCATCAACTACCACACTGTCAACTCTACTGCACATCTCTCTCTCTCCCTCTCTCCGTTTCTGTCTACCTCTCTGTCTTGTTTTCTTTCCTTCTCTCTGGTCCGATATCACCCTCTCTCTTTCCTCCCCGCCTCTCTCGTTGTCGTCTCTCTCACCTTCGCTTTCCCTCGTTCTTTCTTCGGCTCCCTCGTTCCCTCGCTTAGCAAGTTTAGCCGGAAAGTTTAGCGAGGTGCAAATGTAAATGTAGCTGCGGCACTGGTTCACGTTTTCCCCCGACCAAGCTGTCCCCGCACTCGAGCTGTGCCAAAACACTTCATGTTGTTCAACGTGATGTATTTACAGTACAAGTCTTCTGTATTCCAAGGAACAACCTACTCAAAGCGCCCAGCTATGAGCGAGAGAGCAGCGTTCTCCAGGTGGCACACAAAGAACGCTGGCCGCTAGCCATTACCCAATGCCATCACACTGCACCTGTTCAACGCATTAACTTGACCCAAACACTGAAACTAGGCGGTTCCGTTTGGTACTCATTATCTCCCACGACGGCTAAAGCGATTTGAAGGCCGCGCCATAACCGTGGATTCGAAAGGGATCATTGGAGTAAAGCCGCAACTATTATGGACCCGCTATTCATATATTTTCGTGAAGCCATCAGAATTTCCATCCAGTTATGTAACATGATTGCCCTCCGTTTTAAAAGCTACAGAAAAAGACTATGTCGGGAAGATCTCATATTCTTGTAATGTTCCAGTCTCTCTCGAATGCCCCGTGAGTTATTAGTTTAATAGCCTTTCTGCCAGGGCAATGCCTCGTTCATTTACGCTAGCTCACTGCCTTACACCATTCAAATATTGGTCCCTAAACTGCTGCTTCACACAGGAAAATGTGAGGGTCATCAACAAAACCCGTGCATCGTCCGTGGAAAATATAAACAACACCATAAAGAAAGCTATTTTCTGTGCCTTAGGCCAAGCCATGAACGCGGATACATTCTAGCGCTGGTTCCTCTCGGCCAACGCGTAGATGGTAATGGCGAGATGGAAGTCCTGTTGGCGCCCCCTCGCCGAGCTTGTTAATCTAGGAGACAGTTTGTGTAATGGGTAAGGAGCCAGGCTTAGTGTAAAACAACAGAAGCGAAACCAGAACAAACAAACAGTCCATGCCAGAGGGGAGCTGCACAGTGTCTAAGAGGGGAAGCCATCTTGGTGCCGTTCTCGATGCTACGGTGACTCACTGTCACGCTGAAACCACGGCGACTGGCTTCACCGTGTGGCACGGAAACATCCCGTCATAGAACCCATTCCGTCATAGAACCCTTGTGACTTCAGGAGCTTTAATTACACAGATCTAGAGCTTTGATGTGAATATACAGTATATATACTGTATATATATATATATAATCAGAAAGAGGTTGAGACCGTAATAATTGATGGTGGAAAAATGTGTTACCTCAGAATTCAATATATACAAGTTGAAACTGTGGCCTTAAAATGTAGAAAATACTTTAAAAACACATTGGTGTATTTATTTAACATGCCCTTCGGTAAGCGAGCATTTATCCATTTCTCTTAGAGAATAAGAGATGTACCTTACTATTTATTTGACAGAACTTAGTGTAAGTGTGTAGTATTGATATTGAGGTGAATAACTGCTGGGTGCTGATGAACAAATTCACTCTATCGCCCAGGCGACCGTCAGAGTTGGGAGGCTAACCACACATACAACGTTTATACCTCTGATAGATACAAGGTAACTTCAGAGAAAAGAGAAAGAAAGACAAAGAAATTGGCGGAGAGGGGGGAAGGGTAGAGCAGGAACAGAGAAGCAGGCAGAGGAGGAGAGAAAGACAGACAGGGGTCTGGTGGAAGGGCATGGATTCATGGCCGATATGACGGTTTGAATTAATGTATTTGAAATGGGCATCGTCTGCTTCCGCTTTGACACGGTGTTGCTCAGGCCCCTGGCACACCCCGCCTCCAAACCTCCTCCCGTGCCAGCGGACCAATGATCTTCAAGCCTCCGAGGCGGCGCTCTGTCACACTGATGGAGGTCGTGAGACTGACGTCTGGTAGCAGGAAAAAACTAAGTGTCATGTTCTCGTCGGGGGAAAAACAACGAAGCAAAAGTAAAAAGCATAAACTTATTGACAAACCATAGGCTTATTAGAAAAGGAAGGAAGGGAAGAAGGAAGGAAATAAGGAAGCAAGGAAAAACGGGCGGTGATGATTGCGATGAAAATATGGACGCCACATCAACACTGGGACTACAGTCCTTTGTGTTTTAACTCTAGTCGGGGAATAAGTGATGTCCTGACAGGCTGTCAGCAGCACCAGTGGCTCAGCTCTTTGCCCCTTCTTGGCCCAACCCCGGTCCAGTCTGTCCAGAACTCTGGACCACACATCCACACATCAGCCCTTTATTGTTCCTTCCACTTGGGTAATGGAAACTGTGGTGTGGTGCGGAGGAGGGATGAGGGAGAGGAGGGGGAAGAAGAGGTTGAGGGGGCCGTCGAGGTCCCACACACACACACACACACACACACACACAGAGCAAATTCCCTAGTACACAGAGGGTCTGGGGCAGGCAGGCATCACTGACAGGATGACATTGAGAACAGTGCAGCGCTTCTGCATCCCTTCAGCCAGTAGGAAATCCTGGACGTGTAGAGCACGTTAGAAAAACACTTGAGGTTTGGGAGAAATTGGGATAACCTCGGCCCGGGGTAATACGATGCTGTTTATTAAAAAGCCAAGCGGTCCCAAATGGAAACCAGCTGACGGGCCCCATGCACAAAAGCAATCAGAGTAGCCGCTCTCCCTGCTAATGAGGGCGACCGTGACATTTTTATACTGTTATCCTAGTGTGTGGTTTGGAAACGACCGGGTGAAGGAACATGGGGGTCCGGCTCGTGTTATTGACTGAGGATTGTTGTTCTTTGGGTTCTGGGTTCAGCACGTGGAAGGAACTGGTTTTGGGAACTCTGCTCTACGCTGGCTGCCTGTATGAAGACACTAACGTAAGTCAGACTGTCCGTTAGCGCCTCTCATCTAACTTAACGTAACAACCTGGGACACCGTTTAATTACGGTCAACTTTGTTCGGATTATTTAGACACGAAGAACGTCGAGGGAATTTTCGACTTTTTCAATTGAGCATAATCTCTGACTGACATCACCGCGTTGTGAACTTTATGCGTTAGCCTTTTAACGGAATTATACAAAGCTTTGTAGCGCTGATGATCAAACGCTCACGGTTGGATTGTGACTGTTGAAAGTGAATGCTGCCACAAACGGCCGTAAGTCACATATCCAATCCTCCAATGTAGCGCAGATCTCCTGGTGTAGCTCTGCTACTTATGTGGTGTAGCTGTTGGGGTTGGTCTGTGTCAAGGTCAAATCCCTGTGTTTCTGTTGTCATCCAGGAAATTATCAGGAGCTGTTTGTTCTCTATCATCCTCTGGTCTGGGTCAGGAGCCAAACACATGTCACTGTCCTCCCAAGACTGTGTTGGTCTGAACCATCATCTGTTACTCCGGCAACCATCATTACAGACAAGTGGGAAATTCACACAATATAACATAATATAGAACGGTGCGATCAATCAATAGGATTATCGCTGAAAGTACCGCATGACGCACTGTATAAATGACATGTCATGAGGCCACAGTTTGGCTAAAGCAGCGGGATCAAAAATGTCTTACAAAGATCTGGGACTTGAGCATTATCATGGCATATAAAAACAGGTTTGTCCCTGAAGGCTCCGGCCAAATATTGTGAGAACCCGTCACATGTTCACATGGCTGGGGTGCCAGGGCCCTTCACGGCATCAGGCGCCGGGCTCTGACGTCCGTCCCTCTCGGGGGACGCCGCCGTGGGCGTCGTACCATCAGAGCCACTTGTGAAATGTGTCTGTTTGAGATGGAGCGACTGCAGCATCTGGCGCCGATATCGCAGCCAACAGCCTATCCTGTGATTCACAAGGGGTCGTCACCCACAATACCCCAGGGGCAGAGACATCTCAAGTCAGACACAACAGGATCTCACGATGGTTTGCTCGGTTAACATCATTTCGGAGACTTTGTCACACCGGCTTTTGTGATGAATGATTTGCAAAAGATCATTGCAAAAGTAGACATAGATGTTGTGCCTTTTTGTGTATTTGTATGCCTAATATTGTGGCTTGTATACATGTTATGTTCTGATCAGGTAAGATGGGTTCTGTTTTTATATTTTTAAATAGCATTACGCATGTGGAAAAGGATCAACTAATTTTAGAAAAACAAATAGTCTTAATGAAAACACAAAGGACTGTGGAATGAATAAATAATGAAACCGAACCAAAGAGAACAATGTCAATTAGAAGCACAGCACATCAAAGCAAACAAAGACACATTTTTACTTGATTTTTATTTTAGGAAGTGTTTCTGTAATTTGGTTCGACATTTGGACATGCCTGTTGCTTGATCCATCGCAGGAATGTTTCAGTTTCCCGTCTTGAAAGTCAGAAACTAAAACCGGCTGTGTTCTATGTAGTCGGCTGCATTAATTATCAGCTAGCTACGTCCCCCAGTGGGACTCCTCACTTTGAAGATTCATCCACAATAGAGAGAAAATATGTCCATTCAACAGCCGAACAATCCAATGATCTGATTACATTGCCGCACGTTGTCTGATGAGCGTGAAAGCCAAACCGCCTCGTGGGAGTAACGCCAGGAAAAAATACTGAGGATGAAATGTGTCCAGCTTGTCTGAGATATAATGTTTTCTTCTCCCTTTGCTTTGAGGCAGAGGGCATTTCTAATCCCTTGCTCCCATTGTCTGGCCTTGTGTGGGACTTGTGTAGAAGGGGAAATTACTTTTTGATGGCGGCGGTGGGGACGCATAGCGACGCCAGGGTTTTGCGAGTTTAATGGTGCAGTTTCCGTGTTGACAGTAAAATCCGAGCTGGAACGCCGGGCGTTATCTTTCTCGGGGGTTCAGGAGATTACGACTTGAAGGAAAAGAAGAAAGGGCAATATGGAAAAACTCCTAATCGGGAATGACGTAGGATGTATTTTCCATATATCTAAAGTTGATTTGCCAGAAGAAGTTATATATTTCAAACTGTTTTTCACAAAAGAGGTGTACCAGGTGTGAAGTCCTTGTATCAATCCCTAATTGACCAAAGTCCCTCTGTAAAACGTCGTTATAATTATATAATTATATTATCATAAATTAATAACCGTTGGCAAACATCAAATGTATATCCCAGGTCTTTAGAAACACTGGTCAGACATTTCCAGTATGCGAACAAACGATCTCACACCTATCTGGACACTCCCAGTATCCGAACGACCGATCTCACACCTATCTGGACACTCCCAGTATCCGAACGACCGATCTCACACCTATCTGGACATTAGGTGAATCACTAACATTCATGGCAGGGGAACGAAAGGATCAGTCAGAGGAAATGGGAGGCGAGCATTGAGCAACGAGGGCACGCATATTGTGTGTGCGTGACCGAGTGTGAGAGTGTGTGCGATTTGCTGTTAAGGAAACAGAGTGTTAGCCACCAGCTAGCTGCAGCCAGTTCAGATTACTGCTACGTCGTTGGCCTTCGTGCCGATGACGCCGTATTGAGTGGCATTTCCCCACCGCCACCACGTCACCTCGGCTTTCACACACTTGTCAGCCGTGACCACCAGCAGCCTGATAGGGCTTGTCAATTAGCGGCTAATGGTAGGAGGGCCTGGATGTCACCGAGAGCCGGGGCATCCTGGCAGAGATACATCAGACGTCCGTCTCTGCAACCCTGGGCCGTGAGGATTTGTTAGTGAGGAAGCTCAGGGGACGGAGGGAACCTGACAAAGGCTGGCACATTAGTCAGGGCCATCCTTCCGTAACTCTTAATCCAAAGGGACATCGCAGCCAAACTCTGTCTGAGGACATACACATGACCAGAGAGATGATGGCCGATCGGGGATGACAATATGCCTGACGCAATCTTGGGAATTTGCACAGTAGCGCACAATGTCAATGAAATACAGCACAATGTCAATGCAAATGTTACGTCTTGGGTAAGCTGCTGAGAACATCACTCAAATCGACACAATATTGCATTTAGTTATGAAAATAATATCTCCCAACGACGTGAGAAACCTAAATGTTATGTTTAGTTCTCTCTTGTCATTATACATTTCTTTTTTCCTTCGGCAATGGAGACAGAAATTCCCCTGGATATGATTAATTATCTGATAAAACCAATTACTTCAGTCATTTTAGTAAAAACATTACATCTACATTTAAATCAAACAATCAGTACTGCCACACCAGCTAGCCTTCCAAAATCACATTAACTTATAACCAACTGCCAAATTAGACTAATAATTCAAAATATGTATTTATTTATGTGGTATGCTTGTTGAAATCAATAATAATAAGCCTACAGAAAAATCAGATTTCATGTGTAGCAGCATATTTCCTTGGAGATTTGAGTAATACACTGAGTTCCTGATAAAAATGTATTTGGCTGGCAACATTTTTTTTTAAATATAATATTGTAGAACGCATTTACAATGCTTAATTTGCACTAGTTTTGTCAATGCCCAATGGCAAAATAAGAAATGTCTCCCTCTAAAGGTGCCCATGCGACATGACAGTCACTATAAAGACAGCAGTATCAACGCTGTACAGTACACATTGTGAATGTGTCATACATATTAAATTAATAAGAATTAATAAAAACTGTACTGATGTATTTTTACAACGGAAAAGGCTGGTGTGGATGTGTAATTATAGAAGAAGTTTTGAAGTAAATTCAAATTGATGTTTTAGTAGCAGCCATGGTGTGTAGTACCAGTGAAACCCATTATATATGTGGCAGCCATGGTGTGTAGTACCAGTATATAATGGGTTTAACTGGTACTACACACCATGGCTGCCATATATATATAATGGGTTTAACTGGTACTACACACCATGGCTGCCACATATATAATGGGTTTAACTGGTACTACACACCATGGCTGCCACATATATAATGGGTTTAACTGGTACTACACACCATGGCTGCCACATATATAATGGGTTTAACTGGTACTACACACCATGGCTGCCACATATATAATGGGTTTAACTGGTACTACACACCATGGCTGCCACATATATAATGGGTTTAACTGGTACTACACACCATGGCTGCCACATATATAATGGGTTTAACTGGTACTACACACCATGGCTGCCACATATATAATGGGTTTAACTGGTACTACACACCATGGCTGCCACATATATAATGGGTTTAACTGGTACTACACACCATGGCTCCCACATATATAATGGGTTTAACTGGTACTACACACCATGGCTGCCACATATATAATGGGTTTAACTGGTACTACACACCATGGCTGCCACATATATAATGGGTTTAACTGGTACTACACACCATGGCTGCCACATATATAATGGGTTTAACTGGTACTACACACCATGGCTGCCACATATATAATGGGTTTAACTGGTACTACACACCATGGCTGCCACATATATAATGGGTTTAACTGGTACTACACACCATGGCTGCCACATATATAATGGGTTTAACTGGTACTACACACCATGGCTGCCACATATATAATGGGTTTAACTGGTACTACACACCATGGCTGCCATATATATATAATGGGTTTAACTGGTACTACACACCATGGCTGCCATATATATATAATGGGTTTAACTGGTACTACACACCATGGCTGCCACATATATAATGGGTTTAACTGGTACTACACAGTACACACCATGGCTGCCACACATAAAACTCTATGGGTTTGATTGCAGGGTCATTTAGTGTCTTTTTGAGGTCTTGTGTGAGATGGAGCTCGGCCCGGTGATGTGATCTTGATCATTTCTGCACCACTCTTTGAAGTTCCTTTCCATGGAGGGTGGTGCAGCTGCTTCACGAAGCCGTCAAGATGCTCTCCAGCGTGCAGCTGAACAAGTGTTCAACCAGCTGGGGTCTCTTACAAAAATGCCTGCCTGTCCTAAGTAAAGAGTGAGTCTCCGATACACTCATGTCTTGAGTCTGGACACCGAGGTACATAAATCTTTCCTCCCTTTTCACTTCAGCATCTATGAGGTTTCATATTGTACATAAAACGCTGCTTGGTCTTGCTGACATTGTGGGAGTGATAGATCCTTGCCTGGGGATCTGGTAGGATGTGCAGTTGTTATCAGTGACCAGGCCAACCATTGTTTTGTGGTCAGCAAACTTGTCTAGGCAGTTCAGGTTGTCCATGAATGCAGATTAATGCAGGGCGAATGTTTTGGCGGTATTTTTATATTGCACTTTGAGAGCATTGGCTCTGACATTGAGCTCAGTCTGGAATATGTTTTCAGAATAAGGCATCTAATTCCAATTGTGGCTAGGCATTATAAATTGAATTGCTTAACTGAGAATAAGTTCAGCCCTCAACAAGGGAAACATGAGAAATAATGTGTTAATAACAGCGTGGCAACTGGCTAACATTATACAACATGTACCTGTGGTGTAAATATAATAATCTACATCTGTGCAGCCTGGGCTAGTGGCACCGGACACATACACTGTAGTCACATAGTGGCAGCACCGGACACATACACTGTAGTCACATAGTGGCAACACCGGACACATACACTGTAGTCACATAGTGGCACCGGACACATACACTGTAGTCACATAGTGGCAGCACTGGACACATACACTGTAGTCACATAGTGGCAGCACTGGACACATACACTGTAGTCACATAGTGGCAGCACCAGACACATACACTGTAGTCACATAGTGGCAGCACCGGACACATACACTGTAGTCACATAGTGGCACCGGACACATACACTGTAGTCACATAGTGGCAGCACCGGACACATACACTGTAGTCACATAGTGGCAGCACCGGACACATACACTGTAGTCACATAGTGGCAGCACCGGACACATACACTGTAGTCACATAGTGGCAGCACCGGACACATACACTGTAGTCACATAGTGGCAGCACCGGACACATACACTGTAGTCACATAGTGGCAGCACCGGACACATACACTGTAGTCACATAGTGGCAGCACCGGACACATACACTGTAGTCACATAGTGGCAGCACTGGACACATACACTGTAGTCACATAGTGGCAGCACCGGACACATACACTGTAGTCACATAGTGGCAGCACCGGACACATACACTGTAGTCACATAGTGGCAGCACCGGACACATACACTGTAGTCACATAGTGGCAGCACTGGACACATACACTGTAGTCACATAGTGGCAGCACTGGACACATACACTGTAGTCACATAGTGGCAGCACCGGACACATACACTGTAGTCACATAGTGGCAGCACCGGACACATACACTGTAGTCACATCATGGCACCTGACACATACACTGTAGTCACATAGTGGCAGCACCGGACACATACACTGTAGTCACATAGTGGCAGCACCAGACACATACACTGTAGTCACATAGTGGCAGCACCGGACACATACACTGTAGTCACATAGTGGCAGCACCGGACACATACACTGTAGTCACATAGTGGCAGCACCGGACACATACACTGTAGTCACATAGTGGCAGCACCGGACACATACACTGTAGTCACATAGTGGCAGCACCGGACACATACACTGTAGTCACATAGTGGCAGCACCGGACACATACACTGTAGTCACATAGTGGCAGCACCGGACACATACACTGTAGTCACATAGTGGCAGCACTGGACACATACACTGTAGTCACATAGTGGCAGCACTGGACACATACACTGTAGTCACATAGTGGCACCACCGGACACATACACTGTAGTCACATAGTGGCACCACCGGACACATACACTGTAGGTGATTACTAGTTAGGTCTTTCTCATGGCTCTCTCTTGTCCTTCTGAAGCCGATATATAAGAAAAAAAAGACCAAAAGCGTGAAACCCTGAGCAGAAAGTAATGTTTGACTGGACCTTCTGTGGTTTGTCTCACAGAATGAGAAAAGTAAATAGAAGACTGATAAAAGAGGTAGACGAGGCAGAACGAAGATGAGGTTTCTGGTGGTATGGTGTGGTAAACAGTTACCTCAAGCAGGACATTTTATTTGCACTGTATGGGAAGTGAAGATATTGTTAGTCGTCCTGTGGAAAAGGTGTTTTACTTCTTTGAGATAAGTGCACACTCTTGACCCTTGTGCTTTAAGGCCATCCCCTCTGTTACAAAACCACAACGAATACATCAGCTGTACATCAAACATCCTAACGTAGAGTCTCCAGGTGTAGGGACCTCCAGTTGCATCTACCTGGTGGTAAATCCAATTCAACCAATATCTCAGCCAGGTGAGTCCCTGATTGGAAGGTTAGAAGAAAAAACGTCAGAACTCTTGGTTCGAAGGCCACAGGAGCAAAAAAAATCCACGTATTTTCTGGACAGACCGAATGCAGTGTCTTTACTTGATTTCGTAAGAAGGTTCTAACAATTCCACAAGGAATGTGTCAATGGGCGTATGCCCTATGAGTTTAAAGAAGAACATGTGTCCCAGACACTTGAGCCCAATGGAACGTAGGGCAGGCAAACGAAGTAACAGTTTGGCAAATCTGTGTAAAACACGAACATGCAACAACCTTTTATTATACTATAATACATTTAGTTTAAATTAAATGTGTGTTAATGCAGGATATATATTTGTTTGGTGCTGCCTACATAACAAATACTGGTGGTGATATTTATGTCTGCAGTTAGCCTCCAGGGAAGCATACACCAGCTCTCTGATGGTCCCCTGGGGTTTGACAAGACTTTGGAGTCTACAAACAGGAACATGACTTGGTACTTCTGACCAAAAACATCTATCTGGTCCATGTCACTTTTACACCAAAAAGTGAAATGGATTTTCACCAGAATGTTGGTGAAAATCAATATAGCAAAGTATTTGATGTGTAATGAGTGGTTCTGCCCAGCAGGGCGCAGCAGTGAACAAGTTAACACTGTATTTACACAAACTCAAAAAGGGTTTGACGCACTTGACTGAAGCAGGGATTTTGATTAAAATAACCACACATTGAGTAATGAAAGTCACTGAAGTAAACTTTGAAGTCAAACAATAACCAGACGTATAAATAGTCTGATATAATATAACTTAGATGCGCGTTAGATGTACAACCTATACATGAACTCTACATAGCAACACATAGGCTGGCATTGGATTTATGTTTACATTAATCTAAACAACAGGGTTTATATCACTATGAGGCAGTGCAGAACCGAAGACAGTTAGCATTGGCAGCTATACACTGTAAGGCTTGCTATTGTTACTTATGATAGGTACTTCAAATATGAATTAATGCTCTACACTGGAAATGGAGGCTGTTGAAATCTATTCCTCTTTGTAGCCTGATTTAATCCACTTTACAGCCTGATCTATTCCTCTTTGTAGCCTGATTTAATCCACTTTACAGCCTGATCTATTCCTCTTTGTAGCCTGATTTAATCCACTTTACAGCCTGATCTATTCCTTTTTGCAGCCTGATTTAATCCAGTTTACAGCCTGATCTATTCCTCTTTGTAGCCTGATTTAATCCACTTTACAGCCTGATCTATTCCTTTTTGCAGCCTGATTTAATCCACTTTACAGCCTGGTCTATTCCACTTCGTTATTCAGAAACACTAGGCATTTACTTCACCAAACGTCCACATTAATAGAGCCTCCATGCAAGCACACATACAAACGTTATTTTTCTTTAGCTTTCTCTCACTCTTCCATTCTATCTCCCTTAGTCTCCATCTTTCTCTCTTTCTAAATCATTGTTATTGCATATAGTAATCAGTAATTACATTCTTCCTCTTCAATCACACAATTTTGATGAATATACACTATAACAACATGTTACCACAGATACGTATTGATTTAACACTATATACATGCAGTTATCTTCTCCAGAGTGGCTGACAGTGTCCACCACAGCAGTTGCTACCAGAACACGGGGTTTGCACGCGACACGCAGAAACAACACAGAGCAACACAGGACGTGTACGTGTTGCATCCTGGGACGTAGTACGCGCCTACCTGGGTTGAAGAGGACGATGGCCCACAGACGTCCCAACTCGGACCGGTCCAACTGCATGTCGCGCATATTACACACCAACCCACTCAGTTCTCTGACAGGGAAAATGAAATGTCTCTGATTCAGTAAGGATGACCTTAACGACTCTGCAGTCTGAGTTAAGTATGCCATGATTAATTAATTATTCCGCATGCATGGCACATACACGAGGTGCTGTTGAAATGTGTGCATATATTAATTAGCATACATGAAACCTTCTCAAGTGGGTTGAAATAGGATGCATAACTTGTATTGATAGCGTGGCAATAATGCGACGGGCAAGAAGAAGAAGCTGTTGAAACGTTTACGTTTTCAATAAGAGCTGCCTTTTTGTGCCCTTAAAATAACATCACATTGATCTGAAATGCAGTGGTAGTCATGGTTAATGTCAATGACTGAAAATAATTTTGCGGTAATGTTAGCAAAGGTGTTAACTAATCTAATCTAATCTGGAGCATTTCTACTTTATTTTTATTTAACCTTAATATTAGCAGAGAGGTCACGGAGAGACCAAAGGCCTGTTCTCCAGGTGAGCCCCGGAACAACACCATTTTTTAACTGAAGAAAGAACGGGGAACACACCCCCCGGAAAAAATATTATTAAAACGAAACAGATTCTTCAAGAAAATATTCCTCTATCTTCCTTTTGAATTGCCCTAGAGACGCAATTTCATTGCATTTGAATTGCTAAAAGCTTGATTACCTAACTCTGTGGAGATTGCAGGTATCTCTAGAGATAACCATCCCTGAGATAGTTTGATAGTTTGTACTTCTCTATGTCAGCAGAGAGGTAACGGCGGAAATCCATGCGGAAGTTCTTTAAAAACAAAAAGAGGAAAATGCATAGATCTACGTGACTTCAAAGTGGGCCCGTCTAGTTTCTGCTCCAGCGAACAACAGACACAACGATGCGTGTTGAAACAATCACCGGTAATAAAGCGCACAGTGATAAACTGTACAGAGAGGATTTAAAACCCAAGTAGAAGGATTCATATAAATAACATCGCCATAGTTACTAAACAATTTTCTTCCTGCTAGCGAATGTAAGGCATGACCTATTTCTATAGAGAAAGCTAATGCTAATGACCAGGCATTTGTATGCCGGGGCTTTTACAATATAAGCAACACCAAGAGTAAACAATCCCAAATGTAACTCAGCAACTCTGGGTTCAGTTACAGGCTCCAAATGGCCAAAAAAAACTTTCTTCAGAAACTCTATTTTTGTAAAGAGAAATGAAAGCTTTTCCATGCGAGAAATTCCCCAGAAACCGAATATCTTGTACAACTCTGTGTACCGCTTCCTTCACTGAACAGCGCAAACTGGCTCTAGTATTGTCTAGTTTGAGAAACAGACGCCTCACAGGTCCTCAGCTGGCAGCATTATTGTATAGTACCTGCAAAACACTAGTGACAATGTCAACAGTGAAGATGTCTCCAGAATGCAGGCCTTTTAGACAGAGTAGTAAAGAGAAAGCTCAGACAGGCCAATAAAAAACGAAATCAGGATGGGCAAAAGAAAACACAGGACAAAGGAAGAATGAAAAAAAAAATTGGTTAAAAGGAATCTTGAAAGAACGACGACCCGAAGCTCATTTCCAAACTATGGATAGCGATTTAGGGAAGAAGCAGTCTGGTGATATTCTCTCTTATAAAGTGGCCAACGCAGTGAAACGTGCGAACAAGACCTCCCAGACCTGTTCTCCCGTCCCTTTGGTGGCAGATTGGCCGATGGGAACGTGTCATTGGGTTAACATGGCAGTTTATTTGAGGTTGGCAACAGTTTCATGATATGATCAACCACAGAAGGACTGGAATCAAAGGGGGCACCATCTAGTTCCAGATCCCCAATGGAAGAACAATGGCTATCGGTGGCCCAACCTGTCCACATAAAATGGGCCGACTGAGGCTCCTCGCTATCGGGTTTAGGAATGACGTTTGTCAAAGGTCCAAGGTCCAAGGGCAAAGGGCACCTCAATTTGTTTCCAAATACAGCCTGCACTAAGTAGAAGTGTGTTACGAAGTCTCATACATTCTTGATAGTCCTTGTTCATTCTAGAATAAGTATAGCGATTGTGAATAGCCATCTAAATGGCATTAACTGTACCCAGCTGAGATTCCAAATTGTACCTTTAACTGGTATTTTGTATTTTAGATTAGATTTAGGTAAGATTAGATTCAACTTTATTGTCATTGAAAAAATACTAGTACAACGAGATGCAGTTTGCATCCAACCAGAAGCGCCAAAAAAGAGCAGTGCAAAAATGATGATATGCAGAGCGGTGTGTCAAATGAGATGGAGTACAATGTAAGGATGTGCAACTGACATGGATAAGTAAATGTGCAGGTGTTCAGTTTAACAATGTAGCTAGTTATAATTGTGCAGAGGGGAATACAAGCGAAGAAATCTGTGCAAGTGGACTGAATTTTAGTACTTGGTTTGCTTATTTGATGTTTTTATTCTAATACATGGCATCAATGAAAACCTGTACCACATGTTGCTATGAATATAAAATCTATGCATTTTATTATTTCTTATTGTTTCCTCTGAGGAATCCACTGTACATGGACCGAGGAGAGAGTGAGGTGAATGCAGGGCTTGGGGACCCATTCCACCATGGGCGTCGGGAAAGATAAGAGACGCTGTGGACAGCTGACCAGAGGACTCTGTGAGAGAGAGAGAAGACAGAAGATGGACCAATGAGTCAAGACAACATAATATCCGTTTCCGAATTTTAACATTTGAACATTGTGACTCGTAATAACAGTGTATTATAACGATAAACAAGAACAGGAGTGCCCCAATCAATCAGAGAAGAAAAACAATATGGTATTAGAAAGCTTTTTGTATGAATGGGAACATGCTAGCAGAGCATTAGCCACGTGGAAACATACCACAATAAGAGCCTTCAGAAGCTTAAATCCAACCCTGTATTACCTGAATGGATCAACAGAATATTTTAAATAACTAAAAGACACATTAAGTTCATGCAGATGTGTTTGCGCATTCCAACAAGCAAAGTAATCAAACGATTAGAAACACAGGAGGAATTATGAATTGAAAAGCATGTTGGCATGTGATCGATAAAAACATTACTGTGGGCACTGGAATAAAATAAAAGATTCCTTTTACCATCACCAAAGCACCCCCAGACCATCACATTTCCTCCACCAGGCTAAACAGATGGCGTGAAGAACTCCTCCAGCAACTATTCATTTGATTTGCATCTCACGGATGTTCTTCTTTTTGATTGGAAAATTTCTAACTTAGATTTGTCTGTCCACCATAACAATATTTGTTTACATCCTCTGTTCAGTGGCTCCGTTGTTTTGTCTGTTTTTTCATTTCATCACCAGTCTGTGATATGCCTTTTTCTTTGCTTAGAGGGTTGAGCAATGTCGAGACTGATGTTTTGCTGCTTTAAAAATCAGCAGGTTTCCAGCTACAACAGTCATGTACAATATATGCACTGTATTTGAAATCATTTTATAACAACATTTTAAGTGACTCCAAACTCTTGAACTGTAGTGTATGTAAACGTGATACGACGGTTTGTCATTTTTTTATACATTTGAATAAAATGTGTGCTGCATTTCGCCAAGATAAATCACTGTGGTGAGGACATGGTAAGCTGTCCGTTGTACTCGCCTTCTTCTCAGATGCGTGAGATCTGCTTAAACGGGTGCACACACACAGATGTTTTAATTTATTATTTATTCGTGGGATGTTGTTATTCCAATTTGTACACGTTGTTGATGAACGGATGACTTGATCGTGCCTCCACCTCCTCGGGCACTGGGTTATTCTGAGAATGAGGGAGGCGATCACAAATTGGATATTGTCTTATGTAATATGACAACTTGATTCCTCTTGCACTGATGACGCCAGTCGACGTGACACGATGGGAAGCCATGATGTTTTCTTGATGGAATCAGGTAATACCAGAAGAGACTTGAAACGTGGATGGGGCCACAGTGTCACCTCCCTGTCTCAGCCTAGATATTTTAGTCTGCTATATTATTGTGCCCGGGGGAATAGGGGACTAGGGTGTCTAACTTGTCCTTGTGCCATGTTCCGTTTACACAACGGAGGAAATGAGGACTTATTGACCCATGCTTAATAAAATTAAAAGCTGGCAATCCCTTAGAGCCGGGTTCCTTTCCAGGTTTCTTCCTAAATGTGAATCAGGGAGTGGTTACTAGCCACTGTGCATCAATCCATGTTGATACGTGCTCTTTAGAGTTTAAGGCTAGTTGTTTGTGAATGCACATTGTGACAACTGCTGATTTAAAAATTGTGTTTATAAAATAGATTTTATTTGAATAACTTTGTTTCCATCCTTAGAATGATTGAATACCTGGCTAGAATAACTGGCTAATAAGATCTTTAATGGACATTAATTCAAGGCGTTGATTATGATGACAATAAGAAGTCATGTGTTTTTATTAATATCTACACTTTACATATATGATTTGGTCGCCCAGTAATAGACAGGACCCAGTAATTCGGTTTATTTGTTTTATTTCTACTCCATTAACACCTGAGTTGTTGTCTATAACAACCAAAGTATGCTATTAATAAAACATAACTGTAAATGAAAACACAACAATGTTCTGCTAATACATTTGTACGCCTATTATTGTTAGCATACTGCGGTATACTTGAAATAAACACCTCGATTTTGTACATTACCTTTGAAAAATGACACAAAGGCACTCCTCTAGATTGCATCCTGTCGGGGCGTCTGTAATTTCCAAGGTGATGCACAGAATATCCGTTACATGATAAAACGTTGCCACATATTGTCCTTGCGCCAACCAAACATTATGACACGTGAGCGGACGTTGCCCGTCCTTCGCTGTGTGCAGTCTGGAGCTGAGAACATCCACAATGATTTCGGAATCACCAAGGACGGCGATAAATTTTGATTGAACCCATTTGTTTTGGTGAACAATCACAGAAGGGAAAAAGCGAAGGCCTTTTGCTCACATAAACCCTTAGACGTAGCTAGTAGAAGCCAGAAAGAAAACATGATAATCAAGCAGCCTGTAAGTGAGGGTTTTCCCAGCAGCAGATCCAGGTTCGTTATCGACTGGTGTGGAGGGTTGGCTTAACCATCGCAACCAACAATCACACCAACCCAGACACTCTAATAACAGTCCAAGAGACCGGGCAGTGTTTAATGAAGGTATTCGAAACTCATGTGAAGCATTACAGTTAATGTACTCGACATAGACAAATGTGTCCCTGCTTTAGGATGTACTAACTGTGGGTGGATGAGACATAGAGAAAAACTACCATTCTGAACCAGATCGAGAAGTAATTGTGTGAGCGATGCACAAAACATATAGCTTAAAGGCGGGACACAATGCTGCCGTTGTTGTTGTACGAAAATAAATCCACAGAGCATCTTGTCAATTCTCGCTCTCTTGTCCTGCAATAGTTTGTCCTTTTAAGGCATGTTTAGCTTTCTGCAGGTGTAGAGACCACACATGGTGAGGGAAAACACTAGCCCACGGGGCTGGGAAGAACCCCTATTCCATTTGTCACACTCGAGGTCAGCCCCGACATTGAGCTGGATTTTGTTTTCCATTCATGCAGCCTTATCCGGTAATTGAAACATGGCTATAGACAAGTCTTCTCCTATGTAGAGGCCTCACTCAAGATTTTCTGACATTCATGTAGTCTTACTGCAGCTTTGTCTGGTTTCAGTGAGGACCGGTCAGTCCACAGAGAGACATCTGCAGACAATATGTTGGAAAGAGCAGAGATTTCAACCCCCAACTGACCGGGCCTACAGCGCATCTTAAAGAACAGCAAAACAGTCTATTCTACAGCCCAGACATTATGTTGTCATGGGGACTTGTCATAGCATATGGACACTTTAGTTACATTAGGCAATTGAACCGCTGTATTCTGTCAACCTCGTTTAACGCAGTTGCACAAATCAATGAATACATTTGATTATAGTTCGATTTAATGACACGTTTGAAATAATTCATGATTTTGTTTGACAGAATCTATATTCTATCGGTCGCGAATAATATGATATCACTTTTTTTCCCGATAGGTCGACGGTTTGAATCCCAGAGCGGACAGGTGATCTGTAAAGTTGCCCTTGATCAATGCACCTAACCTTTATTGCTCTCAGGTCGCCGTTAAGAACTGATCATCCATATAACTGTGAACCCACAGGGAAAAAACAGTTCTTGTCACACCAACACACTGGTACACCGCTTGTAATTGTATCCTGCATGCCTTTGAGAAGTAGGACCAACGTTAGCACCCTGTATTTGACCTTTTGTCAAGCGGCCATTGAAAAGTTTCTGCGAGCCAGATGGGGATTGTAAGGCCTGTGAAGAGCATTTCAATCCAACCCTCTGGTGTAATTATTCTACAGCTCAACATAGCATTAGTTGGCACCGTGTTAATGTGAAATAGGCATAAATTGCTCATTCGAAATATATGTGACATGGACACAGCAAATAAAAGGCAAGTCACACATTTCTAATAAGCAGTTCATGTGTATTTGATTAAAACCTGTGATGGAGTGTTGCAAACCGTTTCAAAACACAGCATATAACTCCAGGTTCAACTGCAAGGTCAGGGTTCATTCTTCATATCGTTCATAGTGTCCGTCAAGGGGCATATTCACAAAGCCTCTGGGGGAAGATTGTTGAAACTGGGATAAGGCCCATCCTCGTCCATTTAATCGTGTGCATGATGATCTAGGAGACGTATGTGCCAGCACCACCACTCTGTCTGGGCCAGCTGTACTCTCTCCCTCTCTAGGAGACGTATGTGCCAGCACCACCACTCTGTCTGGGCCAGCTGCACTCTCTACCTCTCTAGGAGACTTATGTGCCAGCACCACCACTCTGTCTGGGCCAGCAGCACTCTCTACCTCTCTAGGAGACTTATGTGCCAGCACCACCACTCTGTCTGGGCCAGCAGCACTCTCTCCCTCTCTAGGAGACTTATGTGCCAGCACCACCACTCTGTCTGGGCCAGCAGCACTCACTCCCTCTCTAGGAGACTTATGTGCCAGCACCACCACTCTGTCTGGGCCAGCTGTACTCTCTCCCTCTCTAGGAGACTTATGTGCCAGCACCACCACTCTGTCTGGGCCAGCTGTACTCTCTCCCTCTCTAGGAGACTTATGTGCCAGCACCACCACTCTGTCTGGGCCAGCAGCACTCTCTACCTCTCTAGGAGACTTATGTGCCAGCACCACCACTCTGTCTGGGCCAACTGTACTCTCTCCCTCTCTAGGAGACTTATGTGCCAGCACCACCACTCTGTCTGGGCCAGCAGCACTCTCTACCTCTCTAGGAGACTTATGTGCCAGCACCACCACTCTGTCTGGGCCAGCTGTACTCTCTCCCTCTCTAGGAGACTTATGTGCCAGCACCACCACTCTGTCTGGGCCAACTGTACTCTCTCCCTCTCTAGGAGACTTATGTGCCAGCACCACCACTCTGTCTGGGCCAGCTGCACTCTCTACCTCTCTAGGAGACTTATGTGCCAGCACCACCACTCTGTCTGGGCCAGCTGTACTCTCTCCCTCTCTAGGAGACTTATGTGCCAGCACCACCACTCTGTCTGGGCCAACTGTACTCTCTCCCTCTCTAGGAGACTTATGTGCCAGCACCACCACTCTGTCTGGGCCAGCTGTACTCTCTCCCTCTCTAGGAGACTTATGTGCCAGCACCACCACTCTGTCTGGGCCAGCGGCACTCTCTCCCTCTCTAGGAGACTTATGTGCCAGCACCACCACTCTGTCTGGGCCAACTGTACTCTCTCCCTCTCTAGGAGACTTATGTGCCAGCACCACCACTCTGTCTGGGCCAACTGCACTCTCTCCCTCTCTCCCATTCTAAGCACTTGGTTCAATCATTTGTTCAAACATCTTTTTTTTGCCTATCTCTGTATTAAGCGTTATGCGTTCCAGAGCAAGAGCACAGGACCTCTGCTTTCTACCACATGCATACACAGACACACACAGACACACACAGACACACACAGACACACACAGACACACACAGACACACACAGACACACACAGACACACACAGACACACACAGACACACACAGACACACACAGACACACACAGACACACACACACAGACACACACACACACACACAGACATACACAGACACACACAGACACACACAGACACACACAGACACACACACACACACACACACACAGACATGCACACACCTCATTAAGTAAACTGGCATCAAGGCAACACAAACTGTTTCTGCAAGGGAAAAGAATAGAACAACACTCTTTCTACACATCTGTGGGGGGTTCTTCAATGCAATGTCAGACATACATGTTTAAAAAAACCGACAGCTGGGGACATTCACAATGGAGCAAATTGCACTTCAGACACAGAAGTGCCATATCGTTAACCAGAGTATTTTATTGGTGGGCCTAGATCCCCATCCTAGATCCCCATCCTAGATCCCCATCCTAGATCGTCATCCTAGATCCCCATCCTAGATCCCCATCCTAGATCCCCATCCTAGATCGTCATCCTAGATCCCCATCCTAGATCCCCATCCTAGATCGTCATCCTAGATCGTCATCCTAGATCCCCATCCTAGATCCCCATCCTAGATCGTCATCCTAGATCGTCATCCTAGATCGTCATCCTAGATCCCCATCCTAGATCCCCATCCTAGATCCCCGTCCTAGATCGTCATCCTAGATCGTCATCCTAGATCCCCATCCTAGATCCCCATCCTAGATCCCCATCCTAGATCCCCATCCTAGATCCCCATCCTAGATCCCCATCCTAGATCCCCATCCTAGATCCCCATCCTAGATCGTCATCCTAGATCGTCATCCTAGATCCCCATCCTAGATCGTCATCCTAGATCCCCATCCTAGATCCCCATCCTAGATCGTCATCCTAGATCCCCATCCTAGATCCCCATCCTAGATCGTCATCCTAGATCGTCATCCTAGATCGTCATCCTAGATCCCCATCCTAGATCCCCATCCTAGATCCCCGTCCTAGATCGTCATCCTAGATCCCCATCCTAGATCCCCATCCTAGATCCCCATCCTAGATCCCCATCCTAGATCCCCATCCTAGATCCCCATCCTAGATCCCCATCCTAGATCCCCATCCTAGATCGTCATCCTAGATCGTCATCCTAGATCCCCATCCTAGATCGTCATCCTAGATCCCCATCCTAGATCCCCATCCTAGATCGTCATCCTAGATCCCCATCCTAGATCCCCATCCTAGATCGTCATCCTAGATCGTCATCCTAGATCGTCATCCTAGATCCCCATCCTAGATCCCCATCCTAGATCCCCATCCTAGATCGTCATCCTAGATCCCCATCCTAGATCCCCATCCTAGATCCCCATCCTAGATCGTCATCCTAGTTCCCCATCCTAGATCGTCATCCTAGATCGTCATCCTAGATCCCCATCCTAGATCCCCATCCTAGATCGTCATCCTAGATCCCCATCCTAGATCCCCATCCTAGATCCCCATCCTAGATCCCCATCCTAGATCCCCATCCTAGATCCCCATCCTAGATCCCCATCCTAGATCCCCATCCTAGATCGTCATCCTAGATCCCCATCCTAGATCCCCATCCTAGATCCCCATCCTAGATCCCCATCCTAGATCGTCATCCTAGATCGTCATCCTAGATCCCCATCCTAGATCCCCATCCTAGATCCCCATCCTAGATCGTCATCCTAGATCCCCATCCTAGATCCCCATCCTAGATCGTCATCCTAGATCCCCATCCTAGATCCCCATCCTAGATCCCCTGTAGGCTGGAGTCCCCGGATTTATAATCCGCAATCCAGAATACCTTCAGCATGCACAGTATTAGTTGGACACCAGCCTACAGTTATTTGAGTGCATAAACTGCATTCCTAACCGACAGGGAGGTGGGAATTTACTGATTAACTTGTAAAATGTATTTTAACGATCCTTCCAACTGGCATAGTGGTCTATGATTGGTCTATCGGCCCAAAGATAATACTAATCCCAAATATCACCTCTGGTGTCACGTAGAATACATTTGCTTAACATTATGCACTGCACTTAAATTAACAACAAAGCATTCTCCATTTAAAAATATGTATTTTTAAACTATCATCCTTGATCAATACTATAATCATGAGTTAGAACGATATGATCGATTAGATGCAATTTGAGTTTTCATATCAGTTGTTTATTTAGAGCTTTTGGTTGGGAATTCCTTCTATTCCTACTAAATGGCAACAGAATACATTATAATGTAAATGTATATTCTGATGTGCTGTATATGGCAGTATTTCTCCAACATGAGGTTATACTTGTTAAAACATTATGATATTGTTTGCAGTACGCTACTTTTCAGTATGTTCTGTCCCATCCCATTTTATATGATCCGGATTTGGTAGGAAAATGGAACAGCACCTTCCGTTTGTTAAAATGACACTGAAATGACTGGGCTTTATTGTGTGAAAATATAGCCTTTTGGTTTGCACTGGACTTTAAGAGTTAAGTTTAACCAATAACACGAGTTGAACTACCGCAAAAATCAAGTAAAGATCAATCAAAATGAATGCATCCAGCGTTATCTTTGGTTAGTCAATGCAGAGAGTAAATTGATGACATCCTGGCGGCAGTGGGTTGAGTCGGTTGTCTATCAATCGGAAGGTTGGTGGTTCGATCCCCGGTTCCTCCTGGGAAATTGTCGAGGTGTCCATGAGTGAGACACCTAACCCCAGCTGCTCCTGGCGAGCCTGCAGTCGCCTTTCATGGTAGACGCGGTCGTCAGTGTTTAAATGAGTGAATGAATGGGTGAATGTGAAGCAGGATCTGAAAAGCGCAATATAAAAGCGCAGCATTTACCATTTTACTGTAATAATTACATTACTGACACAACACACATTCAGTACTGCTGCTAACCAGCCCATTATGGAACCATCATTATAATCCATAATATCTTCATCAGCTACTGCAGAACACAACAGCTCCTCCTCCTCCAGTCCAGAGTAAATACAAAGTTGTACAATACAAAATGTTGACAAGTAAAATATGATAGAACGATATTACAACCTACAGAACAATGAGCCTACAGCCCAGTCTGGGATGGACTGAACTCTCCAGACTACATGAGTAAAACCAGATAACTATTTATGAATCAAATGCACTCTGCCAGGCTGGGTTCCAGTCATTAGTTTGGTGCAGTGTGTTTATCACAAATTACACTGGGTTTGACAGTCAAATGAACACTCCAGTCTGTACGTGTCCACAGCTCTTTATTAGCTGTGAAATTACGTTCTGCTTTTGTGAAATCCTGCGTTCAGTTTTATGACCACTGGGGTTGAAGGTTTGTCAAAAAAACAAAAGAATGATACTAGCTGCCACACCTCTCTCAAATCTACAATGTGTTGAAGATGCTTTGCTACACAGCCACCGTCTCTTTCACAAACACATGCATCTCCATTTATTTCATTTAAACCCGATATTCCTGAGACCAACAAAGTAACCAAAACTAATAAGAGAAGCAAGCGTTTATACTTCCTTTCTGTGGAGGGAAATGTGTTATTGTGTGTTATTACTCGTAAAACAATTCAGTTATTTGTGGATAATTCAACGATGCTGCCCTCCAGTGGACAGTATACTGTGTAGGCAAGTAGGAGGCTCCGTCACTCCGATCAATAATTCCCATTTTAAACTGGGGGGGTTTAAATCCAGAATGCTGTTTGGATGATAGATGTGACAGGTAAGCAATAAAACAGGCAGGGAGGTGCAGCTGGTGAGTAAGAACCCGGCGACTGGTCCAGATTCGGGGCCCCCAGTTTAAATTGAATACCACCCCGCCGTGCCCAGGTATTATTTGTTGTCACATGTCTATCATATATACCATAAGATGAGAGCAGCTGCCTTTAACATAAGCAGTGATGTATGGTCCCACTGGTTTCACCAAACTGGGACAGATAGCCTTTTTACCTATCCATCTGACAGGAGGCATTATGCAACAGATGAAATATTACACAATCTGTGTTAAGAAACCGTGTTCTGGTGCACTGAGCTATTTAGTTGGCAACATATTTTTGTTTTATAATAAATGCATATTATTTGCCAAAAAAATATGGTGTTGTTGACCACTTTGTGTTTTCCATGCTGCTGAAGGATTGATACGTGTTAATTTCTAATCTCCCTGCATGGTCCTTAATGTATTGCTATGGTGCAGTCGCTCTGGTAACAGCCTGAAATGTGCCTTGATATTTGTTATTTTTAACGATGAAATTGCATTGTTGGCCGATTTAAAATAGCAATAATGCATTTCAAATATATGCGTTGTGACTATGAATAGCTGTTAGACATGGTACATTGGCTATATTGCTCATCTCATACCATACTGCTTAATTATAGCATCGGTAAAAGCAAGGTTGCACCAATGAGACTGTCTCCATGTTGATGTTGTCAATAGATATATTGTTATTTTCCTAATCTCACCTGATTATCCAGTCTGACTAGTGATCACAATATTAACATGGTCTTCAGCAGGGATCAACTAGAAGAATATGTGGAAGAATATATCTATACTGTCCCATGCACTTGTGTGATAGGATAAGCACAGGCCTAGAGTGCCTTAGTGACACAATAGGTCAAAGTACTGAACACACATATGTATACACACACAGCACAGATTATAAATAGCTTTACAAACATGAGATTTTCTTCCAAGACATCCGATCCGTTTTCACAAGGAACATTTTCTGTTATCCAACTACTATCGTAATCTCAAAGAAAGAAAGAAAAGAATTGAACGTAAAATATACTTTATGGGATTGCGGGTCTGTTAACGTTATATCCTGATAAAGTATATGTCCGTGTTTCCATTTCTCCATCTTCTCCAATAGCTTTTCCTTATGACACAACCCCTCAACTGGTCAGTGGGGTTTAAGCAGGGACCAGTCAGTGTTTATCTCTGCTCATCACTCTCTCTCAGACTTGCCACAGTGTGAACAGCAGGGAGGAGACCGGGAACAGCCAGTGTAAGCTTGTCCTTGTCCAGCAGGGGGTGCTGTTGCAGAGGTCCCTGCCACAGCAGTGGATTTGCACCCCAGGCAGCTCCTGCTGCTGGCAGTGTCGAGATGTTGCACAACCGCTGGTCAGCACAATGCCCAGGGCACCTGCAGGGGCAGCAGACATCATTAAGATGCACAGAGATATGTATCTGGCCCATACGGGAAATACACTAAGATTGCTTTTTTAGGAAACATTTGAAATGTATAATTATGTTCAAATGAATTCATGGACACACTATTAGTAAACAGTCTATCACCAGAGAACGCATAATTTGGCCAAGGTTTTAAATTGACCCCATATATTTTGAAAAAGCTTCGTGACGGGTATGGGGAATGAGAAAAAGCCAAGGTCTTTGAGAAATGCAGAGGGCAGTGTGATGGTAGAAGGAGACCAAAGTGAAGCTATGAGAGTGTGATTAGGGAGCTGCGTGGACAGGGATGAGAGTGACTGGGATGAGAGTGACTGGGGTGAGAGTGACTGGGATGAGAGTGACTGGGGTGAGAGTGACTGGGATGAGAGTGACTGGGATGAGAGTGACTGGGATGAGAGTGACTGGGGTGAGAGTGACTGGGGTGAGAGTGACTGGGATGAGAGTGACTGGGATGAGAGTGACTGGGATGAGAGTGACTGGGATGAGAGTGACTGGGATGAGTGAGAGTGACTGGGATGAGTGAGAGTGACTGGGATGAGTGAGAGTGACTGGGATGGATGAGAGTGACTGGGATGAGTGAGAGTGACTGGGATGAGTGAGAGTGACTGGGATGAGTGAGAGTGACTGGGATGAGTGAGAGTGACTGGGATGAGTGAGAGTGACTGGGATGAGTGAGAGTGACTGGGATGAGTGAGAGTGACTGGGATGAGTGAGAGTGACTGGGATGAGAGTGACTGGGGTGAGAGTGACTGGGGTGAGAGTGACTGGGGTGAGAGTGACTGGGGTGAGAGTGACTGGGATGAGAGTGCCAGAGATGAGAGTGCCAGAGATGAGAGTGACCGTACGGGATTAGACCCGGGACTCAGGGAACAATCCCTTCTGATCTCTCTGGAAACAGCCCCTGAGAAACAAAGCACAGGGCTCATCGTGTCACATCATATCATCGTGTCAGCTCCCTGTGCTTATTCATCGCTCCGCATCACGCCCGGGACACTTGCAATCAGACTGGGGCTTAGCGTGTCACCGAAATTAGGATGCCAGATTCCTTAAGAAAGGAGAGTTACGGAATGTGTTTGCACAGCATATACGTCTGTTAACAACACAATCACACTATATAAACAAACGGGCCGGTTCCCGATGCAGGCAATTACTTGCTATGGATAAGGACGTATGCCAGATCAACAGGCGAAACGAATGGCCGTGGGTTATTGGGAGATGGCGAGGAGGACTGGGGGAGGCGGGGGGTGAGGAGCTACTCACTGCTCTCTGTCCTGATGCAGAAGCGGTGTTTGAAGCCTTTGTGGGAGTGGGTGCAGGTGATGACCTCAGGACTGGAACAGCCCACGTCTATATACTTCTGGCCCTGGAGGATGTTGCAGCCGTAGCACTGTAGCGCCTCGCCTGCCGTGAAGCGCAGGGAAAATGAAAGACACCGCAACATTACTGCACTGTATGGTCAAATACATCTCCCCCACGTCTGTGACGACAAAGGTCACGAAGCCAACGGGAGGAGATTTGGCATTACTCTGTTGCAGACATTTATTTGACTCTGCCACGATGTCATTTAGGCTGAGAATTAGGAAATGCAGATCTAGTCTAAATGTGCCATACCATCATTTAGGAATGTGTATCTGTATTGTAGGCTCTGTATCATCTCCATAAGGTTTTTTATAGCCCGGGGTGCTTTCTCCTTTAAGGTTAAAGTTCAGTAAGCAGCTCAGTATATATGCATACACCAGAATATCATTAACATTAAGGCTAGGCCAAATGACAGAATGCATAAGATTCAGATGAAGGTTTCTGAACTCAGCAAGCCTGAAGATTGGTATGCAGAAAGGTCAGCCATGAGGATTGTTGAAACGTAAAATGAAGTGTATATTACACTAATAAGTGTCACATCCAGGATTCACTTTGACAATTGTTACATTTTATAAAGTAGATATTTCTTTTTCAGTCAATGTTTGTAAAATCAAACATAATTTTGACATATTTTCTATACAGTCTTTTACAATGCAGTCTTTTTCTATTTTTATCTCCTTTTTGCTTACTCAAATACTGTCTGTATGTCTGTATGTCTCTGTGTTTCTGTATCCCTCTTTTTTTCATACACACACATGTAACCACACTCTACATGCACTACACATTATCAGGTTGACACTTACCATGTGAAAATATGAGAGACAGTGCTAAAAAACAGTAGAGTCCAAATCCGTTCGCTAGCCTGGTTTGTGGAGTCATGGGTGCTGTCCTGTCAAGGGTCCTCCAGAGAGAGAAGGCTGCTTCTCACGCAAATCCTATAGAGAGTAAGTCTTTCTGGATTTAAGACATGAACCACCTCACTCAGAATACACACACACAACTCACCCCACCCTTGTTGACACATACACACACACACACGCAGAATTTAATACAGAGCCCAGAGCACTAGAAGAAAACCAAAGAGGATTAAAATAACTGAAGAGCCTTTCTCGTATAGTCCAGCTGTTGTACCTCAAGACGAAGGAAGGTCATTTGAAATGTTTGAAGTGAGGTAAAAGATTGTGTCTGCTTCATCCTCAGTTCTCCTCGCTACAGAAGAATAGCAGAACACTTTTGTCACCTGGGACAGTCACACAAAGCCTTTTAAATCAGCTGAAACAAGAGCAAGAAATTGATTACATTTTTATTGACTCACAATGTCATATAAATGTGATCCAAATTGTTCTGTTCAGTGTTCCAGCTCAAGCCGACTGAAGCTCTGTGTCCAAAAATGATCTCCCTATAATCATATCTGTGTTAGATGTCAATTTAAATGTCTAAATCAACTTGATATGCCATCACGGAATAACATTTCACTTTCACACAACCCTCTACTGGGGGTACAAATTTAAAAATCGTTTTCTTTTTATATATTTTTTGACATTCAAATGAATCTGTTCATGAAACACTGACCAAGTAACACAAACATGATTTTGTCAGACAGGGTTGATAGCAATACCCTTGCAAAAAAAATGCAGTGTAAAACAGTTACAGAAATGGTTTTAATGGGAATCAAATGAACACAGCAATTGCAAAAACTGTTTTTAACTGCCCGTGAAACCAACTATTGTCATGGACTCTGTATTTGCAACTTACTGCAGTTATAATGCCATCGAACGGCAGATGTACTGCACTTTCTCAGGATACGTTGAAGCAACTTTTACAAAACATCTTCCATCATCTACTTGAAGATTGTCTACATTTCCGCAGAGATTTTTGGTCTCCTAAATCATGGGATCAATGCATCTTGATACAGTATAACATTTTTGTTGTTGAACTGGCAGCCTCTGACCTTTGAGGAACATCATTTCTGAAGATACCTGAAGACTAACAGGAAAGTGAGATAAAGAATGGATTGAGAGAGTTTGTAAAAACCATAACATGCCATTGTTATGAACTTCCTAAGGTGAACTTTCAGCACACCGAAATGCTGTGACATCTCCCGGGGGGCTAAAGTGCATGTTGAGCTGTATGTTGGCCCTAAGACTTATTTAGGATCACAGACTTTCTCCAAGATCACTCAACTTATAGTACAACAAGACTGAGCATCTTTAACACATTTGGATCAACGATGCAGTGGCACATATTTATAGCTCTAGATCTGGGCGGCAGTGGCTCAGTGGGTTGAGTCGGTTGTCTATCAATCGGAAGGTTGGTGGTTCGAGGTGTCCATGAGCTAGACGCCTAACCCCAGCTTCTCCTGAGGAGCCTGCAGTCGCCTTGCATGGTAGACGCGGTCGTCAGTGTATGAATGAGTGAATGAATGGGTGAATGTGACGCAGGATCTATATTGGATAAAAGCTATATAAAAGTGCAGCATTTACCATTTATCTGATTAATGTACTCAAAGTGCTGATATTTGGTACATCTACTCAGGGTAACCAAAGGGTGATTAGTAGGATTTAGTGGTATTTAAATGAGTTCCCAGGTAATACAATTGGTTCAACTTATGTAATTGCTTCTCAATATAATTATGGAATTGCTGCCCTAATCATAAGTCACTCTGAACTTCAGGTTATGGTAATGTGAAATACTCATATTGTAATATAAAATACACATATTGTGATATGAAATACCTATATAGTAATATGAATTACTCATATTGTAATACGAAATACCCGTATTGTAATACGAAATACTCGTATTGTAATATGAAATACATTTTGGGTGAGTTTTTCCAACAGAAATAAATGAAAGCAGCCCTGTGGAACCTCAGGACACAGAATATCAGGTTTGTATTCTGTGCCTTATTCCAGGACTGTCAGAAAGGAGAATGTCTGTCACTGTCTGCTGTAAACAGCTCCGAACAGAACAACATTGTTGTCCTAGTTTTCTGTCACGTTTTAACTCTGGAAAGCAGAGAGTTACTGAGTCATCAAATTAGAAACCATGACAAACATTGGACAACAAGCTCTCTTATTGTGCCATCCCCTTTTGAAAATGAAAGAAGAAACACTTAGTGAACGCAAGCAGTAAAAACGCACATTTCAACAAATTCATTTGAAATTCAGTGAAATTGTTCAGAACAAATGGATGCAGTACCATCAACAATCCAGAAGAGGTCCAACGTGTATAAATCGGGTGACTGATTATTTGAAAGGCCATTTGTGGCTGCAGTGTTTTAAATGTCCACCGGCCAACAACAAAGAGAAGATGGATTGTACACAAACCACTAAGTGGACACTACATTGTATTTCGATCTAATTCAACTGAGCCATCTTTCTATTCTATTCATGGTGGAGAGCAACCTTCTCTCATTGAAATAACAATCACCCCTTCCCACTGTGCTGGCAAAGTGACGACTCAAATGTAAAATGGTCTCCATAAAAATCCCATGGACATCAATCATATTTCATTGGTTGTACACGCAGTTGCCAGCAGCATATGTTGCACTAGGTCGACTCTATCACAAAAATGTCACGACAGCACATTAGGATTCCCAGAGGAGATGCTGCACTGAAGATGGTCTGTGGCATTGAGGCCAATGGGGTTTGTGTGTTAGGGCAGTGGAAGGATGCCATATCTGGGGGAACCTGTGCCAAGAGAACCAGAGAGTGGTGGGTGGAAGATCTGGGCCAGTGGAGATCCTGGGGGAACCTGTGCCCCGAGATCCAGAGAGAGGTGGGAGGAAGATCTGTGCCAGTGGAGATCCTGGAGAACCTGTGCCCCGAGATCCAGAGAGATGAGGGAGGAAGATATGTGCCAGTGTAGATCCTGGGAGAACCTGTGCCCCGAGATCCAGAGAGATGAGGGAGGAAGATCTGGGCCAGTGGAGATCCTGGAGAACCTGTGCCACGAGATCCAGAGAGATGAGGGAGGAAGATCTCGGCCAGTGGAGATCCTGGGAGAACCTGTGCCCCGAGATCCAGAGAGAGGAGGGAGGAAGATCTGGGCCAGTGGAGATCCTGGAGAACCTGTGCCCCGAGATCCAGAGAGATGTGGGAGGAAGATCTGGGCAATGGAACAACACTACCAGTGCAAAGCTCCATACTGTTGTGGTTGCCTTCCGTGTGCTCTACAACTTGTGTGAGGCATCAGGACAGGGCTTTGATGAACACCTGCTCATCTCCATTGATCTTGCTGTGGGCGCAGCAGCTCAACGGGAAGAAACAGTCAGGTGTGCATAAGTCGTCTGAGATGCCTCTGTCCAGCTCTTGGCTGCACTCGGGTGTATTTTTTTGATGGATTGATTTTGTTTATTTAAGTGTCAAACACCCTGTTATGGTGCCCAGCCCTCATGGGCTTATTAGACACTACAGTCATCATTTCACAAATATCTCCAAGTAGCCACGTGACATAACACAGAACCCAACATAGCATAACTAAACCACTAAAAATAAGTACACATACAAATAGAGAGAGCTTTTCATATGGGATACAAAATACTTTGCCGCAGATACCAGGCATTTTCCATAAATTTTGCCAAAGCAAACACATTATGTTCAAACATCCAGCACAAAATCTCCCCTTCATATTTCCAAAAGATATCAGGATTTTTCCTCCCCGGGAATCATCACCTTAACGTGGTGGAGAGGTTTGTGTGCCCCTATGAACCTGAGGGCTGGGTTGTCTGGAGCTTCATGCTTCAAGGCAAAGTGGTCTCAGGCGAGGGGCCAGACTAAGAATGGTTCACCAAGACCCCATGAAAGATCGAGGAAAAAGGAGCGAGACCCTGCCTGGAGGAAGCCCAGGGCCCTCGTCTGGAGCCAGGCCCAGACGGCGGGCTCGAAAGCGAGCGTCTGGTGGCCGGGTTTGCCACGGAGCCCGGCCGGGCACAGCCCGAACGAGATACGTGGCATCTCTCTCCTCTCCATCCTGTGGGCCCACCACTCACAGGAGCAACCGCAGGGGTCGGGTGCGCTGTCATATGGGTGGCAGTGAAGGTGGGGGGTCTCGACGGATCAGACCCGGGCGGCAGAAGCTTGCTTTGGGGACGTGGAACGTCACCTCACTGGGGGGGAAGGAGCCAGAACTTGTGCGTGAGGTGGAGCGATACCAGTTGGATCTGGTGGGACTTACCTCTACGCACAACCGTGGCTCTGGAACCTTACTCCTGGATAGGGGTTGGACTCTGTTCTTCTCTGGAGTTGCCCAGGTGAGAGGCGGCGGGCTGGTGTGGGGATACTCACGAGCCCACGTCTGAGCACGGTGGTGTTGGAGTTTACCCCGGTGGATGAGAGGTTTGCCTCCCTACGCCTAAGGGTGGTGGGGGAAAACTCTGACTGTTGTTTGTGCTTATGCACCAAACAGCAGTTCGGAGTATTCAGCCTTCTTGGAGACCCTGAAGGGAGTCCTATATAGGGCTCCAGTAGGGGACTCCATCATTCTGCTGGGTGACTTCAACGCACATGTGGGCAACGATGGAGACACCTGGAGAGGCGTGATTGGGAGGAACGGCCTCCCTGATCTAAACCCGAGCGGTCGTTTGTTATTGGACTTCTGTGCTAGTCATGGATTGTCTATAACAAACACCATGTTCGAACATAAGGAGGCGCATAAGTGTACATGGTACCAGAGCACCCTAGGCCGAAGGTCAATGATCGATTTTGTAATCGTATCGGCTGATCTAAGGCCGCATGTTTTGGACACTCGGGTGAAGAGAGGGGCAGAGCTGTCAACTGATCACCATCTGGTAGTGAGTTGGATCAGAGGGTGGGGAAAGACTTTGGACAGACCAGGTAAGCCCAAACGGGTAGTGCGGGTGAACTGGGAACGTCTGGAGGAGGCCCCTGTCCGAAAGATCTTTAACTCACACCTCCGGCGGAGCTTTTCAGGCATCCCTGTGGAGGTTGGGGGCATTGAACCTGAGTGGGCAATGTTCAAAGCTTCTATTGCTGAAGCTGCGGCGGTGAGCTGTGGTCTCAAGGTCCTAGGTGCCTCAAGGGGTGGTAACCCTAGAACACCGTGGTGGACCACGGTGGTCAGGGAAGCTGTCCGACTGAAGAAGGAGGCCTTCAGGGATATGCTAGCCCTGGGGACTCCGGATGCAGTTGCAGGGTACCGACAGGCCCGAAGGGCTGCAGCCGCTGCCGTGTCAGAGGCAAAGCAGCGGGTGTGGGAGAAGTTTGGAGAAGCTATGGAGAAGGACTTTCGGTCGGCACCAAAATGCTTCTGGAAAACCGTTCGGCACCTCAGAAGGGGAAAACGGGAACCATCCAAGCTGTGTAC
The DNA here is from genome assembly GCA_029465975.1 of Dallia pectoralis. Classification (NCBI taxonomy): domain Eukaryota; kingdom Metazoa; phylum Chordata; class Actinopteri; order Esociformes; family Umbridae; genus Dallia; species Dallia pectoralis. The sequence goes on along the minus strand of CM055737.1, from coordinate 10,663,319 downwards.
AGTAAGGATGGGACACTGTTGACCTCAACTGATGATGTGATCGGGCGCTGAAAGAGCATTTTGAGGAGCTCCTGAATCCGACCTACACGCCCTCTAGTACAGAGGCAGAGCTGGAGGCTGATGGAGGGTCATCGTCAGTTTCCCTGGGGAAGTCGCTGAGGTAGTCAAACAACTCCACAGTGGCAAAGCCCCAGGGACTGATGAGATTCGTCCAGAAATGCTAAAAGCTTTGGGTGGGGAAGGGCTGTCTTGGTTGACACGCCTCTTCAACATTGCATGGAAGTCTGGGACAGTGCCAGAGGAGTGGCAGACCGGGGTGGTGGTTCCCCTCTTTAAAAAGGGGGACCAGAGAGTATGTGCCAATTACAGAGGTATCACACTCCTCAGCCTCCCTGGTAAAGTGTACCCCAAAGTGCTGGAAAGGAGGGTTCGGCCAATAGTCGAACCTCAGATTGAAGAGGAACAATGCGGTTTTCGTCCTGGCCGGGGAACCACGGACCAGCTCTTTACTCTCGCAAGGATCCTGGAGGGGCCTGGGAGTATGCCCATCCAGTCTACATGTGTTTTGTGGATCTGAGAAGGCGTATGACCGGGTACCCCGGGATCTTTTGTGGGAGGTGCTGCGGGAGTATGGGGTGAGGGGGTCTCTTCTCAGGGCCATCCAATCTCTGTACGCTCAAAGCATGAGCTGTGTCCGTGTCCTCGGCAGTAAGTCGGATTCGTTCCAGGTGGGGTTGGCCTCCGCCAGGGCTGCGCTTTGTCACCAATCCTGTTTGTAATATTCATGGACAGGATATCAAGGCGTAGTCATGGGGGGGAGGGGTTCCCGTTCGGTGGGCTGATGGTCACATCACTGCTTTTTGCGGATGATGTGGTCCTGATGGCCTCATCGGTCGGTGACCTTCAGCACTCACTGGATCGGTTCGCAGCCGAGTGTGAAGCGGCTGGGATGAGGGTTTGCACCTCTAAATCTGAGGCCATGACTCTCAGCAGGAAACCGGTGGAGTGCCTACTCCGGGTAGGGAATGAGTCCTTACTCCAAGTGAAGGAGTTCAAGTACCTCGGGGTCTTGTTCGCGAGTGAGGGAACAATGGAGCGGGAGATTGGTCGGAGGATCGGAGCAGCGGGGGCGGTGTTGCATTCGCTTCACCGCACCGTTGTGACGAAAAGAGAGCTGAGCCGAAAGGCAAAGCTCTCGATCTACCGGTCAATCTTTGTTCCTACCCTCACCTATGGTCATGAAAGCTGGGTCATGACCGAAAGAACTAGATCGCGGGTACAAGCGGCCGAAATGGGTTTTCTCAGAAAGATGGCTGGCCTCTCCCTTAGGGATAGGGTGAGAAGCTCAGTCATCCGAGAGGAACTCGGAGTAGAGCCGCTGCTCCTTTGCATAGAAAGGAGCCAGTTGAGGTGGTTCGGGCATCTTGTACGAATGCCACCTGGGCGCCTCCCTAGAGAGGTGTTCCAGGCACGTCCAGCTGGGAGGAGACCTCGGGGAAGACCCAGGACTAGGTGGAGAGATTATATCTCCACACTGGCCTGGGAACGCCTCGGGATTCCCCAGTCAGAGCTGGCTAATGTTGCCCGGGAAAGGGAAGTTTGGGGTCCCCTGCTAGAGCTGCTACCCCCGCGACCCGACCCCGGATAAGCGGTTGAAGATGAGATGAGAGATGAGATGATCAGGATTTTTTAATTGAATTAATCTAAGAAGAGAGTTCCTTATATCACTATATAAAGGACAATAAAAAACAAAATGAAATTCATCTTCCACAACCTGGAGATCACAGAATTCACACAAACGTAAATGTTCAGGTGTACCTTTAAATCGGCCCACTTCCACTGCCAGAGGTAAGGTACTAGTTCTCAGTTGAGCACAGAGGGACCTCTGCCTTCTCTTTAGATTAAGAGAGATATAAGGTTCTGTAACATAATCATTTTTAAACTGAACATAATTTCTAAGTTTTGGCTTCTTCCATATATCCTGTTTCCATTGATCTTCATATTGACTTAACAATCTTTGTCTGACAACCTTTATATTACATTGGAGATTATTGTGGTACATTATATGCAAGTCAGACACCGACAATATTATTGAAACTTCTCCCGACCAGGGGTGATTCTTTGCTCTATCCCAATTAAAAATGTTCCTAGTTAGCCTTTCCTCTGGCAGACTAACAAGACGGTTCCACAATCGCACCATTTCACACCTTTGTTTCACAATACATGGATCCCATCCTGCATCCCCATTAACAGCTACCTTTGCTGCATATTTATGCACACCAAGAAAACACCTTAAAGCACGGTTTTGAACAGAGTTACAGTCAAAAACCTCTTCAAAACCCCAAACTCCTGCAGCATAAAACAAAACGGGGTCAACCATAGATTTATACAGTTGTGTAAATGTAGAAAAACCAAGATCTGTACATAGTTTCATTTTGCTCAAAACAAAACCTAATACTCTTCCGGCAGACTCTGCTAGTATTTTCCTTCCCTCTGTAAACATCATATTTTCATCGGAAACAAAACCAAGATATTTATAATAGCGAGTATACTGTAAGGGCACAGGGCCAAACTGAAATGTATGAAAACTCTGTAATTCACTTTTTTCCCTAAAATGAACAACTTGTGTTTTTTCGCTATTAATAGTAAGACGCCATTTACTACACCATGAACTCATAATATTCAGCATATTTTGTAAATTAACTTCATTTTCAGCTATCAAGACAATGTCATCTGCATAAAGCAGAATACTTAGATTCATGTCCTCAATTGGCACACCCAAATTTACCTGTTTAATTTCTTGTGCTAAATCATTTATATAAAAAGCAAACAAGGAAGGGGAGAGTAAGTCTCCCTGCTTCACCCCAAAAGGCGTTGGGCACTCGGGTGTAAATACACAAACGCCATCATTTCCTTTTTTCTCATGTTCAGTCAATCTCCCCGTCGCTCACTCTTTGCTGTTGCACAGACACAGAATATTTCCAGCTTTAGACTAACCACAGTAGATTCTAATGAATGAAAACATATTCAAAATGACTGTTTGCTTATTAATTGTTGGATAAGCAAAAAACAGGCATATTGTCAGTGGTGGATTGTGCATAGGTTGGTAAGAGTACAGTAGGAATAGATAAATGAACAAATCACTTAACATGAACATTTATTGAAGAAATGTACAAGGAACTACTTGATGGGAATTGTTTTACACGCATATATACATATATCTGTTACATGATTGAACGGAGACATACATATGTTACATTAATGAAATCATTCATGTTCCCAGAGCATACTTCCAAACGAGGACCTCCCTCATTTGTCTCCCGTGATAGATAAAAGTAAAATAAAAAATTAAAAATGATTCTAGGCAATAAAAGTTATTTATATTGTATATCATTGGAAAATGATGCAGTTTATTACTCTGTTGTGTTTTTGTAACAGGGATCGGGAAACCTGCTGGCGCTTACGGAGCTCATGTTGTCTTTTCTTTTTCATTCTCTGTTATCTAACCACCTGCACTTGGCTAGCTTCACTATTCAATACTTTTTTAAACCATATCCTATATTTTAGAGAGAATGGTTTGCACCTGTAGTTTCTAACTCAGCATGCTATTGCAAGACAACACGTTTGGGTTATGCACTCCAGACATCTCCTGTTGTCACGAGTGGTGAGCTAGGGGTCCTAGTGAGCACTAGGTTCCACTCGGTTCGGTTTAGGGGTGCACTTCCTGTTTCTGTTCACTGTTTTGTTGTTGTCTCGGGTGCTCCTCGTTAGCTAATCACGGTGGCTATTTAGGGTCTAGTTTGGGGAGTACACGGTGCTTAGCATTATTTGAAGTCACACCGATATTAGAGCTGCTGTTTGGTATTTAATTATGTAAGACGCTATATGCACACTTTTATTTCATATCCACAGTATAGTAGTTTTCGCCGTTTACGGTTTGTTTTATGTTCATCATTGAATAAAACCAGTGTTAAACGGATCATATGGCTCTGCACTTGGCTCAACCTGCACTACACCTATCCTGGGTCGTGACACCTGTTCACGTCATGTATTGACTATAAATGGCACTCGCACAAAAATAAAGTTGTGTTAACGGTGACAAAATTGCACGTTAATCGCCAACGTTAACTTTGACAACCCAACTGTACGAGGCAAGTGCACCCTATACTGGCTTCCAACATACAGCAGACACCGTAGACATAATTCAGTGCACTACTGCAAAAGTATGACAATAATTTGTCATATTTTTGCAGTGAGCATTTTTTCAAAACAGAAACCACATTACCACTTTTGTAAACTGCATTCAACTGAACACCAGGACACCATTGTTGTTGATAACTGGCCTGAGTCTCAGCAACTATTTCTCCTTGACATCTCTCCATACCACTCATCTCACACCCTCCTCTCTCACAACTCTCTCTCTGCAGATCCCGTTCCCCTCCTCTCCATTTTTACACCTTTCTTGCTACACCTCCTGCCTCTTCCCTCCACCTGTCCTCCTCTACAGCTCGTGCTTCACCTCTCCTCTGCTAGAGCTAATGCCTCTTCTTTCTAGCTCGTTTCTAGCCCACTTCTCCTTTCCTTCAGCTCTTCCAAAGCTTGTTCATCTCCTCTTTTCGCTTACACCTCGCAGACCTACTTTCCTCTTTTCTTTTCCTCACATCTCTGACAACCATCTCCTATTCTCTGCTCTCCGGTCCTTATCTGATACCCTCCTCCTTACTCCTCCTCTCTTTATTTCTTTAGGCTTCTCTATTTGTTCTCCTCTGTTTCCTATATACTCCTCCTACTCCTCTTCCTCTATACTCCTCCTCCTCTGTTTCCTCTATACTCCTCCATCTCTGTTTCCTCTATACTCCTCCTCCTCTGTTTCCTCTATACTCCTCCTTCTCTGTTTCCTCTATACTCCTCCTCCTCTGTTTCCTCTATACTCCTCCTCCTCTGTTTCCTCTATACTCCTCCTCCTCTGTTTCCTCTATACTCCTCCTTCTCTGTTTCCTCTATACTCCTCCTCCTCTGTTTCCTCTATACTCCTCCTTCTCCGTTTCCTCTATACTCCTCCTCCTTCTCTGTTTCCTCTATACTCCTCCTCCTCTGTTTCCTCTATACTCCTCCTTCTCTGTTTCCTCTATACTCCTCCTTCTCTGTTTCCTCTATACTCCTCCTTCTCCTCTGTTTCCTCTATACTCCTCCTTCTCTTCTGTTTCCTCTATACTCCTCCTTCTCCTCTTCTGTTTCCTCTATACTCCTCCTCCTCTGTTTCCTCTATACTCCTCCATCTCTGTTTCCTCTATACTCCTCTTCCTCTGTTTCCTCTATACTCCTCCTCCTCTGTTTCCTCTATACTCCTCCTTCTCTGTTTCCTCTATACTCCTCCTCCTCTGTTTCCTCTATACTCCTCCTCCTCTGTTTCCTCTATACTCCTCCTTCTCTGTTTCCTCTATACTCCTCCTTCTCTGTTTCCTCTATACTCCTCCTTCTCCTCTGTTTCCTCTATACTCCTCCTCCTTCTCTTCTGTTTCCTCTATACTCCTCCTTCTCCTCTTCTGTTTCCTCTATACTCCTCCTTCTCCTCTGTTTCCTCTATACTCCTCCATCTCTGTTTCCTCTATACTCCTCTTCCTCTGTTTCCTCTATACTCCTCCTTCTCTGTTTCCTCTATACTCCTCCTCCTCTGTTTCCTCTATACTCCTCCTCCTCTGTTTCCTCTATACTCCTCCTCCTCTGTTTCCTCTATACTCCTCCTCCTCTGTTTCCTCTATACTCCTCCTCCTCTGTTTCCTCTATACTCCTTCTCCTCTGTTTCCTCTATACTCCTCCTTCTCTGTTTCCTCTATACTCCTCCTTCTCTGTTTCCTCTATACTCATCCTTCTCTGTTTCCTCTATACTCCTCCTTCTCCTCTGTTTCCTCTATACTCCTTCTCCTCTGTTTCCTCTATACTCCTTCTCCTCTGTTTCCTCTATACTCCTCCTCCTTCTCTTCTGTTTCCTCTATACTCCTCCTTCTCTGTTTCCTCTATACTCCTTTTTCTCTGTTTCCTCTTCACTCGTCCTACTCTCTCAGCTTCGTGTTTTCTTCTTACCACAGACCGCTCTCCTTTGTCCTGGTGTCATGCTGTTCGAGGCTGTCATGCATGTTAATGCATCTTATCACTGGCATGAGGCCCAGTTGGTTGCCAAGTGTGTGCGCTCGCCATCTGTAACTCGAGGGCTATTATTTATATAATGGCTCTTGCTGCCACATTAG
>CM055737.1:10494575-10656571 GCA_029465975.1 Dallia pectoralis | reverse complement strand
CTGTACAGACTCAGAGTACTGGCAATATAGACTGTACAGACTCAGAGTACTGACAACATAGACTGTACAGACTCGGAGTGCTGACAACATAGACTGTATAGACTCGGAGTACTGACAACATAGACTGTACAGACTCGGAGTGCTGACAACATAGACTGTATAGACTCAGAGTACTGACAACATAGACTGTACAGACTCAGAGTACTGACAACATAGACTGTACAGACTCAGAGTACTGACAACATAGACTGTACAGACTCAGAGTACTGACAACATAGACTGTACAGACTCAGAGTACTGACAACATAGACTGTACAGACTCAGAGTACTGACAACAGGGTGGTCGCCATGGTACTCAGATAGGTCTACACCTTATTGTCATGTGACAAGTGATGCACCAGTGAAACAGCTCAGATGTAGTCTAAGCTCCTCTCGTAGGAGAACATGTTCAAGTACAGGGTCCCGAATCTCATCCTCCCCCTCAACCACCTCCTCTCATCATCGCACTTCCTCTGCCTCTCTTTGTAAGGTTGCCATCTATTGTTTCGAAACACATCTGATTTGCCCGTGGCCCATTTAATTCATGCCAATATCCCGAGTGCTTGTTTGTTAAGCACGCTTGAGGGTTATTTACGCATCGGCAACTGTGCTGACTGTATTACAGTTAAAACGACGTGGGTTTTGTGTATTGAATGGTAGTATTTTTTACAGTACATGACACAAGTTGTATGTCATTGTAACCAGAAATGAGCTGATAGATGAGCAGATGTGAGATACAGCATATGTGAGGTGCTCACCATGTAGCAAAGAGATGTCACATAACCAAATAAATTGACCTTTTTTTAATCTCTTAGATCACTCGACTCAAGGTTGGCCGAACCGTATGCATATATTTCTACAATATTTTCTTCCGAAACATTTTATTCACTGCAGTTCGTACCTAACAACTTCAAGTTTGAGATATCAGCGATGCCAAATATGTTATGTTATGAGATATGGCGAACAATGTATCAACACTAATAAATAATAGATAAACCTGTGGCAGTAAAGGCTATAGTGACAGATAGTGTGTCAAAAGCGGGATAACGAGACACACTGTTATGCGTTTTCTTATTCTGCTTTCACTGCATTCTGGAGACGTCAACGCTAAGTGGGAATATGCCAGCGTATTGGATCACTGTGTGATGTGGAATTGGGGATTTGACTAAACACATTGTTGATGGGTAAAGATGTTTTTTTTGGTTCAACAGCGTTTTATATGCCTGGCTGCAGCTTCCACCTCGGCAAGCTAGCGTTGCTAATGTTAATTACGTTTATGTCAGTTGATTAGCCACTGTCGATTTCACAGTGGCAGGTGGAAGCTGGAAACTATACGCTCATTTGTGGAGCTCGCTTGGTAAAAACATGGCACCTGCTACATCAGAGTGGAGGTTACATTTCCATATGGGGCCGCTATGAAAATGCATATACATACTATTGTCTCGTGAAGCGCTACTCAAAGTTAGTGTTGCAACACAATAACATAACGTAACAGTCAACGGTGTAAATACTGAGAGCCTCTGAATAAACACCCTCTTCCCCCATGCAGACACACACACACACACACACACACGGACACACACACAGACACACACACACACACACAGACACACACACAGACACACACACAGACACACACACAGACACACGCACAGAGACACGCACATTGACACACGCACACAGACACACGCACACAGACACACGCATAGACACACACGCCTAGACACACACGCATAGACACACACGCATAGACACACACGCATAGACACACACGCATAGACACACACGCATAGACACACACGCATAGACACACACGCATAGACACACACACAGAGACACACACACAGAGACACACACACAGACACACGCATAGACACACACGCATAGACACACACGCATAGACACACACACACACAGACACACACACATAGACACACACATAGACACACACATAGACACACACATAGACAAACACACATAGACACACACAGACACACGCATAGACACAAACATAGACACACACACATAGACACACACACATAGACACACACACAGGCACACACACATAGACACACACACATAGACACACACATGGACACACACAGACAGACTTTCGTTGCAGTAATCTGGGACATTCACCCAACACCCGTAGGATCAATCACACCTATTCTCTACACTCTTCCACAATCTAACTTAATTATAAACGAACATTTCATAAAGTTCATATTTCATCTAATTTTCCCCAACTCTTAAAATAAGCCTGCCACACCTGCCACGTCCGGGCTCTATAAATACCTGAACATGTTAACAGGAGGCACCATGGCCTCCTCTCATAACTCATTTATTAGGACCCGGTTCTGGAAGTAAATCACATTTATATAACTCAAACTAGAATTAATGAACCGTGGTGCACGGCGTGTGCCGAAACCTTGCCATATTTCATAATAAATGAGTGGGTGCATTAACACTGAGAACAGTGACAGCTCAATCTATAATGGAGCGCCAGAGCAACGATTTGACTCCAGCTCACCGCGGGCCACGCTTGAGGAAGACTGAATTATGTTCTGGCAATATATTTTCTGTCTGAAAAAAAAACGTGGAACAGTTATCGAATGTCGTCTCTACTGGGTTGCGACTTGTGTTTAGTAGCCATGTTGTCATGGTGACAGAACAATGTGTTTATCTTATTTATCTTATTTGTTGTGTGCAGTGTCATCTTACGCTAATAGTCACATTGGAATGAACGCAGTGATGATCTTTAAGCTTTGACAGAATAACTTGATGGACAACCTTATTTTACAATGACTCGTCTTTTTCTTTTACGAGCCGTTGAATTCTTACGCTAAATGTTTGTCAGGTCTCCACGGGTGAAAAGTCACTCTTGGGGCAAATTCTGAAGTCCATTACACAACCATGCTCATACCAATAGACTTACACTGGACTCTGAACCTTTCAAGCGCCAGTCAACCCCCCCCCAATTCTGAATGATGAGGGAACGCTCCTGAACTATCTATTTACAACCACATGGGAGGGCCAGTTGGGTGACACTGGTCTCAACAACAGTTGGCATTCTTATCTTAACATAATTTATACTAGAATGACGTGTAAAGAATGTGTTAGTCAGCTGAGCACGTGGAACAATCTGTAGTCACTGTCGGGTTATAATAAGATCAGTATCATAGGTTTCAGACAGTGTGTAAAATTACAAGACTCCACAACATTGGGGCGAAGCTGAATAATGTTGTTTAATGCAGGGCTATTGCTCATGGGAATATATCAGAGAGTTGATTTCTGAGGGATTCGTGGCTGTGGCTGTTTGTGACTGACCATGCTGTGTGTGAGTGGGTGGGACCCTTGGTGAGTTTGATATATTTGTTCCCAAACGTCCTACGGGCTCGTGAGTCAAACAGATGGTCTGCCTAGTACGGACGTGGAGTGTATGAAAGTTGTCACATCACACTATAACTTCCTGTCACAAGCACATCCCCTTCCTCCACTCACATTTCTAGTGCAGCCTGTCACACATCACACCCTTACACGTTCCCTGGCTCCAGTCATTTGCTCTTGTGAACAGAGGCGTTGAAGTTTGGAGGATTCTGGGAAACTTCCGGAGTGTGTAAACAGTGAACACAGGCTGGACCAACTTAAAATGGCAGTTGTGGACGTTAGCCAATAAGCTAATAAAACATACACAGTATAAAACATACACATACATAAGCTAATAAAACATACACAGTATAAAACATACACATACATAAGCTAATAAAACATACACAGTATAAAACATACACATACATAAGCTAATAAAACATACACAGTATAAAACATACACATACATAAGCTAATAAAACATACACAGTATAAAACATACACATACATAAGCTAATAAAACATACACAGTATAAAACATACACATACATAAGCTAATAAAACATACACAGTATGTCTATTGTAAAAATGGTTTCAGTATTTCTATATAATATGTTACATGTAGCCAAACCCTTTCTGCCTGTTGGGGACCATTCCAGTTTATTGTACGATAAACAGATTATAATTACAATTTAATGTAAACATAAAAGACCTGTAGGTCTAACGACCAGAAAAGTTTCTAAAAACCTTTGGAACACATAAAATCATCATGTCCATATCGTGTTAGAGGCGTGTCCAATGGATTGCTTTAAACTGATAACGGGAGCCCACCTGAAACTATAACTCTGAGGTATTGGAATGTTTCTCAAATAGAGTTTATCATTTTGGTTCTGTTTACAAGGCATTCATGTTTTTAGAAGGTCATTTCTTTCAATCAATATTTTTATTCATATCAGCTGTTTTATCCGATTGTCCAGTATGTTGTCTTTCATCTCTCTCTCGTTCTCTATATTCTGTCTCCGTAATAAGTCACACCATTAACATCTGGAGCAGCGCAACCCAACAATGCTTGACCTTTGAAAGGAAATACATTGCTGCCATGTAAAAGGGCACCAGTGGCAGTTTAGAGCAGTCCATGTCCCCTGCCGTTTTCTGCACACTGCACTGAGGAATTCCAAGCCTCGTCAAATGTACCGCCTTCATCACGAGATTGTGTGGCACTTCAGACGCAGATCAAGTTATAAGGCAATTCAAACTGAGACATGCTCAGTGCTCTCTCTCTCCAGCGCTTCAACAGCTGCTGGATTATACAGAAACACAGCGGATAGAACAGATTTTATGAACAAACAGCATTCACACTGACATTATCCTCACTAACATGCACAGCCGTTACACATCTGCAGCTCCCTGAATATACTTTAGTGCTCGTTGTGTAGCTGCGGCTGCAGTACCTCGGTCAAAAAGCTTTCTCTCGCTGCGCTAAAATGTTAGCAGAGGCATCCTGAGTTGGCCTTCCCATGTGACATGGTATCTGTACAAACCCAGAAAACGGCCATCTCTGTTGAAAACGGCCATCTCTGTTAAAAACAGCCATCTCTGTTCAAAAATAAGATTGGTGTCTTGCTGCCAAAAATTGCTGTCTTGGAATATCCCTGAAATTAGCTGGGCTGATCCAGTGACCACATCCGATCTGGTTTAAACCAATAGCTTCCAAAAGCAGTCTTTTAATGGAAGAGAACAACGGAAAAAACAAACCTAGGAACATATAGATGGTTTCTAAACAACACTCAACCGCATGTATAGTGATTGCAAGTGAATGTTGTGATTGGTGATCCAGGGCTGCATTCATGTCCAGTGGTGTGTGATGTACTGTGGTCCAGAAATCCGGTGACGGCCAGTACACGGGGGAGGACAAGCGTCACCGTTCAGAGAAGGTCCGGGGAGGCGTCACAGGAAGAACGGATCTCCAGAATTCGGACAAATCGTCTCAGTGACCCGTTCTTTCTGAACCTGTCTGCCGGTGTTATCGCGGCAACAATGGCCTGTCAGCTCAAATTCTCATATCACATTCCTGAAACCCCAAAAGTTTGGTCAGATACACGGTCATTTCTTACTTTAAAGCAGGCCACAACAAATACTCACACCCTTTCCCGCGATTTCCATCTTGTCATTGTGAGTCCTCTGCAGTACTGTCCACTGTCAGAGCTGGTAAAAGGCTTAGAGCAATAGACACACTGGAGCTCCTTAGTGATACCGTGCCTGCTGTAGGCTGTAGCATTGTGTTCTGATTTTTATTGACATAGTCTTCAACTATTTGATTCCTCTCAGTCTAATCATTAAACACAAAAACCTTTTGGTTCTCAGTGAATTGCCTGGCCACGTGAGAACGATTTCTCCGGCCATCCACATTTTGTAAAATCTATCTGAGGGCCTGCTGGCTAAACCTGCATCCCACAGATCCACATGAATGCCTGGACCCAGTGACACCAAGCAGAACATGGCACTGCACTGCACCAGGTTCTGTACTGAAACGTCCAGTTGCCGTCTATAGTTCAGCCTTGTGTTTAACCACTGGTGAAAAGTTTCACACAGTTCATTGTCGTTTATATTCAGTTTGCCTGTCGGACCTTGAAATTGACTTTGGTTAATGTTTTTTGTCGGTCTTGCAGAAACGAACTGGTTGTCTAACCTCCAAAAATGTGAACCTGTCAAACAATCTCTCAAGACCGGTTAGTCCTAAGGAAGACGCAGGCTTTTTGTACAGCCGGCTATGTAATACAATATCGCACATGACAGAATGACAGAGTGACCTCAAGCTAAATATTGTGTTTTAGTTGGTGTAGTACATGATTCAGCTATGGGAGAGGCCCGTGTTTCGTTTGACTTCTCTGTATACTGAGAATCCATGTAAAATAAAAGAAATTCAGGTTCACACACGCTTTTAAAATGAATCGTTCTACATCCTGGCAACATACATACATACTTTGACCCCTGAATGACCTGCTGTTACCACCCAGCTCTTATGGAACCTGTTCTAATACTCATATAAAGTACAAAGTCTAAGGGTTACTCTGTGTGTGAGTACTCTTATTGGGATGTTGATGCTGAAACTTTTTGAATATATCTGTGTTTGATAAAGCAACGTTGTGCTTGTTTATGTATCAGTGTGCGCTCAGTGTGCAAACTAAACTAGCAAACTTAACTCCACAGACATTCAGGGACGGGGCTGTGAAACGATAGTTCTGGGGTTAAAGGACAGAAAGGTTCTAATAATACTTCTCAACCTGAAGCCAGCAGACTGTACAGGTCACGAAGAGCAAAATGTCTTCAGAAAAAGACAGCCGGCGCTTTTGCATTATTGATAGGTTTTCCTGATTGTACACCTCAGGTTCAAAGTGTCTCGCCAGGCCAAAGGCCAGATGTGAATTAATAGTGTGTCATGCTGTGTTGATCTTAGCATGGTCATTAACTGTAAAGGGTTTTGGTTTTTGTCTGCCTGCCCTTTTAAATGGGTACCGCTGTTTGATTCACTGTGCAGCTTCCTGCTTCTGGGTGCCGATATTGACAATGCTGTCTTTTCAAAAAAGACAAATGGTACATCTGTCCAGTGCTCATGACTATCTTTGCCAGAACATGATTACAACAGATTACGCGTTTGGGAATCGGGACACGTGCATTTTTAATTGCTTCCAACTTATATCCAGACTGTTTCCAGTTTCTTGGTTGTATACTGTAGTGACCCATTACGGGAAACTGAAAATCGAGGTCAGCTAGGAGGAACGACTAAATTACGAGGTCAGCTAGGAGGAAGACTAAATTACGAGGTCAGCTAGGAGGAGACTAAATTACCATTATTTCCCATGAACTACACATCATTGAGACTGACAGTGTTGTTAAGTCAAGTGATATTTAAATTAAATGAGTAATATTCAAATTAAGTCTGAGAAAGGGGTTAGTGAAATCTTGGCACTGAACCACCAACTAGTTGAAGTTTTATCATTTTCCTAAAAATAGTCCAGCATATAGAGCTCATATCAGTTCACCAATCAGTGTTCACACCGCTGTCAGGCAGGACCGGGAGTTAGATTAGAAGATTTCCCAAGGACATGTCCAAGTAAAACATGGAAAGGGATATGTGTACCACGTTCTTGTGAGTGTGTTAACATATCACAGTATGTTTCTGCCAATTATATTTTGTTAGGGACAGCATAGAGCCTGCTCAGCTCGTCTGGAAACATCCCGACTACTCAGAAGATTGTCGTGCAATTGAGTCATTTGGCTTAGCTCGTCACTCCAAATGCCTTCATGTGACTCCAAAGGCATTGCACATATCAAACGGCAACATATTGTGTTGTAAGCCTTCAAAAAAGCACTTTAAAAAGCACTTGTCAATTATGCTGCTGTGTTTGTGTGTTTAGTTTAAGGGTGCATTGAAACAGAAAGTGTGCTTGTCTTTCCTAATAAACGTTATAAACCTCATGCGTCATCATTTGAACAGCAAGCTCAAAGCCTCTCAAGTGCTCTACAGTACAATATTCCAGCTCTACAGTACAAATGTCACGCTCTACAGTACAATATTCCAGCTCTACAGTACAAATGTCACGCTCTACAGTACAATATTCCAGCTCTACAGTACAAATGTCACGCTCTACAGTACAATATTCCAGCTCTACAGTACAAATGTCACGCTCTACAGTACAATATTCCAGCTCTACAGTACAAATGTCACGCTCTACAGTACAATATTCCAGCTCTACAGTACAAATGTCACGCTCTACAGTACAATATTCCAGCTCTACAGTACAAATGTCACGCTCTACAGTACAATATTCCAGCTCTACAGTACAAATGTCACGCTCTACAGTACAATATTCCAGCTCTACAGTACAATATTCCCGCTCTACAGTACAATATTCCTGCTCTACAGTACAATATTCCTGCTCTACAGTACAATATTCCCGCTCTACAGTACAATATTCCCGCTCTACAGTACAATATTCCCGCTCTATAGTACAATATTCCCACTCTACAGTACAATATTCCCGCTCTACAGTACAATATTCCCGCTCTACAGTACAACATTCCCACTCTACAGTACAATATTCCCACTCTACAGTACAATATTCCCGCTCTACAGTACAATATTCCCGTTCTACAGTACAATATTCCCGCTCTACACCACAATATTCCCGCTCTACAGTACAATATTCCTGCTCTACACTACAATATTTATGCTCTACAGTCCAATATTCCTGCTCTACACTACAATATTCATGCTCTACAGTACAATATTCCTGCTCTACAGTACAATATTCCTGCTCTACCATACAAATGTCATGTGATCCAAATGTATAGCAGCTGAGATGCAATAGGCCCAGATGTGAAAACCACCAAGCTGCTTTAGAATGACTCTAATGCAACAAAGTACTGTATAATTGATTTACTTTAGGAACATAAATAAATTACCGGAGCAATTATGTCATTAAAAATTCATTCTCACCTCTTTGTTTTTTCTGTTTTTAAATGTTAGCAAAGATATTTGTATAACACACTTAAATTCATAGAAAATCTGCTGATGGATGGACTCCAATTGACTTCAATCTTTAGAAATATTATTTTCACCATGTGAAGAGTTCATACCGTACCTCGGATTACAATGATAAGTGATGAAATATGACCTACGCCTTAAGTGTCTTTGATAGCATGAATAGTATAAACACAACCAGTATTGTCCCAATTTTTCAAGATATTCTCTTGTTTGACTTGATTGCTCGGGGATAAAGCACAGCCTATCCAGTAGAATTTAATTTGGAACCAAATATTTCTGGGCAGAGAGACTGGAACACAAGATACGGGTTCTAATGAACGTTCTGAGCAGCTATGCACTATAATAAGATCCTAATAAAGAAAGAATATTCATAATATTCCTATAATATATACAGAAACAAATTGTTTATTTTTGCTCTGTGAAAGTATTTGAAATATAATGTCAGACGTAATTGGGCCAGGATGCAAGATCTATTCAAACCTTACTGAATTCTTGGAAGGTGAGGCAGTGGAGATTGAAGGAGAATTGTACTTATTTACGTTTTGTTGGAAGTTGTTTGGGGTTGGAACCAAATATTCACTCAGTATTTCTGTTCCATTTGACGGTTTCCTAATAATTAGACACACACACACGTGAGCTATTTGAAACACCCTTGAACTACAAAGGATCACACATTATGTAATCGTAACTGTTTGATATAATGTCTGAAGGATGAGAAGGCTTCAGATCATTTCTTTCACCTGTTGTAAAAAACAACTCTGTCTATACCTACTCAATAAGCAACCACCGCCCGGGAATTGATTTTCCTTGGCGTAGCGATTGGGAGAGAACCATCATCTTAAATATTTTACGCATTGCCCATTCCTCACTAGCCTGATATTTTCCGTACTTCCCTCCTCAATAGTAAGAGGCAGTAGAGCACAGCGCCTGTGATGTCTGTTTCAAATGAAAAACAAACCGTCACGAGACATGACAAACAGCAAAAAGGCCCTTTGATTAGTTGTCTATGAGGTAAATACTGTACAGTAAATACGCCAATTATGCTATGTTTTACAGTGGAATCACCTTTATGAGCTTTAGGCGTACTCGGTCATGTGAGTGTGAGTGTATCTACTTGGCGTGATTTGCAGACCCCTCTGGAAGGAGAATTGGATTCTACAACTCGTGCCGTTTGGTATTGATCCCCAACTCGGTAGGGAGCTACTGTAAAAAGAGACACTACTACTGCGCGTTATTGATTCTGCCTTGATAGGTTGGGGGAAGAATTTGAACACTGCACAAAAGAGACTGTAGCAAAACCCCAGGGTCAATTTTCACATCATAGTTTTCTTATAGCAAGACTCCCATGTAGCTACTAAAATTACACTGCGAGGTAATTGTGGTGGGTACCATTTAGAGGGATCTAGCCTGGAGCTATTTTGCCTGAGCTGATGTGTGTGTGTGTGTGTGTGTGCGTGTGTGCGTGCGTGCGTGCGTGCCTGCGTGCGTGCGTGCACGTGCGTGCGTGTGTGTGTGTGCGTGCATGTGTGTGCGCCTGTGTGCGCCTGTGTGTGACTGCGTGTGCACATGTGTGTGCGTGCTTTGTCTCCTCACACGTTTCTCTGTAAACGGCCTATACAGGCTACCAGATATTATCCTCCAGCTAATTCATTGTTTCACTATTAAACAAAAACCTCAATAATATGCAACTGCTCTGCTCTTCTGACACACTAATTTGTTCACTTCAAGTCTTGGTAAATGTAATCATGAGCGTGGGAAGAGAGTTTTGTTTTCTTTCCAATGAAGACAAAACCCCGCAGATTTTTATCTCAGTTCTTGGCATATATGGAGCCTTAACCCTAAAGCTAAACATGTTGTTATTCTGCGTGGGAAATGTAAATATTTTCTCACAAACAACAGTCTGGATTTTACATTAACACTATCCTTTCCATACTGCTAAATAATTACTACATTTCTGGTGACACACTCATAGAAACAAGTGTGAGTACTTGGCATTAACAGAAGTGACTGTGACATGGGTGACAGGAAGGATTCTAACAGGAGCTGCAGGGGCTTAGTTACTGATGTGTTGGGCAGCTAACGCTGAGCACTAAATGTGTTGGGCAGCTAACGCTGAGCACTAAATGTCTTGGGCAGCTAACGCTGAGCACTAAATGTGTTGGGCAGCTAACGCTGAGCACTAAATGTGTTGGGCAGCTAACGCTGAGCACTAAATGTGTTGGGCAGCTAACGCTGAGCACTAAATGTGTTGGGCAGCTAACGCTGAGCACTAAATGTGTTTGGTCATTTACTGAAAGCTAAACCATCCCATGTAGGCTGCAGCTTTTCTCTCCTTGGTGTTGGGGAGCGTCTTATCTCTTCCTCTTTGGCAAATGTTATTGGAGCTGTACATTTTGTTTCTGTTTCATACAACAACGCCCATTCTGTCTAACCTCACAAATGACCTCAGTAGGTTTTGATTATTTACATGTGTTTATATGTTTACAAACTCTGTATGTGTGCATACTGTATTCATTTTATTAAATTTTGCTTCAGAACATATTTTAATGTAAAAACCCATATAGATTAGATTAGCTGGGCACCTGAAAAATGCATGAAACTATGGCGATGTAATGAATGATTTTATTTTTTTATTTAACCTTTATTTAACCAGGTAGGTCGATTGAGCACAAATTCTCATTTGCAACGGCGACCTGGCCAAGATAAGGTGAAAAGAAATGTGCAGGACAACAAACAGTTACATAATAAATACACAGAACACAACTGCAAATAGCAATGGGACACATGTGGCAATACAGATTCAATTGTAGAGTAAATATACAGATAATTCTGTTGAGCAGCATTGATACGGCAATAACAAATATATATAAAAATACAATGAGTATCTAAATACAGGATGTAGAAAGATGAAAGTGTGTCTAGCAGGGGGAATAACAATTGTTATTAATGAATGTTTGACACACAGCTCAAAACAATGAAGCCATCACATTTATCTGAGCCTTTATCTCAGCTCAGCACATGTCAGATCCCATAGAATAAACCCCACACCCCTGCTATAGAATCAACCCCACACCCCTGCTATAGGATCAACCCCACACCCCTGCTATAGGATCAAACCCACACCCCTTGCTATAGGATCAACCCCACACCCCTGCTATTCGATCAACCCCACACCCCTGCTATAGGATCAACCCCACACCCCTGCTATAGGATCAACCCCACACCCCTGCTATTCGATCAACCCCACACCCCTGCTATAGGATCAAACCCACACCCCTTGCTATAGGATCAACCCCACACCCCTGCTATAGGATCAACCCCACACCCCTGCTATAGAATCAACCCCACACCCCTGCTATAGGATCAACCCCACACCCCTGATATAGGATCAACCCCACACCCCTGCTATAGGATCAACCCCACACCCCTGCTATAGGATCAAACCCACACCCCTTGCTATAGGATCAACCCCACACCCCTGCTATAGGATCAAACCCACACCCCTGCTATAGGATCAACCCCACACCCCTGATATAGGATCAACCCCACACCCCTGCTATAGGATCAACCCCACACCCCTGCTATAGGATCAAACCCACACCCCTTGCTATAGGATCAACCCCACACCCCTGCTATAGGATCAACATCACAACCCCTGCTATAGGATCAACATCACAACCCCTGCTATAGGATCAACCCCACACTCCTGCTATAGGATCAACCCCACACCCCTGCTATAGGATCAACCCCACACCCCTGCTATAGGATCAACCCCACACCCCTGCTATAGGATCAACCACACACCCCTGCTATAGGATCCACCCCACACCCCTGCTATAGGATCAAACCCACACCCCTTGCTATAGGATCAACACCACACCCCTGCTATAGGATCAAACCCACACCCCTGCTATAGGATCAACATCACAACCCCTGCTATAGTATCAACCCCACACCCTTGCTATAGGATCAAACCCACACCCCTGCTATAGGATCAACACCACACCCCTGCTATAGGATCAACATCACAACCCCTGATATAGGATCAACATCACAACCCCTGCTATAGGATCAACCCCACACTCCTGCTATAGGATCAACCCCACACCCTTGCTATAGGATCAAACCCACACCCCTGCTATAGGATCAACCCCACACCCCTGCTATAGGATCAACCCCACATCCCCCTGCTATAGGATCAAACCCACACCCCCCTGCCAAAACACTGTTGAAGTTCCCACGCCCGTTTGTGTCACATCCGGTTTCAGCACCGCGGCTATAGTCCCCTCCCTCCGCATTCTCCCCCTCGCCCACCTGCCGTCATACATCGAGGGGACAACCTTTTCATTATAGATCGGTCGGGTGATCTGCGAACGCTTTATGGTTTTTACTCCCATGCAAATGTGTGTGTGTGTGTTTTCATGCATGCGAGGTTCCTGACAGAGGAAGGACAGGACGCCGGGGATCTTCAGTGAGATGCACTGAACATTATGCAGCTGCGGCTCCTCCTCACCTCCGCACCAGACTGCTTATTTAGCCTCCCTTAATATTAGTATTAGATTACAAAAGGACCCTATTGGACCGAGCCTTCCAGAGGAGACAGACATAGATCTGCATGTGAGGGCACTGGATCTGCACGTGAGAGCACTGGATCTGCATGTGAGATCACTGGATCTGCACGTGAGAGCACTGGATCTGCTGCGATCTGGAGGATGCAGCCAACCAGCAAGCTTCTGAGTCTCAGCCTCCTGGTCCTGATGCTGGGCACCGAACTCACCCAAGTAGGTTCATTAACGCCATCTTACTTCCAATTTAAGACGCTTAAAACATGATTTCAGACTCATTTAAAGGATTAACAATGTATTAAGGTTGTCGGGATGTGGATTTTTATTATTGGAGAGAGGATGTATACAGGGATTCTAGTCAAATGAATGAACGGTACCAATGCGCATCCACCGGGTCCCGGATCATCCTATAGTAGCATAATAATAACTAAGATATATTTAGTCAACATGGTTGAACTTTCAGTCCAGTACGAGATCTCTGCCCCATTCATGTCTTCACATGTCTGCATTTTATATTATGATAAAACCCCAATGATACTGCAAGCAGAAACCCGTGCAGTCGGTTCATTTTTAATTAACCCAACACTATCAGAAGTAGAGCAGCCTAACTCTGTTGGTGGCTGATGTCATATTCAGACAGTATAACACGTACGAGACGCAAGTAGATCAATATATATTAAACACGATCATCCGAATGTGAGAGAATACTATGGGGCAAGGAGAAATACACTCAAATGCCACAATATTATGTAGAAATCCAATCATGTGGCTGCAACTCGATATATATATATATATATATATATATATATAATGTATACATAGTAGGCTAAAGAGGTTTTGCTTTTGTTCCAACAAACGTTGTTGGTGCTAGACATGGTGCTTCAATCATCTCAGGTTGACCTGATATTTTTTTAGGCATCTCTCGACTATACAGAGAAAGTAAAGACATCCCCTAGTAAATACATCCAGTGAGCAGCAGTTATGTGGGCTACAATTGTGAATAAGAGAGGTCAGAGGAGGAGAATGTCCAGACTCTTTACAGAGTGGTGTGCATCTTTGAAGGCACAATGTGTTCAACCTGAAAGCAGATGCAGATTCCCACCCATACAATGTAGGTGTCCCTAATAATGTGGCCACTGAGTGTATGACAAGAGAAAATGCTTGATTAAAGATATTATCAAAGCATTGCACGAACGTGATATAAGCCAACACATGCAGCCCAATTCATATAACTATATTTGAAAAAATGTATGCAGTAATATTACCTCTAAAAAAGATCCAATGTGTAAAATATAGGATGTGGTTGGTCTAAAGCCCAGTTAGAGCAGAGAGACGCGGCTGAAGCCTCACAAAAGTGGACTTCTGCCCTTGAAGGAATAGCCTACTAAAGACAGAAATATGCACAACAAAGATGATTTTATTTTGAGTATAAAGCGGTGACAACTAACTTGCCAATGCTGGTCAACATGAACATGCCTTAATATATATCGTTCCAAGCTCTTGGTTCTAGGCTTAGAGATGCATGCGAGTGCCATCATATGAGGTGGTGAGACTGTAGACTGGTGCCTGCAATACCGTGCGTGACCACAAGGTAGCGACACACCCCTAGAAATTGTTTCAGCTGGTTTGTTAATAAAACGGCAGCACTTTTTTACGACTGAAGATGCTGCCATGGCTTTCCCAAAAGCGTTGTACATGTTACATCAGATGTTGTTTCAATTTAAATCTGTGTGTTTAATCAGATATAGGCTACACATAAGTTCTCTACACGAGTTTTTTTAATAAATAAATAAAAATCCGACATCATTGTTGGATAAACTAAGATTGTGTTCTGCCCAACTATCTAAAGCATTTGTGTGGTGTTATTGATAGTAATTGAGACATTAGACACTATATTATTTTATGGACAAACCTACACAATAAATTAAAGGTCCAGAATACGACTCTGCTTGGTCTATTTGTTTAGTTTTGGTTTAGTCTCTAATGCCTTTTAATGGTTTTAATTTGAATGAGATGAAATCACAAAATGTTTGTCTTGGTGATTATCTTGAAAATGAACAATTGAGATTTCAGCAGAGTTTTTTTTCTCTGCGCGGTGGGCGGGGCTAGTCAGCGAATGGGCGGGGCTAGTCAGCGAATAGGAGGGGCGCCTGGATTCCATATTTTCAGTCATGCATTGAGGCATCATCACAGTGTTTGATGCAGACTGCGGAAACCCCACCTGTTCTCCAAACATGTTCAAATCGAAACTCACCTCTGCTGCATCCCTGCCGCTGCATCAAATGACTGGCAATATGCATTGGCTGGTTTGTTATTCACTGGAATATGTGCAATGAGGATTTGGGTACCACGGGGTCCCGGGAGGCGTAGATATGTCGGTGGCTATACTCAAAATGGGAGTGGTGCTCAGCACTATGGCTATGATCACTAATTGGATGTCGCAGACCTTACCATCCTTGGTGGGACTCAACGCAACCAGGCTCTCTATAACCACTGGAGGGACTGCGGACCGGAGCACAGGCGTGAGTGACCCCAGATAAAGACCTCTGAACAAAGACCTCTGAACAAGGACTTTAGTTTAGAATAAAGACCTCTGAACAAAGACTTTAGTTTAGAATAATGACCTTTGAACAAAGACTGTAGTTTAGAATAAAGACCTCTAAACAAAGACTGTAGTTTAGAATAAAGACTTATGAACAAAGACTGTAGTTTAGAATAAAGACTTCTGAACAAAGACTGTAGTTTAGAATAAAGACCCCTGAACAAAGACTGTAGTTTAGAATAAAGACTTCTGAACAAAGACTGTAGTTTAGAATAAAGACCTCTGAACAAAGACTTTAGTTTAGAATAAAGACTTCTGAACAAAGACTGTAGTTTAGAATAAAGACCTCTGAACAAAGACTTAGGAGTCTTTATGCATGTAGATCTGCTGCTGAACAAAGTCTGTTTGAAATCGAGTCATTTTCAGTTTATTTTAGAATCCATAAAAACATATCTACTTAAATGGGTACCTTCTTTGCATTGTGACATTATTTTTCTTGTTTAAATGCCGCCAACTACTAATTTATTTTGTTCTGAAAAATATATATACTTTTAAATAAGCTATACTCCTATAATGTCCTTCCCAAAATTCCATTGGATGAGAAATACAGAAGGCAGAGGATACATTTGAGAAAAGGCGCACGTCTGAGCAAAAGGAAAATAGCAAAAGCGATTGTGTGAGGAAGTGTATTAAAATGTGTTTTTCATCTTCACTTTACAATGGTAAAAGGAATGACATAGGTATGTGGTTTTGATTACCATTTACCAAGTATAGATTAAACAATACTTAATTGTTGGCAGATCTCAAACCCATCATGCACTGCAACATGACCCAGATGCCTCTGAGGAGTTCAGATCATTGGCTAAGCTACTCTAGTCTACCTAGTAGCCATGCTTTTGTGAAAACACTAATGATATTCACAGGAAAGTAATATTGCATTCTGAATTCTTCAAAATGGTGTCTATATGCTACAATTAGTTTGGTCAAAGCTCATCATTTAATAGGCGTGTTCGAGGACACAGGTACAGAAGTTGTGTTTGGTGATGAGGATGAGGTGAAGGTTAGGGAAAGGGTTTGGCTTATCTAAAATGCTACATAGAACCGCATCAAAATCAGCGCATTCAGCTCTGTTCTTACGTCCCTATACTCTCGCCGTGGTCCCGATGTCTGAAATACTTATCTTCTGTTTTTAGTCTTATGAGTTGTCGAGGCCTACACAGAGTCCTGCACGGTCTTGTGCAAGCTGATATTTAAACCAAAACCGGCTGTTGGCACTGTCCAACTAGAATAAGTCGTAACTGCACACATGGAATAATTGGTTCCAATGTTGAGTGGATCCTAGAATTCCGATCTGATACATCGAATAATGCTGAGATTGTTAGCGGACATTAGCGTTGGCAATATTACTACAGTACCTCACAATAATACCTCACAATAACCATTGCTAATACCTCGTCCAAATACGTACTTCGCCATAAAACACTAACCCATTACCATAATCCACAACATTCAGGTCGTGAAAATGTGGTCCTGATGGACTCGAATAACAGTTCTGAACCTGTCTGTGACTGGTTAGAAAAATAGAAATAACAGGATTCTGCAAACAAATAGCCAACATTTTTGTGTTCTGAACTACACCAGCCTCTATATTTAGGTCTGACTCCGAAGGCTAAATGGTAAATATGCTCTGCTCTCTGTAGCTCACTATGCAGAAGACTCCACAAAGTCAGGATATTGGGTTTGATTCCCGGGACGATCCGTGCATAAAATGTAGCCATGCTCGTTACAGGAGGGGAACCTGCAAGAGCAATGGAATTCTTGTTGGCTCTGTTATGCCTTAAGATCACAACATTTAGCCTTTTTGTGTAGATTTACAAAGACATTTTCCCTGAATTTGAGGCCAGCCGTTCAAATGTGGACAGTCTATTTGATTGCCGAAGATTAGGGTGGAGCGTACGGCAATGTTCAACACTCCAGATGGCATTTTACGTAATCATACACCATCATCTTGGAAAAAGGTTATGTAAAGCCCTCCGGTGAAAGCATTCTGCTTCACACATTCTCTGCAGAGATCAGGGTTTTTGTTCAAACCTCGAACTATGTATTTACAGCGTTTTGTGAGTAAGCTAATATGTAATGTGATCTAATTTAAACGGTAATTTTTGAGCTAAGGTGAGCACGGAGCAGATCCATACTGAGCTGCACTGGCTTTGTCACACATCCTCCACAGTATCTGGAATTGCACTCTAGGGGACGATGTGAAAATGTAAGCTCTAACCAAGTGCAACTATGTGACAATTGTAAGACAGTCATATCAGATCTCCATCCATATAACTCTCTCCCATTTGCTGTCTGTCTGTTCCTCCGCGTATCTCTGCTGTTTTCCCTGTCTCCCTGTCTGTCTGCCTGTCCCGTCTCGCTCCCTCTGCGTGCTAGCTGCTGCCAGCCAACCCAGAGGAGTCGTGGCAGGTGTACAGCTCCGCCCAGGACACGGAGGGCCGCTGTGTCTGCACCGTGGTGGCTCCTCAACAGACCATGTGCTCACGAGACGCCAGGACCAAACAGCTCCGGCAACTGCTTGAAAAAGTAACCCCCGTGTAGAGTGTTGCCCAGTGGAGGGGCCATGGGAGGGGCCATGTGTCACCTGTATGGCACCTTGTCCATCACACTTCAGTTTACCCTGCACTATATTGCCAATGTGTATTTCCCATTTCGTTTGATCTAACCCAGACAAACCCGCACATCACGTTAGAGCTCTCCTACCCCCTCACTGGTGTGGAGTCGTTTGGTGTTAGACATGACTGTTTCTGCTTTATCTTTAAGCTAAACACCACAGCATACGTAGTGCGGCTTTGTTCTGTCAATTATCCGAACAATATCTGTCATGTCTATATGCACCAATTTTTTTTATGGAGCATTTATAGTCAAAATGTATATTCGCATTTATTTAATATGTAAGTTGTTTGTTTTGATTCCGAAAATGGTCCCAAAAATCTGTGAAGACCCAAAAAGACCTCTGGTCTAACCCGGGTTTCTGGTTATAGGGCTGCATGTGAGTGTATGTTGGCCTTTAAGGGACATGCTAACTAATGTTCTCTGTTTTAGGTCCAGAACATGACCCAGTCTATTGAAGTGTTGGATCAGCGAACCCAAAGAGACCTGCAGTACGTGGAGAGAATGGAGGTCCAGCTACGAGGTCTGGAGACCAAGTTCAAACAAGTGGAGGACAACCACAAGCAGAACATTGCCAGGCAATACAAGGTATGTCAATATTGCTGTTACATTAAACACATTGGACCATACAAAGCCCGTTCTGCTGCTTTATTTATCACACGTCTCAGAGTAGAAGGGAAGATCTAGAATCCAGTTCTTTCTGTTTATCTCATCCAATTAATTAAAACCTGAAAGTAAGAGCTAACCATAGAGTGGCACTACTACTCTGAGAGGTGGGTTACTAACAACCTCTGGTTTGAATAAAACCCATCCACTGAAACATGTGTGTCTTTATATATATGTGTGTGTGTGTGTGTGTGTGTATATATGTGTGTGTGTGTGTGCTCTCCACCTGTCCTCACCAATGCATCGTCTTTTGCTTCTGTCTGTCACGAGCAACCCTGGGACTAATGACCCCTTGCACGTTTTATGTGTGTTCATTAGATAGGCTAGTGAGTTAGCTTACACAACACTCAACGGTGTCTCGTTTTCTTGCTTGCAGGGCTAACTTTAGGAAATTAATTCAAAGCTGCAGAGGCCGAAGAGGCAGTTCTATCCCTGAACTTGAACACTGTCTATTTGCTCCGTGCAGTTTATTTTGAAAGCTAGCTCCTTTCTCACCCACCGACCATCACTGCTCTCCGTATTTTTCCGCATGTTCCTGTAGACGCATTCCATTAAAAAAGATTTAGTTCTGTTTTATAAAGCAAATAAACAATCATGAACACCGTATTCGACTCCATATCTCGTTCCGTTTTGTCAAATGCATAGTTGGTTACGGGAGACGTTCTTGTGTGTGACATTAAAGCATGTAACCCGAAGATGTTGCATTTGAAAAGGTGAAAATAAAATGTTTTCCCAATTGTTTTTGGTGTTTCATGCTGCGTATGTTTTCCGATGATGTCACATCTGCATATGATACGGTTGAATGTGTTCCGGCCCACTCTGCACTCACCGTAGGGAGGTAGCCAGGGCAGGGCAAGTCAGCTGTGAAACACCCATTTGCTCACATGACACTGAACCAAGCCTATTTTAACCTTTCAGGCGATAAAAGCGAAAATGGAGGAACTTAGGCCATTGATACCAGTGTTGGAGGAGTACAAAGCCGATGCGAAATTGGTATTGCAGTTTAAAGAGGAGCTCCAGAATCTGACGTCTGTGCTAAATGAACTCCAGGAGGAGATCGGAGCCTATGACTACGAGGAGCTACAAAACAGATTGTCAAATCTCGAGGAGAGGCTCCGAGCGTGCATGCAAAAATTAGGTAGGCTCAGAGAACACCGAATCACCCCTTCTGTTTCCCTGCGCAAGGGACCGGTCAGATTTTCAGAGGCTCTTTTATTCACACCAACAGATCCATCCATTCACAGCACATTCATGCTCTAACAACCCGTGGAATTATTGTAGTTTGAACAAAGCCTGTTAGTCGTTCACGTCAGGCAAACGCACGCTTTCACTACACATGTTAACTCCTATCTATTTCTGCTCATTGCATCAATATCCATGTTTGATATTGCTGATGTAAAAATTGCAAACACTGTTCTCATGTCGAGGCAGACAGTATTAAACATTTTAGGGTTTATCGTTGTTCGCAGTGATTTGGATTACATTTTGCTAATGCAATCCTATTAAGTTCAAACTATTTACGTTTTGTGTGCCAGAAATGAGCTGTGAACTTATGTGCACTTCTTGGCCAAAAGCTTAACACTGTTGTTGTGGTGGCCATCTACAAATTACTGACAGATTATTTCTCTCACTAATCCCCTTTTTGCAGTGGCTTACATGATTGTATACAAGGACGAGATATATGGCCTGAGAGTTAATATCTAGGGTTCTCTATGCACGAGGTTACAAGGGCTCTATATGGACGAGTTTTTGATTGATGCTTTGAAAAGACAATACGTAAAAAGGCTTTAAAAAAGTCAGTGGAAAGTTCAATATCCAATAATGAGTAATGACACTTGATGAGTATTACAGGCATTCAAGTATTTTTCTTTTGTGCCACTGTATGATTATATTAATGAGCCATGTGGTAATTTTTTAGTATTAACTTGGATGCCCGGTGTACCATACAACACCATACAGAGACAAAAAAACACCATACAGAGACAAAACAACACCACACAGAGACAAAACAACACTATACAGAGACAAAACAACACCATACAGAGACAAAACAACACCATACAGAGACAAAACAACACCATACAGAGACAAAACAACACCATACAGAGACAAAACAACACCATACAGAGACAAAACAACACCATACGGAGACAAAACAACACCATACGGAGACAAAACAACACCATACAGAGACAAAACAACACCATACAGAGACAGAACAACACTGTACAGAGACAAACCATACACCATAAAACACCATACAAAGACAAAACAACACCATACACCATACAAAGACAAAACAACACCATACACCATACAGAGACAAAACAACACCATACAGAGACAAAATTACTTAAAAAATTAAGGAATGACTCACTTTAATATCATGGGATTATCCAATTTTGTTTCAAACACGACTATTTCGACTGGATGTTCTAAGTGCTAAGTTATGGGGAGACAAGTGAACTCAAACTTTAAAATGGCGCTTGCTGTCCCTGTCCTCAAGTGATGAGAGTAACTAAGTGTGTGGTGTATTCATATGTAATTTTACAACAGGGCACTGTTGCGCCTCTGGACAACAAACCAAGGGTGAGCCAAAGTAGAGAAATACCTTCTAATGTAAAGAGACAGAAAGTCTATTCTCGCACACACATTTGTATTTTAGTCATTTAGCAAATTGGGGTGGAAGGTATTAATACACCAGTAGGTAATATTTTACCTCGTCGTCTCAGGAGTTCAGTCGTTTCGGTCCTGGACAAATGCTTCCACCACTTAGCTTCCGTTCCGTCACAAACACCAGCTGAATCCATACAGTATTAGTGTAGGAAACCCTGAAAAAATCTCTAAACTAATCAGGTTCAATTTAGATTGTGAACAGATAATCTTGTTAGCACATTTTGATATAAAAAATTCTGCATAAATTATAGTAAGAATATTGCTCACCTACGCATGCAACCAAACACACACTGTATTCTGTCTATGCATTCCAAACATCGATCATCCATAGATAATTGTAGCGCTTTGCGTTGTGTCTTTGGCTTTTACAGCGTGTGGAAAGTTGACAGGTATCAGCGATCCAATCACCATTAAGACATCTGGATCAAGGTTTGGATCGTGGATGACAGACCCAGTGGCACCTGAGGATGACACCAGGGTACGTCCGCTTCTGCAATGCCTCTCCTGAGTTTTTACAGTCGGAAAAAACATTACCAATGATGCATTTATGAGGACACATTAGGGACAGATTTATGACTATGTACATATCAGATGTTATGGATTCTAGCTTCAGTAATGTGTTTTCATGCCTCACTGATGGGAATTAGCACACCGGTTAGGAAGATATATTAGCATCACAACCGATTCTAATGCTTGATATGGGAAGTGGCTACATTCAGTATTCTGGTTTTTATTTCAGAACTTATTATAGGGAGGCTTGGCTTCTGATATTGTGTCTGCTGAAAAATTAATGACAGGATTGGAGATGAGCGGTGTACTGTTTTTGGAATGTGAAGCACAAATTGTGTTTTTTTTTGTATTTTCATTATGCACAGTTAACAGGCACAGTAGATGAGTTGTGCCAAATCAACCTTTGCCATTAACTAAAAGGAAAATGTTTTAAAACGCTTCAAAACATTTAAAACCAACATGAATAACGTCAGAATATTAGAAGTCCCATAACTGGATTCATACGAGCAGATGAACTGTGTAAATAATTCCACATGTGAATGAGTGAAGATACAAATTTCACATACAATTATTTTGTTTTAACCATGACACATTTAATGCAATTGACAATACAAAACATATTATCTTTAGCTGTCCAGTTGTTGTCTTGATGCATGCCTACACGTTTTTTTTAATATCTTTTTTAGCTGCTTGGTAATAGATCTACTGCAAACAGTTAACAGCTCTCTTCTCTCTGGCAATATTCCAAAAACAGAAGTAATTAAAGCTTTGTTGAAAAACCATAGACTAGACAATTGTGTAGTCAGCAACTACAGGATTGTTTCAAAATAAGCCTTCATGTGGGATTCCTCAAGGCTCTGTCCTGGGTCCTCTTATATCTAACATGTATGTGCTATCGTTAGCACAAAACATGCAAAGCAACATAATTGGTTATTTTAATTATACAGATGACACCCAAATCAACATAACTCTCTCGTCTAATGACTACGTTTCCATAGACTCACTCCGCTAATAGTCTAAACAAATCAATTATTTAAAAAGCAAAAACGTTCTGCAACTAAATAACGATAAAAATTTAAGATGCTGACAGTCAGTAATTACCTTGACACATTTTTCCTTGCGACTATCAGCCAAGAATTTTGGGGGGGTAATTATGAATTCTGTCTATCCTGTTATCACCTTAAAAACAAGTTTCATGTGTGTTAAGAATATTTATGTATTACTATGAATGAAATATTGATTATTAATTTCCATTTTTTATAAACTCGTTATTAAATCAAAAAACTATACACACAAGGTCACGTTCGTTCGTTTATTCAGAGAGCAAAGCGTGTATATATACAACAAGTTGAACAGGCCGCCCCTTTGTACCCACAATGCACTTCCAGCACTTCAGAATAAAAGTAATAATGTATACAGTACATCACAAGTAGTTAGGCCTTCATTAAGTACATTGTAATGGTCTTTTATTATAGCAATCTTATTCATCACTAACAATGGGCAGACAAGATCTCTAAAAACCTATCTATGTTTTATTTTCATCAGGTTAGACTCCTGTTTTTTTGTCTCTCTTATTCAGAAAACTGAGATCTAACAAACTAGGAAAGCTAAACATATTACATCGTGTTCTTCGTCTCTGCACTTTGCTCCCTGTAGAATAGATTTTAAGATACGGCTACTTACCTATAGATCATGGAATGCTTAAGAGCCAAATTACATCTTAGACCTTCTCTCTCAGTATACACCCTCTAGACCCCTCAGATCAAGAGTTCTTTAATTAATATTCTATGTGTTGCTTTTAATAAAAATATCTGGTCTGTTTTATGTGATGTTTTAATTTGTACACTTTATAACGCACTTGTTTTTCCATTTAGGTATGGTACATGGACGGCTACCACAACAACCGATTTGTTCGGGAATACAAATCCCTCTACGACTTCATGAATTCTGAAAACTTCACGTCTCACCGGCTTCCTCATCCGTGGTCAGGCACCGGTCAGGTGGTCTACAACGGCTCCATCTACTTCAACAAGTTCCAGAGCCACACCATCATCAAGTTCGACTTCAAGACCTCCGTCATCAGCAAGTCCCGCCAGCTAGATTACGCCGGCTACAACAACATGTACCACTACTCCTGGGGGGGGCACTCTGACATCGACCTCATGGTGGACGAGGGCGGGCTCTGGGCCGTCTACGCCACCAATCAGAACGCGGGGAACATCGTCATCAGCAAGCTGAACCCAAACACCCTGCAGATTATCAAGAGCTGGACCACTAACCACCCGAAAAGGAGCGCGGGCGAGGCGTTCATGATCTGCGGAACCCTGTATGTCACCAATGGGTACTCCGGTGGAACCAAGGTGTACTACGCCTTCAGCACCAACTCGTCCACCTACGAGTACATCGACATACCGTTCCAGAATAAGTACTCGCACATCTCTATGCTGGACTATAATCCTAAAGACCGAGCGCTATACGCGTGGAATAACGGTCACCAGGTGCTGTACAACGTCACTTTGTTCCACGTCATTCGCTCGGAGCAGGAGAGTTAGACAGCCAGCCTGTAACCTCATTCCAGACCTGGGTTCAAATGCTGTTGGATCACTTTGTAATACTTTAACGTTGCTATTGCTTCCGCCCGGAGGGCTAGATGGTTGGAAATGGCAGTTTAGCAATATGTTGGTTCCATTGCAAGTGGATGGGTCAATCAGGCCAAAACGAAGCAAAGAACATTTGAACCCAGGTGTGGTTGACTGTTGGATGTGTACTGTTAGAGTAGAGAGGTATCCTGTACGTTGCTCGGCAAACACGAAATGATTGTGATAATACGTGATGTAAAGGAAGTATATAAACAGGGAGTGAGGAGAAGTACGCAATAGGTCATGCCTTTCGTTTTTTAGATGATACAAAAAAAATCTTATAATGATTATGTTTTTATGGAAACAAAATGTAGACTTTTTTTTATTTGAACACGAACAAATAGTACACCTTATTCTATTGTAATGTGGAATTTAACTGCTTTAGAAGCGGGAGATTAAATGTTGGGTCTTGTTCATCAACCTGTTTCATACCAAACTGGGACAATAACATCATCATGACAATTCCCAGACACGGGCAGTACTCTAGTTCCGGGTGAGGTGAAGTTCCTTTACATTGTAAAGTACTCGAAGAATCCGGAAAGGACAAAATCCATCTATGTATGTATAATATATTCAAAAAGTATGATTACAGGATCACATGTAAAATATGGTCAAATGTAAAATTAAAGGGGAAACATCTTGAGCTTCGGCTTTCCATAACCAGCTGTGAAGTTGTACTAATGAGCCAATAAGGCAAATCACACACATCACAAAATCGTGGGGGGGTGGGACATTTTAAGGGTGATCAAATAATAAAAAATGTAGCAGTAATCTTTTCCATGAAACATTATTTCCTGCTTCTGTAAAAGTGGAGACATAGTCACGCTAAAGCCATGCTTCTCTGTGCAGGACATGAATCCAGTTGTATGTGTGTTTGTAGCAACATATCAGATGTTCTACTGGCACCTTGGAACATGTATCCTCTTTTTACTGCGCAATACAACATCTCAGGAAGCGATATAACGCAACCTCTCAATTGTATTAGATCACTCTTACAGACATTGTGGGATCTGATGATGATTGATGAATAAAGCCTACTGGTACGGTATAAAAAACATCCAGCCTGACCTCGAGTCCGTTACGAACTGCTGTAAATTTGTGAACACAGACTGAACACATTTAACGGTAAGACTGTTGGAAAGGATCCGGTTTAATCATTTTTTTTTCGTTGTGACGGTACTGTGGATTCTTTACTTTCTTTATTTTGCATGGGCATTTTGACTAAATTACACGGTTCCCTTCTTTGGATGTATTTTGCAATATTATGGTGATATAGTGCAATATTGTTAGGAGTTTTATTTTCTTATTGTCGTTGGCTGTGTTCCTGATGTTTGTATTGATATTTTCTGTGACGGCCTGTCTTTGTATTGATTGTATGGAAGGATTTTGTCTGGCTCATATATATTTCCGTCTGGCAAAAGAAAACTAGAACAATCACAAGAGAAGGTGCCAAACAATATATCTGCGAGCCGGTGATGAGTCCGGGATCTAGTTTCAATTTGACTTCAGAAGTCTGCTGACTGTTTGTTAGAGAGATCAATTGTGGCATCTGATCAGACTATGTTGAGCTTGCATTTGTGTTGTAACTGCAATAACATTCATATCAATAAACAAGATCTTTGTTCTACCATTGACTCTCGGTCCCAGAAATGAAACGGCTGAACAAGACAAATTGCCTGAATATAACCTACTTCTGCAATTTCATTGCTGCTATAAAATGCAGAGGTTTTCAGAATTGTGGGAGTGATGAATTGAGCGTTGATGGGTCAATCTCAGAGACATAAATCACTGAGAACCGGGTCAGACATATGATCACTGCAAAATGTGCAGGTTACACAATGACAGCGGCTCTATTAAACATCTGTTGTTTGATCGATATTTCAATAATGTACGTTCTACTAATATAATTGCAATAGTCAAATGAACATGCACAACTGTCTGACTGTAAAGGGGGCAAAAGAAAACACCAAGTACCCTACAACCCACAATTCCCTCTCCATGGGAACAGAGGTAGACTGTAATAACCTTGTCCTGGCACTGTAGGTCGCTGACTGAGCGTCAGCCACAACTCATAACACCCGTTTTTAGCTCTCCAACCGCTCTCCAACTCTCCCAACAGTGAGAAATGATTGGTTTCACTTTTGGAATAAAGATGATGAAGAATGGCTAAACCATATGGCCATCGGATGAAGAGAAACCCGACCTCTGCTATACGGGAGCGGTCCTTTGATTTACATGCTTAGTGAATTGTCATTCCTTATTGTCTTTGGGTCCAACCAACTCTTACTCTAGGAGGCAAACTGGCACACTCTTTAACGTACGTAGACACACGCACATGATATCGCCTGTGACAACCGACTGCAGTTGCACGGGTAGATAATGTTACATGTATGCCGTGTGAACCCAAACAGGCTATTTTTAATGTGGTGTACCGGCGCATGCTGGTACAAACCTCAGCCTCTGCCAGCGGTCGTATTTTAATAGCACACACCAGAGAGCGATGCATAATCCACTTATGGATGCTTTTGAATTTTCCCATCTCCCCACAGAGAGAATCAATCAGACGTTTATAGGGCACATGTTCCTCCACAGGAGAACATGCTCCTCCGACTCCCGCGCCCTGATTGCCTTCCTAGATACCGCTCACGTCGCATCTCGCCCGTAACTAGGTTTTTGTGAATAGTTAAAAAACGAGTCATATATTTATGTTTCCTTTGAAATGTTCTAAGGAGTTGGGTAGCCTGAAGCCTAATCCAAAAGCCATTCCCGGGTGACTTGCAATATCCTTACACTTTGTGAGGAACCCATTATTAATTCTGTGCCTTATGAGTTTCCCTGTTATTAACAATGGTCTAGGTATTCAGTTGTGTGTAATTCGATCAGACCAGAGAGAGAAAACCGGATGTCCATTCAGAAACAGAAAAATGTCAGCATTGTGTTTATCAGTCTAGTCACTCTGATGTTTAGACCATAGCAATAATCCATTATTGTATCTGTGTATTATTGATTTCATTCTAATTGTTTGTATTCGTCGCATGGCTCAGTCTCCCACCTTTTGATATTTCTTTGTGAATTAGCATCAGATCTGAGATCTTTACTTTTTAATGAGTAGACATGGGTGGACGTTTATTCAAAAAGCAGGTGTCCAATGTAAAGACTACAAGGATTGCTGTTTCATATCCCCTTTCAGAAATGTGTTCCAGTTAAATATGTAATAGTAAGCATTCTACAATACATCGCCGTTGTGAGAGCTGCCAACGAAGGCCAGTAGCACTAATCACGCGTCCCAAATAGAGAATAAATCTCTTCTCTGAGGAAATGCCTTAAATGTGCTCTTAGCTTTTCCAATCCTTCCCACATCAATTCTCTATTCAGTTTATATCCTCGTCATCCTCTTATAGCTTGGAATGGCATTCATTCATCCTTGATATTCTATCATTTCTAAGTATCTTAAATCTTCAACAATTTTCATAATTTACAAATGGATATGTAAGCCTGCGTATGTGGAATATGCAATATTCCATCTAGAGGTATGTACATTGGTTATTTTAAAATGAATAAAGCCCTCATTTCTCCCCTGTATTCGGGTTTAGAGGTTTAACTCCTGCATTACATCTGTCAAGGGTTAAGAAACACCTCTGTGCTGGACTCCAGAGTCACTACCGATAATGGCTCTCAGGGAAAAATACATGGTCTAAGTCTATTTTTACATAAATGCTTACAGTGTAAAATGAACCTGTAATACAACAACATTCTTTGATATACATCGTGTAACATGGTTTGGAGAAAACAAAATACAATCCGTGCATTTTGCTGACAATCAAATGTCAGCAAAATGTCAAAAATGACATAATATGTATGCAAATGCTCATCACTCTACTCTTTGGTTTGTGTACCAGAAACGCATGAATTGTGGACCAGTTTAGAAAGTGTCAGAGTATAGACCAGCTAACATTTAACATCAATGCACTCACTAGCTTAAATCAATTCGATATATGTGTATACCCATGCTATAACTCAGTTTGTGTAATGCCTCCCTCTCTGTCATGACGGAACACTCCTTCATGGATGCTAAGATGCTAAAATACAGGAACATTCCGTCATGGATGCTAAGATGCTAAAATACAGGAACACTCCGTTATGGATGCTAAGATGATAAAATACAGGAACACTCTGTCATGAATGCTAAGATGCTAAAATACAGGAACATTCCGTCATGGATGCTAAGATGCTAAAAAACAGGAACACTCTGTCATGGATGGTAAGATGCTAAAATACAGGAACATTCCTTCATGGATATTAAGATGCTAAAATACAGGAACACTCCATCATGGATGCTAAGATGCTAAAATACAGGAACACTCTGTCATGGATGCTAAGACGCTAAAATACAGGAACATTCCGTCATGGATGCTAAAATACAGGAACACTCTGTCATGGATGCTAAAATACAGGAACTTTCCGTCATGGATTCTAAGATGCTAAAATACAGGAACACTCTGTCATGGATGCTAAGATGCTAAAATACAGGAACTTTCCGTCATGGATTCTAAGATGCTAAAATACAGGAACACTCTGTCATGGATGCTAAGATGCTAAAATACCTGAACAATCTGTCATGGATGCTAAGATGCTAAAATACAGGAACATTCCTTCAGGGATGTTAAGATGCTAAAATACAGGAACACTCCATCATGGGGCAGGATGCTAAAATAAATGTTTAGCCTAAAAAAAATGCTAGCCCTCTTGAGAAAACCAGCAATTGATTGATTCTATATTGATTGATCCCATTGTTTTCATGTATTTCTAGTGGGCATCAGAATTTTCCCCAAACATCCTATTGATGTAATGTAAATGTCAATAAATTCACAATTCTGTGACATTGATCAGTTTTTCCTTATAATATCCATTTTTGTAAGTTAGCTAATTTCTTGGTTATCAATTGTTCCCCCATGTTTTCTCCCCCATATATCCAGAAAATCCATCTGCAGTAAAACTAGAACAGATAGTATTACATCAAGTATAACAATACACATTTTGTCACGGCAAGTGTGCTGAGTATTAGGAAAAAAGCTACCTTTTTTGTTGGGGTATTTTGAAACTTCCTAGAGAAACAGAGAATACATTATCATTTTGAACTGACTTTAATTACAACATTAATGAAATTGGAATGTAGTTTAGAGTTTTTCTAATCAGATAAATAACCATTAGCTCCAGGGCAACAGTAGCTGGGGGTGTCCTCTGTTAATGCACTCAATACTGTAAGCCGCTCTGGATCAGAGAATCTGCTAAATTCCTTTGATGTAACGCATCATGCAGAATTATAGCCTGGACTGACAAAATGGATGTGTAGACATGATAGTCGACTCAAAACAAATTACAAAATGGTAATATATCAACAGACTCGAAGAGTCTCAAGAAATGTACCTTGACCAATGTATAACAAACTGAAGATACACGAGATGCTAACATTTTCACCTCAGAACGTGTCATCCTTCTGTTGGTGTTTTTCCTTCGCTTTTCTTCCTATTCCTCACCAGTCACACAGAGTGCCAAGCGACACATACCACAGGACTTCAGCTCTGACATATGGCATCTGTAGTGCCTAGTGTGGCACACTGCCCTACTCTCAGCTGACTACATCCTGGAGCTCATCCACAAGGGCCACCAAAAGCCTAAACACATGAAGGTGTGACCGGGAGAACACCCATGTACTGTTCGGAGGAGGCGTCTGCTACCCTATAGAAACACTGTTCAAATATTACATACATCTAAAAAATATAACAGACTCACAGGTGAGACAACAGAACATTGTTCTGTGTTTCTGCATTTTTTCTACAAAGTTGGCCATCCGGATTTGCCACTGAGCTAGTTTATTAAAAAAAGACCAACAATGATTCCAGTTTCCAAAGAAGAGGTTGGGCGATATAATTGTAAACTCTAATCGGCCATTTGGCCGCGTGTTCACTCAGGATGCATCAATAGAAGGAGGGCAACGTTGGCAAACGAATCCTTGAGAGAGGGAAAACAGTCATGAATATTTAAAAGGCTTTCAAGATAAAGGAGACAAATACTCCTCAGTGCACCTTCATTTTCTTTTGCCGAAGCCAAGAAATGTTGAAGTAAAAACAGTGCAGGCACAGGGAGACAACCGTGGCATGGTTGAGCGCGTATACCAGCTTAGCCTCTATAATCAGGCATCAAGAAACAAAGCTCTGCTTGAACAACCTAGATGACAAGCCCTGCACTTAGTTCAAGATTGGGAAAACTCTCCCTTTAGCCTACTGGTAGAAAAAAGCTGCTATACTACAGCATTTGTTGCTGGGTTTTATTTTAAGCTAATGCAGCAAGAACCAACATATATAGTATATACGTTTTCCATTGGTTGCCTGTCTGTGGTGTTCGTTTTATGTCTATTAAATGAATATGGTACCTACGTAGTTCTGATACAATTTGTTTACTTGCTTTCAACTGAAATTAATAGATGGTATTTCTCTTTCTTCTCACTGGCCTGCTGTGGTGGGAAACTTTCTCTCAGGTTCTCCTCTCTTATGAAGAAATGGGTCCACAGCTTTTTGGGCAACGGATCCTTGAAATATGTTGATGATGACTATGCATTGTCTTTCCTGGTGGTCATTAATTACGCAAATGAACAGAAACCAAATGAGTGGGAGGAACGGAGTGAAACGTTGCAGAATGCTAGCAATTTGCAAAGCTAATCGAAAGGGAAGACAGGTACACAAGCTAGCGTATTAGGTGAGAGATGAGGCAGATGTACGGTGTTCCAACACTATAACTGACGAGTGGATCTAACATGCTTAAACCACGGCTTGAGGTTCAGAAAAACACCAGCTCAGCAGGCCTTTACTCGATTTTGTTCCTTCTTGGCTCTTGCTCTTTCCTCGCAACCAATAGACGTTCCAAAAGTCCATTCTGATATGTGAAAACACTCAATAAACCAAAATTGCACTACATGGGTTCTTTAACGTGACGATTAAAATACTCGGATGTATTGTAAAAATCGACAGAATAGAAATGAAGTAAGATATTGATGCAAAGCTGCAAGATGAGCTATTACAAAATATGTCTAGCAGGTCTACCTTCAGAGGACACGTTATGTAAACAAAATGCAGCTCAGTAGCATATTTTGCTTGTCTATATATTTGACTTGACTTTCTAGAAAATATCCGTGTCACGTACACTAGTCCTCTTTGAATAATTTTCCTGATAATAACCGACGATGGCTCGTCTTGGCAGTAAACTAACGCTATTCTTTTGTTCCTTCGCCCTCAGGTGAGGAAGCACCGCCCCTTTCTAAGGAATTACTTGCCTGTCGAGCATCTTCGTTTTGACTAGGAATCAAACCAGCAGTGTCATAAGAAGTTATGTAAGTACTGTTATAGAGCAGCAATGGTGGGCACGTCAGGATTAGATTTGTGGATCAACTGTGCGTGGAGGACAAGGAGACAGCCCCATCTGCTTTGTTTTAACACACACACATCCACACACACACACACACACACACACACACACACACACACACACACACAGTGTAGGCCTAAAGAATATTGGCTGTCAAAATGAATACTTCAGCCATAAAACAAAACAAATGACGTAGTAAAAATATCAAAGAGACTGCAGAACATTCACTGTCATTGTCTGGTGACAGTGTACTACTTTATGGTTGGTTCATTGTGGCTGTTGAATGTCAGGACAGCCTCTAAATTGGCTTTGTTCTGGGTGCGAGATCTGTGTGTGTGTGGGTACAAATATCTGACAGGAACTAACAAGATGCACAATTATGTGAAATGTGAGGTGCCTAGATGAATATATTCTTTCAGGGCACATTCTGTGTCACTTCTCTAAAGCACCTGCATGCTCTCTTATGGAATTTTTAAATTAGCAAATTAACAAATGTACTTACTTACAAATTAGCTTATGAAATGTAATTATTTGAAATGGCAAATGTTTTCATCTTATCTGTTGTATTGTTTTGTTCTTCACTGTATAATTTGATGTGATTTGAAAATGGAAAACTAATAAATATATTGTTCAAAAACTGATGGGAACATGAAAACCTTTCTGTAATTCATTATTAACTTTGTAGTAGCACAACACACTCCAGGTATGGGCATCGAGCTATCCCAATCAATTCTAAGAGAGCAGCTTCTAGTTTTGGGCCAGAGTTATTTATGTTGTTTTTATGCATGTGCTGTTCACCTGGGATTGCAATGATCACTTCTAGAGTGATGTTATTAGCACACATGAAGGGGTATTGCCCATGGTAGTCCATGAGGTCAGAAAGAGGTCATTAAAGGTATTCACGTGCAACTTCTAAAATACAAGTGAAAACAGATCTGTTGAAATAGTCTTGTTTTGTCTGTTGCTTGGGCCCCAGACTGCTATCAAGAATAATGAAGCCCTGACTTAGTTGGCTGTCCAGATCTTGACCCACTTCATCAGCATTTAGTGTTAGAAGCTGGCAAGCCACCTTTAGAATCAGATGAAATCTTTACTAACAGCACTGTTTCCATACAAACCCTTCAGTCACCACACCACCTGACACCACACTAGACCACATTCATCTTTCTTGCCCAGTTATGTCTCTACAGAGAGGAGCATCAGCTAATTATATCAAATGTGAATATTTCGACTATTTTCCTGTGCTGTGATCGACACTCAACCGATAAGTACAGTATGTCTTTGATATCATACTAATAGGAGCAGTGTACAGTTAAAATGGTAATTTAAACATACAGATTACTTGGGAATACTGCCGCTTTATTGGAAAATACAGAAAATAGGAACTCACTTTTATCTATCTCTGCTATAGTTTTAAATATACTATTGTTTTTCTAAGTTCATCGTGAAACCACAATACAAATGTCATTCTTTGAGCGAACCACAACACTTTTTTATGGCCAATAAAATCACGACAAGCTCTGAAAATCTGTCTTACACAGACAATCCCTAATACAAGCAGACCAATTAAAGTATTATTAGAGAAGACAGTCCTGTCCGACAATCCAGGGAGCCTCTCAGAGCTATTATTTCTGAATCCCGAAGCATAGACAGCCTGTTATAAAGCATCAACAAACTGGGTCCAGTGCTGAATACTTATGCCTTCTGTGTTAGCATTTAGCACATAGCCTAAGAACAGTCATAAATAGCCGGTTTATAATCCTATACAGAATGTGAGTTGTAGATTATATCTGTCACACTTGTTAACCTGGAGAAACAGAGAGAAAACAGCAACAACATGCTTGTCTGGATATCTGATCTGAAGCAATCCAGAACATCTGTTAAATACTGTTCCGAGCAACACCTTTAGACTCTGAAAATGTGAAAAAATTATGAAAAGGAAAGAACAGACGGCCGCCTTGTAATTTACACCTGATAGCTCTGACAGAACCAGCCAGATGTGATTTTGATTCCGTTCACTGCCATGGTATTGCAGTATTTCAACCACACTGCCAGCTCTAGCCTGTCAGATTTTTGACAGTCATTACTGAGCTGAAAATGTCTCTTGTCTCCCCAGAGAGAAAAAGAGCTCTGCACACTAAAACAAAGGAAAATGTGTCTGTGGCCGTGGGAGATGTTCCCATGTGCGTTACCTCCTAATTATGATCTGTAGCAGACGGAGGAACTGTAAGATTCGAGATGGTTGGAATGTGCCTAGACAGAACCATTGGAACCGGACACACACGGATTGATAGGGTTAATGACAGATAGTTAGATACTACAATTTTGAAAATGTTACCTGCTTATGGAATGTGCTCTATGGTATTGCACACTGTGTCGATAATATTGCTTAGACATTTGACAATAAAACTCGTTGTCTATAGTGCATGGGCTCCCCAGATGTGTTCAGTGGTTCTCGTAACAAACCCACAATTTATGTAGTGCCAAAAACAGAGGGCTATGGCAGTATAAATGGGAATCATTGATCCACATCTCAGAGCATCAAATCGAATGTCTCAAAATCGAACAAGATGATTTGCCACTGATTTATATTTTCTTGTTACTTATCTTGGTTCACCAGTTTCCTAGCAACCACAGTAAGACAATATTGTAATACTTGTGTTTTCATGGCCCAGTTTTTTTTTTCAGAATTCAGGAGGGTTAA
The DNA here is from genome assembly GCA_029465975.1 of Dallia pectoralis. NCBI lineage: Eukaryota > Metazoa > Chordata > Actinopteri > Esociformes > Umbridae > Dallia > Dallia pectoralis. The sequence goes on along the minus strand of CM055737.1, from coordinate 10,621,218 downwards.
AAATAACTACATGGATCAATTAAACCATAGATGTAATATCTACTAAATTGTTGAAAAAGCATAAGATATTCTGTTTTATAGGTTCTGTGAGTTGGATGAATTCTTTAAGTTGTCCACAGTCTCAAGGGACACGAAATCTAAACTCATCAATCTCTTTGAATCATGTGCCAGAAATATGCTCTACAAGATGTTGTTTGATCACCACCTAGTGGCCAAAACTGATTCTGAGGGAAGGTCTCTATTAACATGAACAGACAGAAATTAATGCCACCAATAATGTGAGACCTAAGTTCTGTATTAACTGATAAAAGGTATGTCATGAATAAAACCCGAATTGTATGATCAATAAAACATATGAGAGTTAATAATCATGAACAAATATTAATTACAATGAAAAACAATTAGGCAATGTTTAGCAATGCTTTCAATTCTTCTGACAATTCTCAATGCCGGAGACATTATGAAAGTTGATCCTGTCTTGAAACATTGGGATGGTGTTGTGTGTGGCGATTTGGCTCTTTTCAATGGATGTGTTGAACCCATTGTCTCTGAACATCCCACTTTTCAGCATGTGTTCTGAAAACTTTCGGTGGCTGCCATGGAAAGATGTCTGTTGGGACAGGAAATAACACACCCACTGATCAATCCAAAGAATCACCTTTCAATTGTTCACATTGTTTCTCATGCTGATTATGGCATCATTCTTACCGGCATTTCATGAAACGTCGGTCCCTTGTTTCCATATATTTGATTGGATGTCCGGTAGAATGGGTGGTTATTCTTGGTACTAAGTTAAACAATCACCGGATCAGTTTTACAACGTTGCAAACATACATTTTACTAGTTAAACGCAGTGCATTCAATATTGAATTTATACAAGAAAAGTCAAATTATTAATTATATTTTCTCAATAAATACTTTTTTAACTGTCATAGAGTGGTCCAAGTACAAAGAAGAAAATATAAATAATTTACAGTATTATATTAAACTGCACCAGAAAAAAAACAGAAACTTTACCGGGCCTTAAAGGTTGGAATACCCAAATATATTATGGTGTTGTATTATAATACTCAGACAGTTCTTAGAGTGCATGCGTGCAATAATTCATGTAGATCTGTTACAGCCAAATTCACAACAGGATGTCCGTTTAAGTAAAGTAGGGTTAGAGTACAGACAGCTCTGGTCAGTGGTGATAGGAGTGGATTATGGTTGTGCATCATAATCTGAAACAGTTGACAGGTGGAAACATTCCTATAACCTTAACAACAATATTCACACATTAGGACCACCTTATTCCTCGTTAACATTTTGTGTGATTTTTTTTTTAACATTTTCTGTGATTGTGCCACTATCTGGTCGAGTTCCCACTCAATAACAAGTGAGATTTATTTGCAGGAGGGATATATCTGTGTCCCCCTGTAGCATACAGATAGAGATGTATAACTTACTAGAAACACCATCCGATTGCTCTATTCCCATGGGGACATTATAAACCCCGACTTCCGGGATCAGCACCACTCACCTGTATCCATGAAAGCACTCCGGGTTATTAAACCGTGCAGGTAGACGTTTGTCCACATTGTAAACATCACTGGTTTTCATTGGCTCATGGTCGTTTGATGGACGAGTTTCCATTTCGTCTCCAGGATTCATGATTGTGAATGATTATACCGTCCAGATCCACACGACACAATAAGCCCTCCTACTGGTTGCTACCAACACACAAGTAACTAGGTGACGTCATCTAAGTGATGTGGGAATTAATAGAGCTCGAGTAGGAAGTGAATGAACGTGACGTCACTGTGTCACTATGGTCAATGCGTTTAAATTCCCATTGTTAGGATTTAATTACAACATTATATGTACTTCCAATAAAGATTATATTCAATTGAACAGAATAGTCTTTCACTTTTATTGCTGTGTTTATTTATATCATTGTATTTATTAAAACAAGATCAGATTCAGATCAATTGACATACAAAGCCCTTAAGCCACCAGTCACAAACACAGGGAATTCATTTTTGCAATAAACATTTAGAGTTATAAATTATTTCACAAATAGGTTTGGATTTTTCTTTGAATAAAGCATTAAGTGCTCTGAATGTGTCCTTATGGTTATCACCAACACAGTAGGCCTCACAGCCTATACGTGTAACAATATACATATATTTATTTATTATATATAGTAAGATATATAGTAAGCAGTTTAACAATTAATGTTGGAATCAAATGTCTTAAAGATTCAAATGCAGCTTTCAGAGTTGGGATCCCTGCAGTGGTAACCAGAATCACAGGGTCAGGTTTCCGGTCCAGTTATATAGGGTGACTTGTGACAGCCACGATGCATTATTACTCACGGTACGAGTTTGAGACTGGCCTAGCGCGTACCAAAAGTAATAATGGACCGTGAAGCAGGCAGAAACTAACATATCTTCAAGTATCTTCTGTACTTGCTCTGGCTACGAGGAGCCTACAGTCCTCAATCCCATCACTTGTTCGTATAGGTTTGCCTACATGTCACGTTGAGGTTGGAGGTTGAGATGTTATAGCTTCCATACACCCTGGGGGATCTGAAACAGGGGTGGTGGTTAGTCTTCATATTTAATCAGAGGATATATTATAAGCGTTAACAATAACCAATATGCATACGCATTTTAAATGACAAAACAAGATACTGACTATAGGCTACCTACAAACACAAATGTCCCACTAGGTCTTAATCTCAGTAGATGGATACTTAACCTTGCTGCAACAATTTATTTTAAAAGCAAACGCGCGCGATTCAATATAATGAATTCGTGGACAATATTTCATTTAAACATTTTTTGCATTAATCCAATTAAAAACAATAGAATGCTTGTTTTTGTATACTGTCAATTTACATGTTTGCATATCACACAACAATAAGGCTATGCTACATGTTAAAATGTTTCAGGTAAAAACAAACACAAGATATAGAGAATTATTATCTTATACTCCCAACTTACCCACAAATGGAGAGCACAGTGCCAACCGTCCTGACTATCTTGATAAATGTAGACCCCAACTACATTCACCGACCTTTAGGCCGGCTGCATCGGATCTCCCACGTTGGGTTCACCGCCACTTACAAGCACGCATTTTACTATAGTGTTCCTTCGCTGTCGAATGCAGAATGCCTGCCTCTGTTCAAAGTGCTTTTTATGCACACCTCCCTCTCCAGGCCGGGAACTGGACGGCCATTCCAAAGCCGGAATTCCTGTGTGTGTTTCCAACTGATAGGGAAGTGCAAACACCCTCTATCCTACTGAAAAATGCTTCACGAATGACATCTTCAAAGACCTACGTGCTGTCTTGCATCCAAGTAGGTTATTTAGCTGCATAACGTATACTATATTTTTGTCTGAAAAAACTACTATACACTGTAGTTATACTGCAGTCAGCAAGCCGAATTAATCGCAATGTGGTCATAAGAGGATGTTCAGAAAGTCGGTAAAAACTGTGCTGAATATGAGGTCATGTAAGTTACTATGTAACAGACCTTTACTCAAAACTACAAATCTGCATTATTATACACATTATCCACACTGTTGCATCGACCCTCGATCGAATGGCCCTAAATCTTATGATGCACGTCGTCCTTTACTGACACGTGAACAATTTAAATTTGTATCCACCAATAGAAATAGCACCTTAGTATGGTAATGAGAAACAAGTAAGGTGTGTGCAGTATAAAACAATATCAGTACTGTTGTACACCATAAAGGCTAGGGCTTGAATAACCACACACTTGTCCAAAACCATTACTGTCTGAGGGATACGTCTGTGTGGAGTGAACACAGTGATTTATCCTTAGGGTATGTGCCGTTGGCCTTCATAAAACCTGGTCAGGCTGCCTTTGACGCAGATCCTTTTCCTGTGATAGGAAGACTTTGTATTGTTCTTATGGCCCAGAGAGTAGTATCGCCATCCTCCAGTCACTTCCTGCTTCCTCTCAGACAGGAAATGCTGCATTGCTATTTTCCAACAAGAATCCAGATTTAATTTCAACTCTGCAACTTCTAAAATTCTGAGAAAAAAGAACTTGTGGACCCATTTACCCGTCCCCGGTAAAGGAAGGTTGCCTTATTACCGTGTGTCAAATGCACATACACGGTAGACTGGGCCAAGATCTACTGCGGTTAGCACAATGTAAATGGATGATATTTAGAGTTTAAAATGAATTCATACTACATGCAAATGTTTCAGCAGTCTAATTATTTACAATGTCTTGGAGGGACTGAATTTAAAGCCAATATCATCACTGCTGGTAATGTTTCTTTTTTTTACCTTTAGACCGTCTAAAAAAGGAGGGGCGTGGTGTCGAGAGCAATCAAGAGCAGTGTCCGAATTTCCTCGTGTGAGGAGCCAAACAGAAATTCCAGACTCCCCAGGGCACGGGGCCCTCTTCCTCTTCAGAGAAATTCCTCGTAGTGGTGTGGCTCACCTTCCTCAGCCAAGGCAGCAGTAACAGCGCCATTGTGTAATTTAGGGCGCAGATCAGGAACATAATGTGCACAAAATGCCCATATGCACACATACCGTTCAGTTTTGCCCCGCGGCTGCATCTGCGTGAGCATTTAAGCTTGGCCGGGTCAAATAGCACAGCTTGTTTAATGATTGTGGTTCATTCATGCTCTGTGTCTTTGTGACCATGCATTAGTAGAGCAGGCAGGCATTCAAAATGGGTTTAGTCTATTAGTTAGGGACCCGTGTAGGACTGAAGGGAGCTAATAAGGGGCCAGAGGGAGGGGTGTAGAACAGGATGTATGTGGGTTGGGATGCTTGAAACAACCCAGTTCTCAGAAACACAAAGCCAGAGAGCTGCTGGCTAAACCCAGGCAGTAAGATAATCACTAAACACGTTTGGAATTCCTTAGCTTCCAGCTCTGAGGCGCATTGGATTCAAAAACCTCAAAATTAAACCGAGAACAAATGAAGGAAGTGACGTTAGAACGTCTAACTTTATCACGGCCTGGCAGTCTTCACCTGCTGAAGTAATCGCTCTCGCACACACACACTCACCCCCTATCCGTTCAGCTTCCTGAGCCCCGGTCACTACCTTAAACTAAACCATGGACCCTGGCATGACTAAAGTATAGGAAGATGTTAGACGGTACTTAGCAAATCTGTTAACCAAACATCAACTCAACTTGCAGAAGTTTGTCACTTCCAATCTGTCCAGCTGAACCAAACCAAACCCATCCAAGCCAGTGCCCAATGGCGTGACATTGAGAGGGTGAGAGTATATGGACTTGTATTCATAGTGTATTCATATTTATTAATATGTGATGTGCTTGTTGATGAAATTTAGATTAAAGTATTAAAGTAAAATAATGCAAGCCAGCCCTGACACATAATCACTGACACTCTATCGTTCTGTGTGAACGGATCAGTAACTCAAATTGGCTGTGAGAAATATGACACCTAGCTGTCTGACTAGAGGTGTCAAGGCAATCTTGACAGTACATGTAAAAAAAGGACTTTTCGGAGACAAATATTTTGTTTTTATGAGGAACCTCACTGACATGGAAAGAAATGTTAGTACTACATTGTATGCATTTCTCCAGAATATAATACATTTCTTAATTTCGTTGTCTCCTTAATTTCCAGACTCCAACATAGTATATTACACTTCAAACGTAATTTCCAAGAGAAACAAATCCCAACGTGGAGTTACAAAAACTATTCTCTTTGAAATATATAAACAGGCATTATTTTACTATAAAATAAAATGAAAGAAAGGACATGAATCCAAGCTATAGCATAGTTATCACATCACACAGCTGAGTAAATTGTAATGACATCCTTACTATCAACAGTCAACAAACAATAGTTGCTTTCGCATCAGTTGTGCTGTGTACTGGTACGTTTTCAAAAAGACAGTACACAGTGAATTCAAAGCACAAAATACTTACAGAATACACTGAGACTTAAGTTCGGTAATATGCATCTCTTTATCAATGGACATACAAATGCTTAAGTTTGTCAGCTGGAGGTGGTCACCAGCTGATGTAAAGAGCAGCAGCTCCGTTATATACTGTACCTCAGTTAATATAAATGAAAGCTTGAAAACTTAAAAAACGGCAGAAATATATAAAACTGACAGTATCTTTTTGGGAAATACTGCAACCGCATGAATATATCAAGAATTCAAGGAGAAAACAAACTGCTCATGCGTTGATGAAACAAGTACAAAAAAAATCAAATATCTTCAAAGTTACAAAACCACAGGCACAAACACAGGGCAGGAGATAGACGTGGTGGGACATCACATGTGATGAGGTAACCAAAAAGAGATCCAGTCTGCCCCCTGCCTATAGGACTGGCACAGGCAAGAAAACAGTGCAAGCATGCATGCGTAGGAAAACACAGCGCCAACCGGAGAAAAGCTACTGCCACCACAAGTAGCAAGAGAGAGTTGAAAAGAAAACAGAGTGAGAGACAGAGAAAGAGAGTTGTGAGACGATCGCCATGGCTACTGCCTGTGTGTGGGCGTGTAGCCAGAGAGAGGAGCTGTCACTCACGTGCGCATTGCTAGGCAATAGGAGAGGGCCAATGAGTGAGGAGTCTGTCGTCTCCATTCAAATTGTGTGCTTATCAGTAACCCTGCACTGACTCCTAAAAGTCAGAGGATAACACAATGCACTCATTTACCACAGTATCCAACGAGGCGCTAAAGCAATCAGTGTTTTTATTTTAATGTATGATCAGTATATAGTATAGCCCACAGCTATATACCTTAATGCACATATATGGGTTATGGTGACACAATACTGTGTTAATAAATCAGGCACGGAATTGACTTCAACTGGAGAAGCAGAATCACTGTTCCAGAGTAAAGATTTGTTTGTTTCCGTTTCCTCCCGAGTGACAGAAATGTCGACCTGATTTCTAAGTGGCGCAGACAGAATGCCACACGTTTTCTGTGCCACAGGGATTAACCAATTGTATTCTGGCCAAGTGGTGGTGTTTAACATGTTCTATTTTGCTGTAGTGTTTGTCTTAATGGTGGATTGAATGCAGGTTTAAGTGTCCTCAATGTGTAACAAAGCTGTCTCCGACTCCCCTCGCCTTAAACATGTGCTGCCCCTAGGGGCCAGGTACAGAAGTACAACAAGCAGCCACGACATGAAATACTTATCTCCAGTTAGAAAAAACAAGAAGCAAGCTTGCAAAAACAATCAATAGGAAAATTACTCCAAATGGTGTTTGCCCAACAATGTGTTGTTTTTGCTCCGCTCAAAAGAAACCCACAGTGGATTTCTGTACTGGGTCGCAAATTGGACCTGCTTTGCACCTGGTCCCTTTAGTCTGTCGTCTCTCTGACTACAGTTCTAAGAGGAGTGCGCTTTTGGCAAGGACCTGTGCCCTGCCGTCCCTGTGCGTGCCAAAGACTTAGGAATCTGCAATAAAGAAAAAAAGCAAAGAAAAAGCAAACAAACAAACAAACAAAAATCACACAAGACATGTTAGAGGTGATGCATTAAGACAAGAGGAAAGTAATTCCATGACATTCCTTGACATTTGAACAATCATTTTGGCAGTTCGCAAAAACGTCCTGGCTTACATTGCACGAGTACACGTTTCTGACCATCAACAGCAAATCAAAGTAGAGAAAACCTGAGGCTGCATTTGTTACTTTTCAAAACAGAGGAGCGCCATCTGGTTGCACTGCTGTCACTCATTCATTAGATCTGGCTAACTTTGACTTATTAATTGATTGTAGCATGCAGAACAACTTAATGTTAAATAAAGCAGGCAAACATAGCAAAAAATAAATGAACCACATGCCGATGATTGAATGGTGGTGATGGCATTACCATGTGTCATACAATGAAATGAGCATCAGTCTTTCCTGAACGCTACTGACAACCTGGCATGATATACAATAGTTTAGGCTCTTCAATTAAGCACCTTTGCCATATTTTGGAAAGGGTCAACAACAGCTTAGCCAAGACAATATGCTTGTATTCTGTTGTTACTAATCAGATAGCATGCAAGTGTGTCTTTTTCTAAATATCACATTGCTTCTTTGCCGTGTAAAAATGCAGGTCCGCTTTAAAACTTTAAAACATGTCCACATGCAACAGCTGATTTAGAATGCTTCTCCACGTCTCAGTCATCCACAGGCTTCACAGTCATCCACAGTCATCCACAGGCTTCACAGTCATCCACAGGCTTCACAGTCATCCACAGGCTTCACAGTCATCCACAGGCTTCTCAGTCATCCACAGTCATCCACAGTCTTCACAGACATCCACAGTCATCCACAGGCTTCTCAGTCATCCACAGTCATCCACAGTCTTCACAGACATCCACAGTCATCCACAGGCTTCACAGTCATCCACAGTCATCCACAGGCTTCAGTCATCCACTGGCAAAAATGGAAGCTGCTCAATAACACTACTATGTACTCTGCATGCAAAGCATCTGAGGCTAAAAGAGGCCAACTTGCATACAAATAGGGCCTCTTCAAGCATGCAATAATAGCTATTCTCACTAGAAACTGTTATGTTTACTGTACATACTGTCAATATTTTTTGGTCTAATAAATTAAGAAATGTACATCGGTTATTACCATGAGCGTTAAAAGCAAGGTGGTACTGACATCAAATGTGGGCCGAGTCGGTTCTGACAAACACATCCACACCTCATTAAACACACAGAAAGTAAAAACACTTCTCCAAAATTAGAATGGGTGCAAGATGACGGAACGTAAAAAGCACAAGTACAAATGTGAATGCAGTCCGGTGTTCTGCAAGTTCCATCTGAAATGATTCTGGGATGTTTTGGAAAAAAACACCAGAGTTCGGAGGGGGGCGTTAAAACGTCAGGATGTTTCTGTTTTGTCTGTCCACCCATTGCCTCTCTCTCATAGAATGACAATTATATGTACGTCATAGCACCTTTGGCGTTTGTGTCGAAAAAGACCTTGATGTAAGAAGTGGGTACATATCCCTCTTCATCTTGGTTCCGTCGGACCCGGGTCCATCCGTCACCCTTGTCTTCCTCTATCACATACAGCAACTCGCCCTCTGCCATGGAAATGGTGCCTTCGTTCTGACCTGGAAAGGAAACACGGATGTTTCATTTTACAGTTGAGCGCCGTCAAATGTTCCTTTTTCCAAATGACCACGGCTGCACCGAACGGGGGACAGTTTCTTTTTTACACTACTGAGGAAGACGCAAAGCCCCACGTTTGTTGGTGAACATCGAACCATGAATGATGCGATGAACACATTTTTTACTCTTGATCTGCATGGAAATGTTTTTAGCCGACTGGTTACCACAAAGGAAGGCCCTCCCTGCTTGTTCGTATTTATCTAAACCAGACTGTTTTGAAAAACAATTAAACTGTCAATCTTAAAAAAAGACACACACACCTTCGAAAGGGTAGAGTGATTTGCAGGTCCCGATCGTTGGGAGTGGGTCGTCCTCGTCAAAGTCATCATCAAACTCGGTACTCCGAGATTTCAGGTGATGCTCTGTGCTGTGATCTTCTGTGTAGCTGCCGTCAGGGCTAACCAAGATCAACAGACCAAGAACATGAATACGGTATAAGCAAACCCAAACATCAGATCATCCAAAGTTGCCCTGAGACACAGGTCCAATTGAAAAACCCTTATATTTGTAGTAGTACAAAAAAAACACTGACTTAAACAGAAGCAACAAGCATAAAACAATTGTCAGTTCAATTTGATGGCGATCTTGAGATCATATTAGCCAGCTAGCGCAACATTTTTAGTTTTCTTTCAGTTGTTATTGCGATCGTCAACACACTCTAGCTGTATCTAGTTGACTATTTTTTTGTGTACCTCTCTCGGTTGACTGGGGCACAGTTGTTGTTGACGGGTGTGGTTGCCTGGGAGTCATAAAATTCACTCTGTCGTCGCTGTGGATCGCCCTTTTCCGTTAGCCTGGTCTCCGCCTCTAACAGCCAGGCCTGCAGACCCACATCAAAGTCGTAGACTTTATTTGTACAATCAGGAATGAGAGACAGATGAGGAGAAAGACTGAGATGGACGTGGCAGAAATGGGATTTGTAACACGAACTCAGACCAGATAATAGATCGTACTCTGTATAAAACATGACCTTTTAAACACGCATTGACATGAAGTTTCAACTTACTTCATGCTTCCGTGCATCAAGTTGTAGCTTGTCAATATTTTGACCGATCTCCTCTAGTCGTTGATCCAGACTACCCGGGTCACCCATGTGTGGGTTCTTAATGTACACATCCTTCATTTTGGTCAGAGCATCTCTTTAATACAAACATGAACATGCCTTAAGTATTCAATCATCCTGTGCTTATCTAGACCAGTGAGTTTTTAACACAATGTATAGATTTGGCTTTCATAGAAACGTTGACTCTCATTCATTTGCGGTACCTCTGATCTATTTCTTTTTGTAATTCCTTGTTTAAGTCAGCGATTCTGGCATGGAGTTTCTTCCTCCTCTGTTCGGGAGGTAGATGACTACAATCTTCCGGGCCAGAACCCTATGAAAAACAAGCCACCAAAAATACAATCAACACCTAGACGTACACTGCTGTTCAACGGTTTGGGATCAGAAAGAAAAGTCCATCAAAATAACATAAAATTGTTTAGCAAAACAGAATAGATAGTTTTTGGTATACCTGTTGATTTTGTCATTTATTATTGTAGCTGGAAATTAATGTCTGATTGTCAATTGAATATTTACATAGACTGAAGCTGTCAGTGGAGGACCTGGTCACCTCTTCACTGTAGACGTTAAACTGGTGTTTTGCGGGTACTATATAATCAAGCTTCTTTTTCTCAAACTAAACACTCTAATATATTTGTCCTCATGCTCTGTTGTGCAACAGGGCCTCCCACAAGTGTTTCTATTCCGGTTAGAGCCAGTTGGTGCTATTCTGTAAAGGTAGTAAACATTTTATATGACATATTCAGTTTCTTGGCAATTGTATCAGCAAACCCAACGTGCCAGTGGCCACTGATAATGGGCCTCTGTACTTCTATGTAGATATTCCATCTAAACACAGCCGTTAGTCATTTACAACATTAACAATCTCTACGCTTTATGTCCGATGAATTTAATGTTATTATGATGGACAACAAATGTGCCTGTCAAAAACACAGACATTTCTAAGTGACCTCAAACCTTTGAACGGAAGCACACACAAAGACACAACCCTATTTGCAGAAACCTAAAGCCATGGAGCAGTGACTTTATATGGTTTTATGCTTCACGTGTTTCAACATCTAAAACCACATGTTGGATTTGACCGGCCATGGGTGCATTAAAAAACCCTCTAGTCATCAACCATCTAAAGAGTTTCGATGGAAACAGTCGTGCTTACCAGTTTGAGAGAAAGCTTTCCAAGGAAGAGAGGTGATGGGACAAAAAAGACAAAATGTCAGACTTGTGAGACACATTTATGAAACTGTACAAGCAGATGCAGCAATGAAGGCTTGTGGATATCAGGATATGTGTCATGTCAGTCTGAACTGTTTCGTTCACCACTGGCAGCACACTGTCCACCTGCAGTTTAACCTACAAGAGTTAGTGGATTGGACACGGCAGCAGAGACGCACAACTTCCAAAAGATCTTCCCTGGGTTGTAGACCGTGTTGCATGGTATTCAAACGGAATCACACTGAGCCTAACACTGAGTCTAACACTAATCCTAACACCGAGCCTAACACTGAGCCTAACACTGAGCCTAACACTGAGCCTAACACTGAGCCTAACACTGAGCCTAACACTGAGCCTAACACTGAGCCTAACACTGAGCCTAACACTAATCCTAACACTGAGCCTAACACTGAGCCTAACACTGAGCCTAACACCGAGCCTAACACCGAGCCTAACACCGAGCCTAACACCGAGCCTAACACTAATCCTAACACAGAGCCTAACACTAGTCTAACACAGAGTCTAACACTGAGCCTAACACTGAGTCTAACACAGAGTCTAACACTGAGCCTAACACTGAGCCTAACACTGAACACTGAGCCTAACCTAACACTGAGCCTAACACTGAGCCTAACACTGAGCCTAACACTGAGCCTAACACTAATCCTAACACTGAGCCTAACACCGAGCCTAACACTAATCCTAACACAGAGTCTAACACAGAGTCTAACACTGAGCCTAACACTGAGCCTAACACTGAGCCTAACACTGAGCCTAACACTGAGCCTAACACTGAGCCTAACACTGAGCCTAACACTGAGCCTAACACTGAGCCTAACACTGAGCCTAACACACTGAGCCTAACACTGAGCCTAACACTGAGCCTAGAGCCTAACACCGAGCCTAACACTAATCCTAACACAGAGCCACAGAGTCTAACACTGAGCCTAACACTGAGCCTAACACTGAGCCTAACACTGAGCCTAACACTGAGCCTAACACTGAGCCTAACACTGAGCCTAACACTGAGCCTAACACTAATCCTAACACTGAGCCTAACACTGAGCCTAACACTGAGCCTAACACTGAGCCTAACACTAATCCTAACACTGAGCCTAACACTGAGCCTAACACTGAGCCTAACACTGAGCCTAACACTGAGCCTAACACAGAGCCTAACACAGAGCCTAACACTGAGCCTAACACTGAGCCTAACACTGAGCCTAACACTGAGCCTAACACTGAGCCTAACACTGAGCCTAACACTGAGCCTAACACTGAGCGTCTCTAGTCACGGCGTCACGTTCAGTCAGTCCGTCCGTTCATAATCAACTTACCCCACGCTTCAGACTCCGTAAGCATTGCATTTTATGTTTAGAGGTCATGAACTCGTTGAGGCGGTGGGAGAGGGGCTCCTTGGACTGCTGGGGAGACTGGGGACCATTGGACACGGCACCCGGTGAGGGGGAGGTGGGAGGGGGCGGGGGAGGCTGGCGCGGGGAAGCTAACAGAGACATAAGCTATGGGTAAGGGTCATGGAGCGGTGGTAAACGATAAGAGAATGGGAGATGGGAAAGTAATACAATGATGGAAGGACAACAGAAAGAATCTGGTTATCAACACAAGACAGCAGCTACAGTTAGGAGCAGTACATGAGCATGTTATAGCATGATGACAAGTGAACATTGTAGCCAACACTTACGCCTTGTTCACACTGGGCAGTTTGAAATTAATTTCACCACAGTTTCTTTTCCGCTTTTGTCTGAACAGTCAAAAAACACTTGGAATCGGTTGTATCAAACTAGCCATGTAACTTGTGTCAGAAAGGTACGATCAAATGCAGGGTGTTCCCAAAAGTACATGTATCATATCATATTTGTTAGCTTGTTAATTGTTCAATGTTTTGCAGCAAGATCCACAGCAGGCTATCGGGTTGGCTGTTAAAGCTGGTCAAAAGGAATAATTAAAAGCTGGATAATCTTATCACCTCAGAATTTAACACACCAGAACCAATGTATTTATATTGTGTTCTGTGATCCAAAGGTTCGTATTTGTAACTTTAGGATTCCAAAACAAATGTGAAAATATGAGAATTTTAAAACAAAGCCATGCAGTGTGACCGAAGCATAAGATCACTTTTAGAATTAATTCAACATTTAAAAACAAATCACTCCACTCTCCAGTTGCACATCGGCCAAAGAGTAGAAACATTATGGACTTTGTGGTTCCACATTGAGGTCCCGGTTGAACGTGACCTTGGGCTGCCAACAACATCCTACATGGGGTAGTGGACTGTGTTGTTAACCGTGTTGTTAACCGTGTTGTTAACCGTGTTGTTCACCGTGTTGTTAACCGTGTTTTTCCTGTGTTGTTACCTGTGTTGTTAACCGTGTTTTTCCTGTGTTGTTAACCGTGTTTTTCCTGTGTTGATAACCAGGTTTTTACCTGTGTTGATAACCAGTTATTTCCTGTGTTGTTAACTGTGTTGTTACCCGTGTTGTTAACTGCGTTGATAACTGTGTTGTTAACTGTGTTGTTTGCACCTTACCTTGTTTCTCTTAATGAAAGGCCACAGCTTGCCCCTGCTGTTGCTGCGGCTGGGCTTGCCGTCTCCACGTGAGTTCAGATAGCTGGACTCTGAAACGGTGCGTCTCATAGACAGACTGTAATCCTCAAAATCTACGTCACCAGGTGGCTCAAAGCCAGACTTGTAAGATTCCACCACCTGCTTCGTGTCCTGTTGGGGGAAGTACGTTCATTCATGTATAATAGACAGAATTATGAATATTCACCAAAAGTGTTTCAGCTGGAGGGCAACTTCCTGAACCAGATTGCAGAAACTAATTTGCACTTTAAAGTGCAAGGTTTTTTTTCCCGGAAGCCAACGTCTGAACTACATCATTTTAAACTCTCTCATGCACAATTATAGCAAAGACATGGTTTTTCAAACGCGTGATGGAAAGGGCCTTGGAGATAACGTGCTGATCTAGAATATGGTTTGTCTGGGTGGGCGAGTTAGCAACGCAAAATCAATGAGTATGTAACAATTCCATCTCAATACCGCAAAAATGAGACTGAATACATTTTCTCCTACTTTAAAACGAGTAGGGGCTGTGAACCCTTTAGTGGGGGCTGTGAACCCTTTAGTGGGGGCTGTGAACCCTTTAGTGGGGGCTGTGAACCCTTTAGTGGGGGCTACGAACCCTTTAGTGGGGGCTGCGAACCCTTTAGTGGGGGCTGCGAACCCTTTAGTGGGGGCTGCGAACCCTTTAGTGGGGGCTGCGAACCCTTTAGTGGGGGCTGCGAACCCTTCACTAAAACAGCTTTTACTGTCCTCTAATTATGTCAGTGTTCACCCTTCACACAGTCTGCAGGAAATGGGACATCCTGTTTTCTCTCAGGGACACAGTCACCTTCAACATAGTTTCTGTTTGCCCGTGAAAACCCCATGTTGGAGGTCACTCAGGCTCTTCGTTTCCGCATGCAACGTCAGCTCAACTATTACGTAACATCACTGTACATCCAAAAACAACCATGTTGTATCACACGCAGTAGAACTAACCATTTTGGGCTGGATGGATGCTGCCGCATTGGTCATGCCATCTAAACATTTGCCAACAATAGGTAGGACTTTTCTGTCGACCTCCGCGTACGTCTTCATAGACTCTCCCACTCGTTCAATCCTCTTTTCTTCCATCTCCTGTATTTTCTGCGAATAAGACAGAGAACACTTTGAAATCGGACTCATTGAGTTGCACATCAGATACAGGCCGGTTGTAGATTTGGTGAGTATTCGGCGAATGCGGTGAGATTCTCACTGAGAGTGCTGTACTACCTGAAAGATGTGAGGTATGAGGGTGTAATAGTGTTCATTCTGTTCCTTGTTGAACTTCTCCAGGTAGGAGATGTATTCATTCTTGCTGTCCTCTGCCACCTGGTGTTTCATCTGGGCCTGCTGTCTGGCCTGTACAGCGAGATGGGGTTCAGAAAAACCTTTAGCGATTCTGATTCTGCCTTCTGCAAACCGACACATGAAACTGTGAATCCTGTGAAGACCTGTGAAGATCCCTGCGTAGATTCACTGACACAGCACATTTAGTGTGAACAGGTACAACATCAATCACAGCCAAAGTCCAAAGAAAATACAAAAAAAGCACTGTAAATGGTATTCTCAGAAAACAGCACCAACGTCTACTGCACGTTTCATACACGCAATAATCTCAGTGTGGTTGGTACACACTGAATGTTGTAGAAACCTAGCCACGCGTGGCACATGACCAAATATCCTACCCACTGGGATAAAACGGGTTGATTGGACGTTATTTCAACAAAATAACTGCACGTGACGACGTGAATCAAGATGGAAAACTGATTGGAATGGCAAAAAAGTAATTAGTGTAACATTTTTTTTTTTTGACCAAAATCCCTTTTACAAAAAATGTATTTAAATGTTATCCTTTAATGTTGTTTTCGTGTTCTATTTGCATTTGCTAATAACTCGACCAACGCAATGAGATGCTGAAATAATGTCTATGCCCAGTGGGTGGTGACTTCAATCACACAACATTTAATTTTCAATTGATCACATGAGAGAAGATCTGAACCAACCCACTCTCATAATCTAAAAGGTCAAATTTGTGCATATAACATCCCAGGATCTCGACAAAGTTTCAATGAATATTTTAAAGGCCTTTTAAAACTCCTGTGCTACATTGAACAAAACAATAAAACTTGTCAAAGGGACGTGCTTATCTCAGAGATACACTGGGGACAGGAAAATACAAATCTGTGCATTTCCTTGTCTTTAAGACAGAGAGAGAATTGTTCACACATGCTCATGTAGACATCTATATGTAAGATGTTATAACTACACTAGAAATAATTAAGACCTATGGCTAAAGTTAAATAATGTGTCAAACCTGTGCTACGCTGCTGTTTCTTACTGTGCTCTAATGTGCTGTGTTACTTCGGTGACAGTACTGTGAGACATCCCAATAGTGTGTGACGAAGGTGCATTTTATCGTCCTAGCAAGTCACAAGCTTCGTTCGGTTACAGTCATACGATGAATCACCACAGTTGTCATTAGGGGTTTCACAGTGATCAAATTACGAAAACATTGACCAGAACACACAACCAGAACACACGACCAGAACGTAATTGAAAGTAAAAGACAAACGGGGATAATCGTGCATGCAAATGACCGACAACAACTCAAACCAACGATACGTTAACAAGACATGATCTGGATGGTGTTTCAGCCGACACTTGAGGACTGTATCCATAGCAACACACCGCTTGATTTAAAGAGGGCATTTTACACCTTAACATCATACACTTACATTTTTTGTTCATGTGAAAATGTCCTTTGGCCATATTTTTACTCTGTGCTAGTAGGTAATCCAACGAAGCATTTAGTTTTTATATTCCCGAAACTAATGGAGAAGGAAAGATATTTCTCGGTCCCGGCAATCATTATAAAAATGTATAGAATTCAGTTATTATATAGTATTAAATCAGACTCTTACTGTGGATAATGTCTCTGATGTTTACAATGACAACTAAGATATACTCATATGGATTCATGGGACAATAGATCCTCTAAAAGAGACATTATGCAGAATAAGATTGGAATATAATAAGGGTTCGGAATGTTTTATGTGTTCACAACAAATTGTTAAAATTGCACTGTAGTCAATGGCAAGTTAAGGTTATTAGAATAATGTAAAATGTAATGTACAAATGATGATGTAAAAATAGCCTTTGGCCCATCAACCCGGATCACAAAGAGTATAAATAAGGTCATATTTAAAAACCTTGCATGTAATACGTGTATATGTGGCCATTGACTGTGATCTTACTGAATTTTTATTTAGAGCCTAGAATTTCCTCTTGTAAGTTTCCTTCCCAAACCATAAAACGGTCCCTTCCACATCGTAGGAGATCTTTAGGGGATCCAAACAGTATGTATATGGTTGTGTACACTGAACATTGTGACAGATCCTCACATACATAAAGACGCTACATAAACCTACCTTAAGAGAGCACCGCTTTAAGACATGTTAGAAAACAAAAACACTCAGTTAGTTTCAAAGACCTACAGACAGATTTTAGATATCCTCATGATGTGAACATGTATTTTTATATAATAAATAAAGGCTTAATATATATATATAGATATATATGGATTATATATTTCTCTAATATTTTGTATATCAATTTTGTAACTGACACGCAAAATTGTATTAACATGCAATGTTAATCTATTCAGTGTAGGTTTGTCCATAGAACATTTCTAAGATTATATATGGCATAATAGAAATCTCCTGGGAAGGTGTGCAAACTGTTTGTATCTTGCTACAGATACATGAAATGTCCAAATATACCAAATCATCAGAAATACACCAATGGTGGCATGCGTTAGCTGAAATTGTTAGTGGTTATTTAAACTCCAAACATAGACTGCAGTCTAATTTTGCCCATTGGCTAATGTCAGGGATTAAAAATCTAATAATAAGTAAGTAAATATATGCAGGTTTTAGAAAGGTGACCACATTGCAAGCACGTTGTTCCTGGACCGACTAGCCAATGTTGTTCCAGTATTCTTGGGGTGTTGCCTGACGACGGCCTGTTAATTCCACTGTACAGAAAACTGGGCTACCGTAGCTTAGTTTCTACACCGGACAAATTCTGATTCCCTGATACACATTAATGAATGAACATGCCAGAGTAAAAGCACTGTTTACGGCAATCGATAAAAATGAAAACACACACTGGTAGTAACAGTAACACAGCTTCACTAGCATGCGACGCACTGGGATAAGTGAAACACTGACAAAATCCTGTTTGCTGAAGCTCAGTTTCTGACAGTAGTCAACCAGCCAGTTGCGTATTATGGCTCCCACTCCACTTCCAACAGCAGTCTCTTGACAGTGAAGCTGATGCCACATAAACCATGCTAACAGCATAAGAGGAAGGACTGGAGGTAAGCAGTGGCTAAAAGCTGCTGGATAATCACACACACACACACACACACACACATCCCACAACGCGCGCAAACATACACTGCTGTTCAAATGTTTGGGGTCACATACAAATGTCCTTGTTTTTGAAAGAAATGGTCCATTACAATAACAATTAATCAGAAATACAACGTAGTTACAACTACTATTGTAGCTGGAAACTGTGAATTTTCCATGGAACATCTATATTGGCACACAGAGGCACAATATCAGCAACCAGTGCCTGCTTCTCAAACTAGACTAGATGTATTGTCCTCTTGCTCTGTTGGGCACAGGGGCCTCCCAATACAGTGTCTATTCTGGATACAGAGCGTTTGCACTTTTCCGCGAAGGGAGTAGTACACGTTGTGCGAGATCTTCAGGGTTCTTGGCAATTTCTTGCATAGAACATGCATACATTTTTTCAGAACAATTTGCCTTTTAAAAAGATAAAGTTGGATTAGCAAACACAGCGTGTTATTGGAACCCAGGAGTGATGGTTGCTGATAATGGACCACTGTACACCTACGTAGATAATTCAGTATAAATCAGCAGTTTCCAGCTGCAACAGACATATACAACATGAATAATGTCTACATTGTATTTCTGGTCAAATTCAATGATTTTTTAACAGAAAGAAAACTGCCCTTCTTTAAGTAACCCCACCTCTGTGAACGTGATGAGGTCAAATCAACGGGGAAGTGAACAAATCAATAAAAAACACACCTTTTCTACGTCTGCTTTAGTCACGTTGATGTCTGCGTCGATCTTGTCAAAGTACTGCTGGGCTCGGTCTGCCTCCTTGCAGTCTCTCTCGAACCTCCGTTTACTCTGAGGAGAGGCAATTCACGTGTCAGGGTGGAATGGTTCAGTCGTGTGTCATTCATCCTATATAGTTCATACCCGGTGCTTGACTCGGACTGAAACATGTACTCGTTTTGGGTGCCTGTGTGGTTTATATTTAGGATCTCCACAATACTTTAAAGATAACATTTCAATAGATGAACAGGCCCGGAAGCAGCAGAACATTTTAAGGGCTCGTACTCAGCTCTGATGAGCTCCAGTCCTCCTACCTACTCAGCAAAAGGACACTCACGGATTCTAGCTGTTTCCAGGAATTCTCAATGTGTTGCTGAGCTCTGCGTCCATCGTGGAAATGCTGATATAAAACACACATGTAAAAAAAGGATGTTAAAATATATATATATATATATGAAAATATACCACTTACTTTTCAATAAAGGTAGAATAATGAGCAATTCGAAAACCTTATAATATAATGCACAGTAAAATAAATATAATAAAAAATTACCCGCGTACATTAATTAAAATATAAATAACAATTTGAGCGTGATAACACAACAAACATTTCAGCTTCAAACACCTAAAGTGACAACAACAACACAAACACTCTCAACCTGTCATGTAACAGCAAGGCCAAACTGGTAAATAGATTGAAGACATAATAAACCACACTTACTACACAACAGACATACGATTACATTGCTTCTGTCACAGTATTGCAAGGATGGTTTATTGAAGAGAGAAAACAATGACAGCCACCTTAATCTAGAACCTTAGGTTTTCTATTTGAAAGGTAAACGCACATACAATTTGTTTTATTTTACAGATGGACTTGTTGTTGATTTAGCGAGATCTTGAAAGTAAAGGAATATCACCACCCTCTTACATATTTTGCCTAGGCATCTTTTCGCTTTGACAGGAATGCATTTTGTTCTTTGCATATTTAATTAGCGAGACAATAATTAGAGACAAGAGCACTTTACACCTGGTCTTCCATCTAGCTTCACTACAAACAAATTTCAAGCACCATCATGACAATGCATGATGACAGCTCGATCTTATTTCTACTCCTTTGAATGACTGACAATTTTTTTGAACTCAGTGGGAGTTACTAGTCGTCGAACAGCCAAGAAAACACATTTCTATTTTTAGAAAACGTCTAGAGGCTTTCACCAACAAAAAGTTCAGATGAGGTTATTTTCTGGATGGGCCAACAGAAAGAATTGCTAATATTACAGGACCACATGATGAAAATCAATTTTTTATTTGGTGTCTCTACTGATGTGTTTGGTCAAGCACATAAGCTACACAAACAACACTTCCAAATATACCTTCTCTAACCAAGCTAATTTCCATAGCAATTTGAGTCTATAGATGATGTTAATATGTGGGTGGATACTTAGTCTTATTTAAAACATTGTCAAGAGACATCTATTAATGATTGATTACAATAGTCCTTATGGTGATTGGAAACTATCCATCAATACACCTACAAAAACATGTGATCACATGAGGATTCATAACAGATTTCACAGCATATACATTGACCTACAAAGACCCCAACAGAGTGCCACATAAGACAGCAAAGGAACTTCTTAAATTGTAATATAGTACCTAAAATGTAATTAATATGAGCAGTGAAGTTAGTTAGGCTTACATCTAATGTTTAATGCCTGGGGAGTATCTTACAAATCTGCTGAATCAGTTGCTGAGGTTCTATGGTTGACTCGGATGTAAACTGCAGATGAACAGTCACTTGAAACTGGCACACCTTTAAGCCAGGTACATTTCATTTCTAGACCAAAGTATATTGTCTGGAATAGCTGCGCGTGATCATCCTCAGCCGAAAATGTCATGTTTTAATGTTGGCTATATATCTTGGTGATGAAATCATTGTGTTCGATGAAAACCTTACGTTACGTGATGTCTTATCTCCAGTCCACAGTGACTAACCCCTCCTGACATCCACATAAACGTTCACTCATCCTGAAGGAAACTAATCGACTGCGTCGAAATCCCTCCCCTGATATCCGGCCTCCATTCAGAATCGCAGAAGAACATGGTATTGACACTCACAAATGTACCCGAAGCAATCGGAATGTATTCATGACGCAAGGTAATGAGTGAGAAATCAGTCAGCGGGCAGCTGCCTGCAGTGGTTGTGACTATTATGAACTTGTCCTGTTTGTCTCTCGTTAAGATCTCATTAAACATGAGCAGGCAATCTGCACACGTCTTTGTTATCTCTCTACTTAAGTGCTGTCCTCGCGCAACCTCAGTAAACTGGTAGAGAGAGCCTAAACTGGTAGAGCCTAAACTGGTAGAGCATAAACTGGTAGAGCCTAAACTGGTAGAGCCTAAACTGGTAGAGCCTAAACTGGTAGAGCCTAAACGGGTAGAGCATAAACTGATAGAGCCTAAACTAGTAGAGCCTAAACTGATAAAGCCTCAACTGGTAGAGCCTAAACTGATAGAGCCTAAACTGATAAAGCCTCAACTGGTAGAGCCTAAACGGGTAGAGCATAAACTGGTAGAGCCTAAACTGATAGAGCCTAAACTAGTAGAGCCTAAACTGGTAGAGCCTAAACTGATAGAGCCTAAACTAGTAGAGCCTAAACTGGTAGAGCCTAAACTGGTAGAGCCTAAACTGATAGAGCCTAAACTAGTAGAGCCTAAACTGGTAGAGCATACACTGGTAGATCCTAAACTGGTAGAGCTTTTTACTCTCGACGTATAAAATTATGTTTCTGCAGTGGGGGGTGGGATACGCTGTCATATTAGTTCCAGCCACCAGTTCCAAACAGAAGCCCTGTCCACATTTGAGCAGCACCATCCATGGTGGAGACTACTATAGAAGCACAGGGGACTGGGAACAACCTTATAACACAGTGACCCGGATACTTGACCCAGTTTATCAGCGGGATGTGTTGGATGGGATGCAGTGGGAATGAATGGGCAGCATGGCGACAGACTCTCAGCTTGATCCCTGGCTGTGTGGTACAGGGGAATGACAGTTAACAATTACATAATTCCATCCTGACCCTGTCCAGTTAATTCCATTTGCGCATTTTGTTTATTTGATGCTTTGATGCGTGGACTGTTGTTTTTACCAAACCGGCTGACCTGGAGATTCGGTTCAGATAATGTGAAAATATGAAGCACCTCCGCCAAAAGACAAGTCACAGAATCGTGGATCAGTCATTCGGACTATCTGGAAGAATTCAGGTTACGTGTAAAACAGTGAAACACGTTTTACCGATTTTCTCTCTGCTTTCAGTTCCTGGATGTAGCGCGTCAGCTCGCAGATGATGTGAGTGGTGAGATTCTCAGCGATGACCTCGTGTTGCCCAGCATAGTCATTCAACTCATTCAGAGTCATCAGGAATGCCCTGCAGGACGTGTACCTGGTAACATGATAACATCACAGCACCCGTTTAATGCGTTTCACGTGGTTCACAGTCTCAGAGAAGAAACAGGAATTTCGAACTTCTACAGAAGAACATAAAATAGTGGATTAAGTGTTATCTCAGAGTATTGTGATAAAATAAGGGAATATCCAGTATTTGCGTAATATCGTTATCTTTCTATTTTGTCTAATACTCTGAGATAACATAAAAGAGGAGTTACCAATTAATATTTGACATGCCCTTTGGGATTTCAGATCGTAAAAGCACTTTGTGACAAATGACGATGTAAAACGGGCTTTACAAAATCCATTTGACTATTTACAGTATACATAAACACAGGTCGTTTATACTGTATATATAAATCCTCCTGGAAACAACTTGATTCTACACAGTGAGCTCTGAGCTCTAAGCAGATTAAGACAGTTCACCTGCAACCAACGAAAGTGCAGCAATGCTATTTCAAAAAACAAATTGATGCCTCTTAACAGTCGGAACTGAATGTAGAATCATCGAGAATTACATTTTTCACTCACTTATATTCATCTTCCTCTCTTGAGTTTTTCTTCAGCTGATATTTTTTCGAGAGGTTTCTGTTGGAGAATGGGAATTTCCTTTAATGGCGGTATAGAAAACATACCGTACACATTGTAATTGATGGCCTTTGAGAAAATGTTTTTGTGTGCTCAGATTAGCCCCTGTGTGGGACTGTATCCGGACCTCATGCGCATCCTGTATCTGAATTTCACTTAAAAAAGGCTTCTAATGTTTTGAATGCATACCCCATTATGGCAGTTTTGATTTGCCCCAAGAAGATTTTCTCTGTTACTTTGAATTTTAATTAAAACCTATTTGCCTGCTGTGTGTAACTGTCTCAAATGAAGATACAGCTTCTGTATGAACAGTGAACACCGTCATAAACAATGCATGCAAGTGATTGGACAGGACAGACCATAGGCAAGGCAAAAGCAGTGTGGGTAAGTCTTTTCTTAAAGATGATGAATCTAATTGCTGATAACGGGAACCTTGCTATGAAAGCACTGCAGGTGTAACATTTCTCCTGAAATGTTATAACACATCTGGCTCCAAATAAGTATATTTCATCCCTCAGCGCAGGCGTTACATTCACCCAGCAGCCTGCATCCGTCCCATTTAATCTGAAAGATGAACGTTTGGGTTTTGGTCTGGAGGCTGTCCACTTCTGGTACCAACCAAAACATGTTGAAGCTGCACCTTTCCACTGGAGACGCTACCTGTGATTTCTATGGAACCCACTGCGGTCTCCTCCTGCATTAGCCCCGACCATTAGATCTGAGATGGGGTTCTGCACAGTTGTCTTTCACCGTGTTTATGTTATTGCATCACTTCCTGAAACCCCCCAGACACTGTCCTGTGTGAAAAGACAATTTCTAACACACCGAATCCCGCCCCAATGGAGCTGATTAGTCGCAGGTTATTATGCCCAGTTAAATGTTTAATCAGATGGCAGGCGAATACTCTTGTTCCTTTCCTATCTGCTTTCTAAGACGAGCCATGGCCACATGACTCACTGTGTGTAGGAGTGATCCATTCTCACGAACAGTATAGCACACATTATAAACCCTGCCACGGTCTATATTGGCCACATACCACACCCAAGTTCGCCTTATTCCTAGAATAGAGTACGCGTCTTCTGAGTGGCCCGCCATAAGCAGATTCTACCATGAAATGACACAGCAGCAGTCGATGTGACTTTCCGGAATAATCACTGGTGGGCTCCGTTCACACTGAGCATTCTGATGTGTTGCTAGGCAGATTTTGCCGCACAGCAGCTGCCACTTTTTGTCTGCTCGCGGCCACATGACAGATCTGGATGCTGACACAACAGTGCACGGAGCAAATCCCACACGCCCATATTCACGTTAACACTCTGGGGAACTACTGCTTTGTCTCTGGAGGGTTATTTACTCCCCTGATCGTTTTTTTCCCTGGTCTTTTTATCAAATATGTGCAGGACATCAAAAGTGTCCCTTACGTGAGATGTGTTGAGTCTATTGTTGCCCTCGTCAACATCCCACACCAAACACATATTGTATATACAATAAAAGCATACAACATATACAATAAACTAGTGGAAGGTAATCTGATGCATCTGATATGGTTGCCGACAGAAAGTCCCCAAAAGCGAATATGCGATTTAAACCGACGCCGTTAACGATACTAGCATGAGAACAAACCCCACCAGTGGTCCAGTCCAGTGCTCATATCAGCGTTGATGGTGGGTGATTATGCATGCAGTGACTAGCTCCTATGTATTCCTTGGTAAGTGAATGGCAGACAGTGATGCAAGTCACCCACTGTCCCCGGGGACTGCTCTGTCAGAGACAGTAAGCGTCTGGCGAGAAATCC
Source organism: Dallia pectoralis (assembly GCA_029465975.1). Lineage (NCBI taxonomy): Eukaryota > Metazoa > Chordata > Actinopteri > Esociformes > Umbridae > Dallia > Dallia pectoralis. The sequence continues at coordinate 10,596,204 of CM055737.1, read as the reverse complement.
CGCGCTGAACAGTGGAAAGCTGGCGACGCCATTGGGGGGAAACAAATGTGGGTCATTGTGTAGGCAACCCGTTACCATGGTTACTAGGTTATCCATAGCAACCAGGACTTCCGGTTGAGTTAGGCCTGTGTATTTGTATATCACTTTGAGTGTACTGCCAACTGTGTGAACTAATTAGCTAGGGCTACATTTATCTGACCAGCGGTTGGATGGCTGGAATTTATACAGTGGTTATTATCTATTTATTTATTTAACTTAATTTCACTTTGAAAAAAATAAGATATTCACAACCGATTGACTGGAGAATTCATTAGAGCAACAGTTACTACTATATATATTCATTTACTGAACCCTCTTTAACTGGCACATGTATCTGAAATGGGTATACACATGTGAACACAAGAGTTCATTTAAAATCTTTGCATATGACATTGGACTTTATTCTGGCATGACATAGGGACAACTGGCAATTCAAGCTTCGTTTTCTTTTTATCACATTAATAAAATATTGTCAGCACCATTGTCCTCACACACAAAAAGAACATTTGAAATGGAAATATTTCCCAGTCTTACCTCATTTGCTTTGCATAGCCGATTTCAATCTCAGACCTTTCTTTAACAAATTTTGTATATCTCTCCACAAACTCGATGCCCCAGTGAGTGTGCTTTTCCAAGTTGTCAAACTGGTCCTGTATGAGGAGACAGAAAATACATTTAAAAAAAACATCCGGTGTTAATTCCTAAACTCACAATCAACACCCACATACACAACCTTTGACCCATGCATTGTCTTTTAACAGAAGATGAATGCATTTGGCAGTAAAAGAGTATAACGTCTAAAGCACTATGCGCTGCATAGGCCTTGTTGCATTGGGCTTTACGCTCTGCTCTATAGCCCACAGATACAGTAAGCAGAACACACTACAGGCATATACTCGGTGCGGTGGATTACTAACCAGCATATACAGTGCGCTTTTCCCTTAATTAAACATTTTATTTGTGCACATAGTGTCTAAAACCACATATCGGCCACTTCCATCTATAAATCGGGTCCCTTTGTGAAAGGAATACGACATGTGGGGATAAATCCTTATAAACTGGTGGTCCTCGCGGTTTCAATCTCAATAATAAATGCAGTTTAGTTCATATCAAAAGGTGAAATAAACCAGGTGCATGTTAAAACACTATTGCACAATGCATTAAATGATCGCTTAATATGAACCCGTGTTATAATAGACGCAGACCTACACTGCATTTGTCTCCACTGTCTGCCCAGTATGGACCCAGTTAGAGGTGGATTAGTGGCCTAATGGGTTAACAGGATCATGCAAACAGCTATAGCCTCACACATAGACACCGATGTGAGATAGATATGTAGGTTAAAGGCAAAACTACCCATGCACGACTGTAAAAAAAGAGGTGAAGGCGAGCAGAAGGACACATTGGATCCGCCATATAGCTCCTATAATACAGGCAGCGTGCACGCGCACAGGAGCATCATACCCACTTCGCAACAAAACACGCATGCACACTTTAAATACCAATATCTAACATTGTGTGCATTAGATGAATGCACGAAAATAAAATATTCAATCATGAAAACGGCCGTGCATCCGCGGCTCTACGCACCCACAGCTCGGTCCCCCATCTGCAGCTCATGGTTTTACTGTGATCTCCTCCTCCGGATGATCCGCCGTGTCTATGCGTGCGTGCAACCGTGTCACCCGGGTCTAGAAACTGGCACGGTCGTGTGCGCGACGATCCCTCGAGGTGTCGGTAGCTTTTCACCGACGCATTCCGCCATACACCGGGGGTTTTCGGTCAGATATCGACTTGACTAGTGCTCCTGCATGTGGGGAGGGGGGCGTCCACCCGTCCAGCCCGATGACAGCACGCGGCCGCGCGCATCACACAGGAATCTGGGCTAGAGCTTAATGCTCTAACAGGTATACCCTCCACATGAATCTGGGCTAGAGCTTAATGCTCCACCAGGTATACCCTCCACTTGGGGTAGATGATTGGATTGAACACTGTTATTTGAGCACAGCCTGGCTTTGGAATATTTGGAGATGCAATTATTGTACCAATAAGCTATTGTAAGATTTTTGCAGCCCATATATTTTGTTATACCACAAGGTAAAGGATTTTAAAGTTTATATTCCAATGAAGAACATTGGAAATTCAGACTCACAAACCTTCAGTTGTAAGCTGTGTAATGGCTGGTGGTTGGTGGGGGTGGTGGTGAGGTGACCTGAGGGCACAAGACATGTCAGCAATGGGTCCACAAAGCCTGAACTCCAGGGGCAGATGTCTACGTTTGACACAACTGTGACAGTGATTGAATCTGTGACACATGCACATTCAGGAAAACAATCCACACAGTCAGACACACACACAAACGCACAGTCTAACAAACACACACAGAGATAGTGTTTCAGTTAATGTAAAGCTTTGAAATAATAAGTGTTTTGATCACTGGAAATTGTTTCGTTTATTCAAAACATGTCGGCTTTATTCTTCAATCAAGTAATTGTATACAGATTGTATACTGTGGATCTTATTTTAGCAGGGATCGGCTTTGGCCTGGCAGTGCCAATTCTTTCATCCGCGAGTGCATCTGTAACATTCTGACGAACAAACTGTATTAGCTCCCTCTTCAAGCAACGTGACCTTTTTAGCGTATATTGAAGTTTGGCTGGACAGGTCAATGAACCAGCCTTCACGTCCTGCACCAGCCTTCCCCTATTTTCTACATTGGTTTCAGAATAGACTGGCTCTTAATTTCTCAGGATCGGTGAAAAAGATAAAGGGTATTGTAGTGACCATAAATCCAAACACCTGTAGTATTTTGAGTGCAACACGTTTCAGTTTTTTTAGCTCTGCATTCCATCAATTTCAGTTTACAATGAATCTGTAGGGTTAAAATGTGAAGTGTAAGTTTATATGTCAATCCACTTTCAATTATGGGATGTTTATTGTCTCAATGTATTGTCTCAATTATATGTGGATAGCTTATTGTCACTATACTGTCTCCATCCTGGGGCCCTCTGGTTGTGTTGCAGGCTGAGCAGCTGATGCTACCAGACAGTTTTGGCCTCTAATCAGCCACACCCTCAGCCCTCCCTGTTGTCCTTTTATGATCATATTTGACCTGGACTATATATTTTTTAAGACTCTGCACTTATAAAAATACATTTTTATAACTATTAAATTAAACTATCATTTTAAGTTCACCTCGCACAGCCAGAAGAGGACTGGTCACCCCCCAGAGCCTGGTTCCTCTCTAGGTTTTTTTTCTAAATTTGACCTTCATGGAGTTTTTCCTAGCTGCAGTGTATCAACTTGTTCAATTTGTACATCTTGTTCAACGATGTGTGCTCTGTCGGATTCAGGCTGGGTGTTTGTAAAAGCACCCTGTGACAACTTTGTTGTAAAAAAGGGCTTTATAAAATACATTTCATTGCTCATTTTTACTCATCAATTGTCTGGACAAAGCAGAACAATTAAATAACATACTAGGAATAGCCTTTTTAGACAATATTTAAGCCCCAACATTTGATTTACTTAAAAATAAGTCTTAGTCAATGTCTTAGTCTTAAAAGACGTCCCTTATTTGATCAAAATGCCTCGCAGATAATTCTAAAACATCTGGAATCTTCTGGGTTACAAACTCAGTTTTGATTGCATCTGGGAGAACAGTCCCATACAGTGACTATGGTCCATCCAGTACCTATGGTTCATCCAGTGACTATGGTTCATCCAGTGACTATGGTTCATCCAGTGACTATGGTTCATCCAGTGGCTATGGTTCATCCAGTGGCTATGGTTCATCCAGTGACTATGGTTCATCCAGTGACTATGGTTCATCCAGTGGCTATGGTTCATCCAATGACTATGGTCCATAAAGTGACTATGGTTCATCCAGTGACTATGGTTCATCCAGTGGCTATGGTTCATCCAGTGACTATGGTTCATCCAGTGACTATGGTTCATCCAGTGGCTATGGTCCATACAGTGACTATGGTTCATCCAGTAACTATGGTTCATCCAGTGACTATGGTTCATCCAGTGGCTATGGTTCATCCAGTGGCTATGGTTCATCCAGTGGCTATGGTTCATCCAGTGACTATGGTTCATCCAGTGGCTATGGTTCATCCAATGACTATGGTCCATAAAGTGACTATGGTCCATACAGTGACTATGGTTCATCCAGTGACTATGGTTCATCCAGTGACTATGGTTCATCCAGTGACTATGGTTAATCCAATGACTATGGTCCAGAAAGTGACTATGGTTCATCCAGTGACTATGGTTCATCCAGTGGCTATGGTTCATCCAGTGGCTATGGTTCATCCAGTGACTATGGTTCATCCAGTGACTATGGTTCATCCAGTGACTATGGTTCATCCAGTGGCTATGGTTCATCCAGTGACTATGGTTCATCCAGTGGCTATGGTTCATCCAGTGACTATGGTTCATCCAGTGACTATGGTTCATCCAGTGGCTATGGTTCATCCAGTGGCTATGGTTCATCCAGTGACTATGGTTCATCCAGTGGCTATGGTTCATCCAGTGACTATGGTTCATCCAGTGACTATGGTTCATCCAGTGACTATGGTTCATCCAGTGACTATGGTTCATCCAGTGACTATGGTTCATCCAGTGACTATGGTTCATCCAGTGACTATGGTTCATCCAGTGACTATGGTTCATCCAGTGACTATGGTTCATCCAGTGACTATGGTTCATCCAGTGGTTCATCCAATGGTTCATCCAGTGACTATGGTTCATCCAGTGACTATGGTTCATCCAGTGACTATGGTTCATCCAGTGACTATGGTTCATCCAGTGACTATGGTTCATCCAGTGACTATGGTTCATCCAGTGACTATGGTTCATCCAGTGGCTATGGTTCATCCAATGACTATGGTCCATAAAGTGACTATGGTCCATACAGTGACTATGGTCCATACAGTGACTATGGTTCATCCAGTGACTATGGTTCATCCAGTGACTATGGTTCATCCAGTGACTATGGTTCATCCAGTGGCTATGGTTCATCCAATGACTATGGTCCATAAAGTGACTATGGTCCATACAGTGACTATGGTTCATCCAGTGACTTTGGTTCATCCAGTGACAATGGTTCATCCAGTCACTATGGTTCATCCAGTGACTATGGTTCATCCAGTGGCTATGGTTCATCCAGTGACTATGGTTCATCCAGTGACTATGGTTCATCCAGTGACTATGGTTCATCCAGTGGCTATGGTTCATCCAGTGGCTATGGTTCATCCAGTGGCTATGGTTCATCCAGTGACTATGGTTCATCCAGTGTGGTTCATCTATGGTTCATCCAGTGGCTATGGTTCATCCAGTGACTATGGTTCATCCAGTGACTATGGTTCATCCAGTGACTATGGTTCATCCAGTGACTATGGTTCATCCAGTGGCTATGGTTCATCCAGTGACTATGGTTCATCCAGTGACTATGGTTCATCCAGTGACTATGGTTCATCCAGTGACTATGGTTCATCCAGTGACTATGGTTCATCCAGTGACTATGGTTCATCCAGTGACTATGGTTCATCCAGTGACTATGGTTCATCCAGTGACTATGGTTCATCCAGTGACTATGGTTCATCCAGTGGCTATGGTTCATCCAATGACTATGGTCCATAAAGTGACTATGGTCCATACAGTGACTATGGTCCATACAGTGACTATGGTTCATCCAGTGACTATGGTTCATCCAGTGACTATGGTTCATCCAGTGACTATGGTTCATCCAGTGACTATGGTTCATCCAATGACTATGGTTCCCAGTGGCTAAAGTGACTATGGTCCATAAAGTGACAGTGACTATGGTTCATCCAGTGACTTTGGTTCATCCAGTGACAATGGTTCATCCAGTCACTATGGTTCATCCAGTGACTATGGTTCATCCAGTGGCTATGGTTCATCCAGTGACTATGGTTCATCCAGTGACTATGGTTCATCCAGTGACTATGGTTCATCCAGTGGCTATGGTTCATCCAGTGGCTATGGTTCATCCAGTGGCTATGGTTCATCCAGTGACTATGGTTCATCCAGTGACTATGGTTCATCCAGTGGCTATGGTTCATCCAGTGACTATGGTTCATCCAGTGACTATGGTTCATCCAGTGACTATGGTTCATCCAGTGGCTATGGTTCATCCAGTAACTATGGTTCATCCAGTGGCTATGGTTCATCCAGTGGCTATGGTTCATCCAGTGGCTATGGTTCATCCAGTGGCTATGGTTCATCCAGTGACTATGGTTCATCCAGTGACTATGGTTCATCCAGTGACTATGGTCCATAAAGTGACTATGGTCCATACAGTGACTATGGTTCATCCAGTGACTATGGTTCATCCAGTGACTATGGTTCATCCAGTGGCTATGGTTCATCCTGTGACTATGGTTCATCCAGTGGCTATGGTTCATCCAGTGACTATGGTTCATCCAGTGACTATGGTTCATCCAGTGACTATGGTTCATCCAGTGACTATGGTTCATCCAGTGGCTATGGTTCATCCAGTGACTATGGTTAATCCAATGACTATGGTCCAGAAAGTGACTATGGTCCATACAGTGACTATGGTTCATCCAGTGACTATGGTTCATCCAGTGGCTATGGTTCATCCAGTGACTATGGTTCATCCAGTGACTATGGTTCATCCAGTGACTATGGTTCATCCAGTGACTATGGTTCATCCAGTGACTATGGTTCATCCAGTGGCTATGGTTCATCCAATGACTATGGTCCATAAAGTGACTATGGTCCATACAGTGACTATGGTCCATACAGTGACTATGGTTCATCCAGTGACTATGGTTCATCCAGTGACTATGGTTCATCCAGTGGCTATGGTTCATCCAGTGACTATGGTTCATCCAGTGACTATGGTTCATCCAGTGGCTATGGTTCATCCAATGACTATGGTCCATAAAGTGACTATGGTCCATACAGTGACTATGGTTCATCCAGTGACTTTGGTTCATCCAGTGACAATGGTTCATCCAGTCACTATGGTTCATCCAGTGACTATGGTTCATCCAGTGGCTATGGTTCATCCAGTGACTATGGTTCATCCAGTGACTATGGTTCATCCAGTGACTATGGTTCATCCAGTGGCTATGGTTCATCCAGTGGCTATGGTTCATCCAGTGGCTATGGTTCATCCAGTGGCTATGGTTCATCCAGTGACTATGGTTCATCCAGTGACTATGGTTCATCCAGTGGCTATGGTTCATCCAGTGACTATGGTTCATCCAGTGACTATGGTTCATCCAGTGACTATGGTTCATCCAGTGGCTATGGTTCATCCTGTGACTATGGTTCATCCAGTGACTATGGTTCATCCAGTGACTATGGTTCATCCAGTGACTATGGTTCATCCAGTGACTATGGTTCATCCAGTGACTATGGTTCATCCAGTGACTATGGTTCATCCAGGGACTATGGTTCATCCTGTGACTATGGTTCATCCAGGGACTAATGTTCCTCCAGTGGTTATGGTTCATCACAAAGTCATCATGGTATATTATGTGGCCTTCATGGAAAGTTGTAACAGTATATTACATGATCTCTGGGTTGTCATTGTATTTTTGGTTTCCTTCCTAATTATAGCTAATCTACTTCCTACATCTGGGGCTGAAAGTGTGCTGAAAGCGTCCAACTCTAAAGGCTATACAGAACCTGGGTTTTAAACAACAATGGTGTCAATCATATCACCGGCACTACCTGTGTTAAAAAGCAGCAATTGTGTATTCAGCCATATTTGACTCACCTGAGCATTTCACAATACTGGCCAGAGCAAGGAAGGCATACTTCACCTCATGTCTCCTGTAATGTAATTCGGGGGAGATGTATTGATAGCCTCCCCGGGAATCATCACCTTAACGTGGTGGAGAGGTTTGTGTGCCCCTATGAACCTGAGGGCTGGGTTGTCTGGAGCTTCATGCTCCTGGTAGGGTTTCCCAAGGCAAAGTGGTCTCAGGCGAGGGGCCAGACTAAGAATGGTTCACCAAGACCCCATGAAAGATATAGGGAAAAGGAGCGAGACCCTGCCTGGAGGAAGCCCAGGGCCCTCGTCTGGAGCCAGGCCCAGACGGCGGGCTCGAAAGCGAGCGTCTGGTGGCCGGGTTTGCCACGGAGCCCGGCCGGGCACAGCCCGAACGAGATACGTGGCATCTCTCTCCTCTCCATCCTGTGGGCCCACCACTCACAGGAACAACCGCAGGGGTCGGGTGCGCTGTCATATGGGTGGCAGTGTAGGTGGGGGGTCTCGACGGATCAGACCCGGGCGGCAGAAGCTTGCTTTGGGGACGTGGAACGTCACCTCACTGGGGGGGAAGGAGCCAGAACTTGTGCGTGAGGTGGAGCGACACCAGTTGGATCTGGTGGGACTTACCTCTACGCACAACCGTGGCTCTGGAACCTTACTCCTGGATAGGGGTTGGACTCTGTTCTTCTCTGGAGTTGCCCAGGGTGAGAGGCGGCGGGCTGGTGTGGGGATACTCACGAGCCCACGTCTGAGCACGGCGGTGTTGGAGTTTACCCCGGTGGATGAGAGGTTTGCCTCCCTACGCCTAAGGGTGGTGGGGGGGAAAACTCTGACTGTTGTTTGTGCTTATGCACCAAACAGCAGTTCGGAGTATTCAGCCTTCTTGGAGACCCTGAAGGGAGTCCTATATAGGGCTCCAGTAGGGGACTCCATCATTCTGCTGGGAGACTTCAACGCACATGTGGGCAACGATGGAGACACCTGGAGAGGCGTGATTGGGAGGAACGGCCTCCCTGATCTAAACCCGAGCGGTCGTTTGTTATTGGACTTCTGTGCTAGTCATGGATTGTCTATAACAAACACCATGTTCGAACATAAGGAGGCGCATAAGTGTACATGGTACCAGAGCACCCTAGGCCGAAGGTCAATGATCGATTTTGTGATCGTATCGGCTGATCTAAGGCCGCATGTTTTGGACACTCGGGTGAAGAGAGGGGCAGAGCTGTCAACTGATCACCATCTGGTAGTGAGTTGGATCAGAGGGTGGGAAAAGACTTTGGACAGACCAGGTAAGCCCAAACGGGTAGTGCGGGTGAACTGGGAACGTCTGGAGGAGGCCCCTGTCCGAAAGATCTTCAACTCACACCTCCGGCGGAGCTTTTCAGGCATCCCTGTGGAGGTTGGGGGCATTGAACCTGAGTGGGCAATGTTCAAAGCTTCTATTGCTGAAGCTGCGGCGGTGAGCTGTGGTCTCAAGGTCCTAGGTGCCTCAAGGGGTGGTAACCCTAGAACACCGTGGTGGACCACGGTGGTCAGGGAAGCTGTCCGACTGAAGAAGGAGGCCTTCAGGGATATGCTAGCCCTGGGGACTCCGGAGGCAGTTGCAGGGTACCGACAGGCCCGAAGGGCTGCAGCCGCTGCCGTGTCAGAGGCAAAGCAGCGGGTGTGGGAGAAGTTTGGAGAAGCTATGGAGAAGGACTTTCGGTCGGCACCAAAATGCTTCTGGAAAACCGTTCGGCACCTCAGAAGGGGAAAACGGGAACCATCCAAGCTGTGTACAGTAAGGATGGGACACTGTTGACCTCAACTGATGATGTGATCGGGCGCTGGAAAGAGCATTTTGAGGAGCTCCTGAATCCGACCTACACGCCCTCTAGTACAGAGGCAGAGCTGGAGGCTGATGGAGGGTCATCGTCAGTTTCCCTGGGGGAAGTCGCTGAGGTAGTCAAACAACTCCACAGTGGCAAAGCCCCAGGGACTGATGAGATTCGTCCAGAAATGCTAAAAGCTTTGGGTGGGGAAGGGCTGTCTTGGTTGACACGCCTCTTCAACATTGCATGGAAGTCTGGGACAGTGCCAGAGGAGTGGCAGACCGGGGTGGTGGTTCCCCTCTTTAAAAAGGGGGACCAGAGAGTGTGTGCCAATTACAGAGGTATCACACTCCTCAGCCTCCTGGTAAAGTGTACTCCAAAGTGCTGGAAAGGAGGGTTCGGCCAATAGTCGAACCTCAGATTGAAGAGGAACAATGCGGTTTTCGTCCTGGCCGGGAACCACGGACCAGCTCTTTACTCTCGCAAGGATCCTGGAGGGGGCCTGGGAGTATGCCCATCCAGTCTACATGTGTTTTGTGGATCTGGAGAAGGCGTATGACCTGGTACCCCGGGATCTTTTGTGGGAGGTGCTGCGGGAGTATGGGGTGAGGGGGTCTCTTCTCAGGGCCATCCAATCTCTGTACGCTCAAAGCATGAGCTGTGTCCGTGTCCTCGGCAGTAAGTCGGATTCGTTCCAGGTGGGGGTTGGCCTCCGCCAGGGCTGCGCTTTGTCACCAATCCTGTTTGTAATATTCATGGACAGGATATCAAGGCGTAGTCATGGGGGAGGGGTTCCCGTTCGGTGGGCTGATGGTCACATCACTGCTTTTTGCGGATGATGTGGTCCTGATGGCCTCATCGGTCGGTGACCTTCAGCACTCACTGGATCTGCATTCGCTGGGATGAGGGTTTGCACCGCACTGAGGCCATGACTCTCAGCAGGAAACCGGTGGAGTGCCTACTCCGGGTAGGGAATGAGTCCTTAAAGTGAGAGTTCAGCTGAGCCGAAAGGCAAAGCTCTCGATCTACCGGTCAATCTTTGTTCCTACCCTCACCTATGGTCATGAAAGCTGGGTCATGACCGAAAGAACGAGATCGCGGGTACAAGCGGCCGAAATGGGTTTTCTCAGAAAGGTGGCTGGCCTCTCCCTTAGGGATAGGGTGAGAAGCTCAGTCATCCGAGAGGAACTCGGAGTAGAGCCGCTGCTCCTTTGCATAGAAAGGAGCCAGTTGAGGTGGTTCGGGCATCTTGTACGAATGACACCTGGGCGCCTCCCTAGAGAGGTGTTCCAGGCACGTCCAGCTGGGAGGAGACCTCGGGGAAGACCCAGGACTAGGTGGAGAGATTATATCTCCACACTGGCCTGGGAACGCCTCGGGATTCCCCAGTCAGAGCTGGCTAATGTTGCCCGGGAAAGGGAAGTTTGGGGTCCCCTGCTAGAGCTGCTACCCCCGCGACCCGACCCCGGATAAGCGGTTGAAGATGAGATGAGATGTATTGATAGCAGGGTGAATTTCTCACTGTTCTTATCAGAATGTGCAATGGGTGTATCTGACTAGGGAAAAATAATATGTATCTTATTTAAGGAACTACGACATGACACAATCTGTAGACACTGAGAAGTAAAGACTAACACTGGCTGATAAGTACGGTAGTTTTTCTTCTCGTTCTCAACCATGGGAATTTCTCTTATTGCAAAACTGTTTCACTATGAGTAATGTTAAACGACAACAGGGTACGAACAACTTTTTCACTTCATTAGACAGATCGCTTCAAGGAAAATGGATGAGAAAACAGAACTACTAGATCCACCCAGATCGCGTACAAGGTAGGCAACCTTTGATGAAATTAACAATGTAACTGATACAATGCCTACGCCAGTATTGGATCATTTCATTTGCTAATACATAACTGTCTTTCACTAATCGTATACAACCCTTTGCCAGTAATTGACAAAAAAACTAAATGTTTTGCAATTTCAATTTGGACAGATCTATTGGTGGCAAGTAGAATATGGAAAATATCTGTGTGAAAGATCATATCGAAATTTGCTGGCAGCAATGTGTTGTGACACATTCATCTCATATCATCTTTAAACTGGTCTATGAGCTGTTGCTTCGACCCCAGACGGGATAACCTTTGTTGCCCCGGTTTATGGTTAGTCCTTCTTGGGACCACTGTCAGTAGGAACTCGCCGCAGCTGACCGGAAGCATTACGCAAGCCTTGTGTAATTCTAAGACCCAGTTGTCTGGCCGGCATCCAGAATTTTGACTACCATAACTGATTGTTGATTTATCATCTAATCTTCCTAGACCTCGATAAGAGCACTTAAGTTTTGTTAGTAAAGGTATAACGTTATTCGGTTCCCATGGGAGTGGTCATAATGTTTTGGTTCATTAGTGGCTTTTTCATAAATGAATGAGATCAAAAATAGAAATTTCAGGAGCCCCCTGGTAGCACATTTTTAAATCGCTATCAAGACGATACAAAAACTTGGCACATTGTTGTGAGTTGTGGCCCATCACAAATATTGTTAATTTAAACCGGTTACCAAGCCACTTTGAAAAGTAAAACTGTGTGTGATGTCAATGTCATACCCATGATTTACACACTCACATCCCTGGGCTTAATGTCAATCCAGAACAGAGATTTCCAATTAGCAGATTAAGTTCTGTAGATGTCAAGTTTCAATATATTCAGAATTACGTCTGCCCATGAAAACGCCTCACAAAAGGCAAAACTGGTTATTTATCATTCTATGCAAACTAGGGTCTAATGCAAGCACCACTCCAAACAAACTGAAACATAAATAGAGAACCAGAACCTACCTAAAAGGGAACTTCTGTAAATGGTACGCAGGCCTCATTCTCCCATGGACCCCCAAATAGCATTAGTTTCTGGCCAGGGCGCCCCCTTTTGGCAGGATGTCCAATAGACAACACTACACATAAAAAAATCGAAATATATTTCTGTACTTTTATTATCGCGATTATAATGACATTTTATAACAATTTAATTACAATTATATTTCAAATCTTAAATCAACACTGACTGTTATTGAGGCAACAAAGATTTTAAAGTCCGATTTCAAAATTAATATATCATAAGAATCTACATTTTATAAAAGCATACAAAATCATTATTATAGACAATCAATATTTTTTAAATATTTTCTAAAATATATTTTTTATTTTTTCCATCCAATCGGCTGAGGCCCTCCCAGGCGGCCCTCACTTTGACAACAACTGTCGTGTGCTATGTTCCCACTCCGGGGTTTTTGTGGGGTGCACACTTTAGTTCCGATTTGGTTGTTTGTGCACACCTGTTAGTTAGGTGATAAGTATTCCTATTTGAGTCACAGGGTTTGGTTACAGGGTTGTTGGCAATTATTTATAGGTCACGTTATACAGAGGTGAGTGTTTGAGTTGGAACTGTTTGATGATTTGTATTAGGTCGCTCTATAGCGCAGTTTAATTTCATTACAGTTTATACTCGCTCTGCGTGTGGCTTTTTCCTGCCCGTTTTCCTTAGATATTGTTATAGTTATTAAATGTTTACGTTTTCATCGTTGTTGTTGGTGTAATACAGGGAATCTCGACATCTGCTGGTTTTCCCTGTTTAAATAATTATAATAAATAAAACTAAGGATGTGTTGTCTCTATAAAATATGTGTAATTGTTTACTAATGTGATTTTTTATGTCTACAATTACTATCTTCTTTGTCGTTCCAGCAATGCCAGGCTATACCTCGCAGTGTTTTCAGCTGTTTTGGGAAATTTCAGTTTCGGCTATTCCTTGGTGTACCCCTCCCCGGTTATCCCACAACTCAAAAACAATGCTAATCCTCGCCTAAACATGGACACAGAACAGATAGCCTGGTTCGGGGTGAGTGAGACGGAGAGATAAACACAAAACATGACCTTTCCGGCAGTGTGCCTTATTAATTAGACACAGCCTTATTGTAGCCAATAACACAAACCCTTGCCTCAGTGATCACGTGATCATTGGCTGGCTTCAACCATGTGCCTATACATCTGACTGTGCTAAACTGTGCTTACACCTGACTGTAGTTACTGCAGGGCTCTCAAGTTTTGAAGACAGGCAAGAGTGACATATCGCTCCCCGCCCGCCGCCCTCGAGGGAATGGGTGTGTTTCATAAATTATATTATTATTTGTGTTTTTGTTGTTAATAATTGCTCAGACTTGCAGAAGAAAATATTTGACACATGGCACTGACAGTTCACCCAAATACAAAGTATTTATTCAATTTCTGTGTGTGTGTGCGTGCGCGTGCAAGATTATGACTGGTGTTGTTTATTGTAGATGTTTGTTGCCTTTTTGGACTCCTTTATCATGTGTGGTGTTGGCTCCCATTTGAAGCAGTTCGGCTCAAGCCCAGCCATTTTCATGATGTCCCATCCATAGATAAGCTGTTTCGAGTTGAGGTTTTGTTCAAACCGACCATGGAGAATACCCTCTCGGCATCAGTTCAACCCAGTCACCTTTAAAAAAAGGAACCAGGGGCATAATTAATATTGAGCAAGTCATGTTGTGTGCAAAATATTTCTTACCTTGTTCTTTGTTGAGGACATTCTTCCCCAAAACTCCTCAACGTCAAAGAGTGTTGGGACCTGAGGCATGGCAATGTCCATGAGTTGGTACTCCATAAACTCCTCACTTACTTGGTCTTGTTCCTTAGGGTCATGAAAAGGAAGGAGTTCCTGAAATCTTAAAAAGACCACATGTGTACAAGACTGATTAGAATACAGTGACAGACAGATTTGTTTTGTGATCATGATCATTAAACTTAAAAATATATAATCCGAATGTGAAAACCCTTGCCTGTATACAAAGTATAGGGCATCTTCAACCCCACACTCAGCTCTCAGCTGCACATCAACAAATTGTGCATGCTTCAGGAGAGCATCTTTCAATGGGAGTTTCTCCATGGCATACTCCACAGCTTTGACCAAGAAGGCCAGTGCTACTTGCTGGAATTGTTGAGCCTTCTGTGGTGTGACCTCTCTAGCCTCAAGGAGCCTGTTGAGTGTAGCTCTGGTGGTGAAACCCACATTGAATTTTTCTCCTGACAGTGTGACAGAAGACATATAGAAAGTTAGTCAAATAAAGGCATCTTATAGTATTTCTCTGGGTTATACCAGTTTCATGTTTCAAGTTTATTGTCATACAATCATATTAAATAATATTTATCAGTCATGGTAATTTGTTGTGCTCAATGTAATCTCAACTTTATAGATTTTTTTAAATATAAAGTACATAAATAGTCGAGGTAAAATAAAAAAAGATGAATTTTAGGTGAAGGATTAATTCTAAAAAGTGACAAGTGTGGCATTTAGGAGAGTGAGATGGTTGAGTAGAGTTCAGCATCCAGGATAGAAGCTGTCTCTGAATCTACTAGTGCTGTTTCTGATGCTCTTATGTTCTACCGGATGACATAGGGGTGAATATATTGTGACTGATATAGTTTTTACAATGTATTGTATCTATTATCCTTCATCAGCAAGACAACTCAATCCATAGAAAATGTGTATTTGTAGTAACATTAAAAAGGGAGATCATGACTTACCGTACTCACGTGCTCAAAGTGATGCTCGGAGCTCCAGTGGTTTTTCCTCTGGGTTGGTGAACAAAACTTTCGAAAGATTGCACCAGAATCACGTGAACAATTCCCGGAGATGCTTCTTTTTCATTCGTTGTTGCGTTAAAACTTACCCAGATACAATTGTGCTATTTTCTGATTGGCTATTGTGTAGCCTGTTTCTTTTATTTTGATTGGCTGAGAAGTGTCAGGCTAGACCATTGACTGTAGGGCTAGACTGAAGAACTCCAGGGGAGACGCGCTTGATTAGTGCCGGTTCCATAATGAGAGCTGCGCGGCCAGAGAAATGTTGTGCGCTGCGGCAAATTAAATATATTATAGATATTTTTTTCCGCGTGAGAAATACAATGTGTGGCGGGAGTGCGTGACAAAACACTGAAATGAGTGACTGTCACGCTCATTGCGTGACACTTGAGAGCCCTGTTACTGTGCCTACATCTGACTGTGGTTACTGTGCCTACATCTGACTGTGGTTACTGTGCCTGCAGCTGATTGTGGTTTCTGTGCCTACATCTGACTGTGGTTATTGTGCCTACACCTGACTGTGGTTGCTGTGCCTACACCTGACTGTGGTTACTGTGCCTACATCTGACTGTGGTTACTGTGCCTGCACCTGACTGTGGTTACTGTGCCTACATCTGACTGTGGTTACTGTGCCTACATCTGACTGTGGTTACTGTGCCTGCACCTGACTGTGGTTACTGTGCCTACATCTGACTGTGGTTACTGTGCCT
Organism: Dallia pectoralis; assembly: GCA_029465975.1. NCBI lineage: Eukaryota > Metazoa > Chordata > Actinopteri > Esociformes > Umbridae > Dallia > Dallia pectoralis. Next base: position 10,580,226 of record CM055737.1, on the reverse strand, counting down.
ACACCTGACTGTGGTTACTGTGCCTACATCTGACTGTGGTTACTGTGCCTGCACCTGACTGTGGTTACTGTGACAACATCTGACTGTGGTTACTGTGCCTACATCTGATTGTGGTTTCTGTGCCTACATCTGACTGTGGTTATTGTGCCTACACCTGACTGTGGTTACTGTGCCTACATCTGACTGTGGTTACTGTGCTTACACCTGACTGTGGTTACTGTGCCTACATCTGACTGTGGTTACTGTGCCTGCACCTGACTGGTTAATGTGCCTACATCTGACTGTGGTTATTGTGCCTACACCTGACTGTGGTTGCTGTGCCTACACCTGACTGTGGTTACTGTGCCTACATCTGACTGTGGTTACTGTGCCTGCACCTGACTGTGGTTACTGTGACAACATCTGACTGTGGTTACTGTGCCTACATCTGATTGTGGTTTCTGTGCCTACATCTGACTGTGGTTATTGTGCCTACACCTGACTGTGGTTACTGTGCCTACATCTGACTGTGGTTACTGTGCTTACACCTGACTGTGGTTACTGTGCCTACATCTGACTGTGGTTACTGTGCCTGCACCTGACTGGTTAATGTGCCTACATCTGACTGTGGTTATTGTGCCTACACCTGACTGTGGTTACACCTGACTGCTGTGCCTACATCTGACTGTGGTTACTGTGCCTGCACCTGACTGTGGTTACTGTGACAACATCTGACTGTGGTTACTGTGCCTACATCTGATTGTGACTCTGACTGTGTTACCTGACTGTGGTTACTGTGCCTACATCTGACTGTGGTTACTGTGCTTACACCTGACTGTGGTTACTGTGCCTACATCTGAATGTGGTTACTGTGCCTGCACCTGACTGGTTAATGTGCCTGACTGCCTACACCTGACTGTGGTTACTGTGCCTACATCTGACTGACTGTGCCTACATCTGACTGTACTGTGCCTACACCTGACTGTGGTTTCTGTGCCTACATCTGAATGTGGTTACTGTGCTTACACCTGACTGTGGTTACTGTGCCTACATCTGACTGTGGTTACTGTGCCTACACCTGACTGTGGTTACTGTGCCTACACCTGACTGTGGTTTCTGTGCCTACACCTGACTGTGCTTACACCTGACTGTGGTTACTGTGCCTACACCTGACTGTGCCTACACCTGACTGTGGTTACTCTGCCTACACCTGACTGTGGTTTCTGCGCCTACACCTGACTGTGGTTACTGTGCCTACACCTGACTGTGGTTACTCTGCCTACACCTGACTGTGGTTTCTGCGCCTACACCTGACTGTGGTTACTGTCCCTGCACCTGACTGTGGTTACTGTGCCTACACCTGACTGTGGTTTCTGTGCCTACACCTGACTGTGGTTTCTGTGCCTACACCTGACTGTGGTTACTGTGCCTACACCTGACTGTGGTTACTGTGCTTACATCTGACTGTGGTTACTTTATTATCAGTCTATTTTCACATTGGGGGCTGCAGCAGGGGGCCTTGGTGCCATGCTTCTGAATGATCTGATTGGACGGAAGGTCAGCATCATGGTGTCTGCGGTCCCTTCATCAGTCGGGTAGGTACGCTTCGTTCACGCTATGCGTTTTCTAGATGGGGTTATAGAGCACGTGTTCCAGGTATTATCTGAAGGAAAGGGCAAAAGAAAATATATTATGGTGTATTAAAACTGGCACTAGCGATTTGGAAGCCTTGGTGCTTGTCACTGTTGTCTACTACAACCTCGAGCGGAAAAAAAACTGCAGAAAGTTTGTCAAAAAGACACCCTGGTAGATGTAACACCGCTATGTAACACCACTATGTAACACCGCTATGTAATACCACTATATAATAACGCTATGTAATACCACAATATAATACCACTACGTAACACCGCTATGTGACACCACTATGTAACACTGCAATGTAACACTGCAATGTAACACTGCAATGTAACACTGCAATGTAACACTGCAATGTAACACTGCAATGTAACACTGCAATGTAACACTGCAATGTAACACTGCAATGTAACACTGCAATGTAACACTGCAATGTAACACTGCAATGTAACACTGCAATGTAACACTGCAATGTAACACTGCAATGTGACACTGCAATGTGACACTGCAATGTAACACCGCTATGTAATACCACTATATAATAACGCTATGTAATACCACAATATAATAACACTACGTAACACCGCTATGTGACACCACTATGTAACACCGCTATGTGACACCGCTATGTGACACCGCTATGTGACACCGCTATGTGACACCGCTATGTGACACCGCTATGTGACACCGCTATGTGACACCGCTATGTGACACCGCTATGTGACACCGCTATGTGACACCGCTATGTGACACCGCTATGTGACACCGCTATGTGACACCGCTATGTGACACCGCTATGTAACACCGCTATGTAACACCGCTATGTAACACCGCTATGTAACACCACTATATAATAACGCTATGTAATACCACAATATAATAACACTACGTAACACCGCTATGTGACACCACTATGTAACACCGCTATGTGACACCGCTATGTAACACCGCTATGTAACACCGCTATGTAACACCGCTATGTAACACCGCTATGTAACACCGCTATGTAACACTCTATGTCATTAGAATTATTAATTATTGATTGATCCCCACCCAACACCTCCACCCTGCGTATTTAATGTTTGAGGATTACCTTGTCAGAATTGTTCAAATCCATGGGAAGCATCTTCCTCTCAGCCTCCATTTTAGAACATCACAACACAGTCAAGCCTGCAGAATGGAGCACCGGCAGCCACTGGGCCTTCAACAAGGTCCGGCGAATGTAATCGAGTGTAAGGAAGTGTGCAGGAAAGAGATAATCACCGACCAATCACATCCCAGACTCACTGTGTCCATGAGCTGTATAACCAGGAACACTTGTGCACCTGCCCATTATCGCGTCGTTATCATATATTTCTATGGTAATCAGTGATTTGTGTACAATGTATGTACATTTTGTGTAAACATCTTAGTATGTGTTTGTGTTGTGTTTATTGTTTGAGCCTGCTGTTCCATATGTCGGAAATCAGGGTTTCTTAGCCAGCAACATGTTAAAGTCTACAGCGTACAAAGAAGAACCAACTAGGCATTTTTGTAATGGCTGTTTACATTGCAGTATATATTTATTTGTTATCAAGAAATATGAAACAGAGGGTTTGTATATCACGCAAGTAAAATCATGAGTAAAGACATATATTTAACCGAGATATGTCATATGATGTGACAGGAGGGCCGAAAAAACGTGCACAGAACGTAATGAGAAGGATCGCCAGATTTAGCTGGCCCTCTGTTACGATACGAAAGCTCTCAGCGAATCAGGTGCGATGCACAGATTTGTTCATGCGTTCGTTCTTTGACCACTTTCAGGTACATTGTGATGGGAGCGGCACAGGCGACCTGGATGCTTCACCTGGGCAGGTTTCTGACGGGTATCGCCGGGGGAATGACTGCGGCCTCCATACCTGTAGGTCGGCTACAGGTTACAATGTGTTCTCTTCTGAATGTTCAGACAATATCAAACAGTTAGACCAGTATGGAGCACTTGTATGGACTTCAGAATGTGTTATCCATTGCTGTTTTCTAAAATCCAGGATCACCGCCGAGCGATCTGTTAGTGATTATCGACTTTTGTCTTATATTCATTGATTTAGGTCTATATTTCGGAGATCTCCCATCCGAAGGTGAGGGGAACTTTGGGATCGTGCCCACAAGTCACTGCTGTTTTTGGAGCCCTGTCACTCTACGCCCTGGGTGAGGACCAGCTTCGCTTTGACCAGTTCACCACCCAGCAGATGCATGTCTCTGTACTCACATCTGCTCTGTGTTTGGTAAAGGGCTGGTGTTACCGTGGCGATGGTTGGCTGTAGTGGGGGAGTTCCCGGCTCTTCTCATGCTGCTGCTTCTGTGCTTCATGCCCCACTCGCCCCGCTACCTGGTCGCCTGTGGCCAGCAGGAGAAGGCCCTCAAGTCCCTGAAGTGGCTACGGGGCCAGAACTCTGACTTCATGACCGAGTTCAACAGAATTGAACTCAGCCTTGCGTCTCAGGTAAGTTGCCGGCGCTTATGTCAGCACGACTCAACAGGGTCACGGTTGACGTTCCAATGAAATGCATGTGGAGTTTCTCTTTTCTCAAGGGAAAGATCCAATGGTCGGACTTGACAATCCCGTTCTATTACAAGCCGATTCTGATCTCGACGCTTATGAGGTTCCTTCAGCAGATGACCGGCATTACTCCCGTCCTGGTTTTCCTGGAGCCAATCTTCCAGAAGACGAACGTATCCCTGGTACGTTTATTCAGTTTTCCAACTACTGGGCCTTTTTGCAACACTGAGCTCAGCAAAACAAGCATCACAGAGCTCTATATCATGTTCCTAAAACCATTCCCAAACTATGTGTACAGTTTTGTAGGGCGCGTTTTGCTGCTGAAAGATCAGGAACAGCAATAAACTCTACCTCAACAGTGTCATCTCAGAGATAGAACCAAGGATATACTTGTTACTCTTGTCACTTCTACTCAGGAACCGAAATATGACGCTGCACTGGTGGGACTTGTTCGACTATTGTCCGTGGCAATCGCTGCCACTTTAATGGACAAAGCAGGACGGAAGGTCCTCCTCTATACCTCAGGTCGGTGAAATCGCCGTGAACTCTGTCCCAATCGGTCACTCCGGCGTCTCTACTTGTTGACTGCATGTCTGTTTACTTCTTTCTAGGGTTCCTGATGTTTCTCTCTACACTAACAATGACCATGTACTCCCACACCAGCCAATGTCCCAGCGGCAACTCGACTGGCAGCATGCTCGCCACGGACCTCCTAGCCAACAACGGGGCGTCTGCCTACAGCAGCGTCACCCTGATTCCCCTGATAAGCACCATGGTCTTTATATTTGGTACGTCAAAATCCGACACTTCTCATTGAGGACGTTGAAATGGTTGAACATACCATAATAACCCTGGCGTTGCGCTGTTCACATCAAGGCTATGCTATGGGATGGGGGCCAATCACCTGGCTACTGATGTCCGAGATCTTGCCCCTGGGAGCGCGAGGGACCACGTCAGGCCTGTGTGTGCTGGTCAGCTGGCTGACTGCCTTCGTCTTGACCCACGTCTTCATGCATGTGGTGGTGAGTCATGTCTGCGTGAGCGCTTGTGTCTGATATGTCAGACGTCGTCTGAAGTTCTTGCTGTCCAATGCCACGGCGCTCTACTCACTCATTGATGCGTATACATCGTTTGTCAATGTTCAATGTCCCGCCCCCTGTCCTAGTCAAGCCTGCGTACTAATTAAATGGGGGAGAAATCCGAGCTTTTTTAATGACATTTCGACAATGTCTTCTACAGGAGGCGTATGGACTGTTTGTGCCGTTTTTGTTCTTCTCCGTTGTGTGTGTGGTGAACATTATATTTACTGCCGCATGTGTCCCGGAGACCCGGAACAGATCGCTGGAGGAGATTGAGAACTATTTCCGGACCGGACGCACATTCACAATTATCGACGGATAATAATTGTTTATTACTAGAGAGTCGTGATCGGACTTGTGTGTTGAATTCTAGGATATAAATGGTGCTTGATTCGTTGTGATGTAGTTTGTTACCTCATGCGTTTTTAACTGTAAGTGGACATTGCACAAATACATCTATTGAAACACGATTGTCTGACTGCCAACTGCATACACCTTTAACAAAACCATGTACACTGTATTTTGAGCAGTAGGAAATGAGTTCAGTCAGTCAACACACACCATAAACCTGTTTCATATTTTCTATGCTCAGTTCCCTTTATGCTATTGAACCTTATTCTTCCTCTTTTGCTAATTTCCCTACAAACACCAGGCAAGAGATCTCATTTACAAAAAATATATATCACGGCTATATCAGAGTGAAGGACGGAGTCAGGTTTAGTTCAGAACGAGGAATCTTTACCTGGAAAATACTTAAATAGTAAACGTACCCATTTGTACATACTGCAAAAAACAAACAAGGAACACACAAAAGCTCCTATAACTGGCAAATGGAGTTTCAATGCTGCTCACAATACAGCCCACGTAACAAGTCCACACAAAGACAACACCAACACGCGGTACTGTACATGATCAGGGAAACGGACACCCGGTGTGTGTAATCACGGGACAAGACAATTATGTGACATAGAGTGTACAGTGGAGATAGAAGACCGGAGAGAGAGCGACCGCCGAAGCCTGCCAGCAGGTGGCGGTAGACTGGCCTTGGATTGAGCTCTGACAATATATTACATATCGAACGAGTATACAACGTTTGTTTGGTATTATATCACAAACCTTGTTGTAGTCCCTAGTTGTTTAGCATTGTGTTTATTTTAAAATGAAAAATAAAGTTGCTTATCACATTGCTGCCTCCCTCTTGTGTTTAAATATGCAGTTCTTTTTACTTTAGTAGTGCTTATACAGATTTCCAAGCTAAAACACAAAAGTGCAAATAATAAGATGCTGACAAACTCAATAGGATGCTGAGAATATTTGAAAAAACTGGCTGTTTTTCTTCTATCTGTGCCAAGTATAGAGACTATAAAGCATGACCTTTTTAGGCCAAATCATTATTAACATATTCAAATATTTACAGGAAAAAACAAACTCCTCAGGGGTAAAGTTAAATGTCATGTGGCTTTTATAACTGGGCATTCACAACCCTCACATTGGTTAGAGATGCAATGAGGAAAGCCACAGTCTGACTATGAAAATGATAATCTCAATAATAAACTATCCTTTAATACTCACATTATTGAGTTGGTAAAAAAATTAAGATCAGATTTGTTTTGTTTTACTTAACATAGATAAATTGTTTGGTCTACATTAATGACTGTGCTTGACTATACTGATATAGTAAATATAAAAAGCCTACTCTCAGTCAGAACCACAGTTGCATAAATTAAGAAAATGAAACGGAGAGAAATACACCCCGTCCTGCACCTTATTTGAGATTCCTGATCTTTTCTTGATCTGTTCCAGATCTGTTCAGCAGTTATTTCTTGTTGTTTTCATGATAATGGTGAGCATTATATAGTCATCTACTGTCAAAGCCATTTCTATCTGGTCATTTGCCCTTGCTGAGAATCAGAATCAGGTTTATTCGACAAGTCTGTTTACACACACAAGCAGGCCCGCATTAATGCACGGGCTTACTGGGGCTAAAGCCCCAGGGCATATGAAGACAAGGGGCCTATCATAAGCCAACAAAGATTTGTCGAATTTTCTGTCAATCACTTGATATTCATGTTTATCAGAATGTAGAGAAACAGTTGCGTCATCTTCTCTAGTAGTCTATTCAAATATATGCTAGTCACAGAGGCTGATATCAAAATGTTGAGAAAGAAAAAGTTTGAGATTGGTGCTCATAAACAAAAAATATCGCGACAGAAAGAAAACAGTGAGAAGGAATATTTAAAAAATTTAACATTAAGCGAGCACCGATAAACAGTGGCGAGGACAAGCAAACAGGCGGGCAGTGTTAATTTCGATATAATTTTCGTAATTATTTTCGTCAACGAAAATTTTTCACAGACGAAAACGAGATGATACAGTCCCGACCCGAATCGTGGTGCAGCCCTGCACATAGACAGACAGGGCGCGAGGACTGAATTTATCTTTCGCGTCTAAATGGACAAATACACACAACATTATGTCTAAATGTCCGTTTTGGAGAGTATTCACGTAAACACAGTCGGTTATGTCTTTACAGAACGTACAGTTGTGAGAATATCGGATGTGCATCAGTGCAATTGGATCTGCACACTCGGTCTTAAAGTGACAGTGCGCAATACACCTAATGCCGTCTGTACACTTAATATTAATCAAACAAATATCATTAATCAAAGAAATACCACTGTGATTTGGAAGCGGACTTTGTGGAGGAAGCGGTGCAGTTCAGGGAGTTTGTACAGAATTACATGTTGGGCAGCACGTTGGCAGTGGAGTTACAGAAAGTATTAAGAAGTAGAAAACTCCATACAGTGTTTCCCAACATATAGCTACGGCTATTCCTGACCATGCCAGTGACCAATGTTCTTTCTGCTTTTGTTGTATATAGACAAACGTGATCATTAGACTTTTTTATTGTGGGCCTACAAAACCTTTCAGCCCCAGGGCCTAACGGCAAGTTAATGCGGGCCTGCACACAAGGATTCGTTTTCTACTAGCTGCAGCGTTTTAACACACATTTTTAGACGTACATAAAACATTGTAAACAGAGCAAAACACTCACACGTACTATATACTGGGTAAATCTAGAATTATATGTATCTGAGTAGTTCAAAGGAGCAGTGTCGAGCTATCCAGAGTTTTATTTCATCTTCTTAAGCGCGCAAAATCTTTTGCTGAGGTCTCTGATCACAGCCTGTTGTCAGACACCAGAACCCGACTTCAAATGCAAAGCCCAGGATTAAAAAAAGACGGTTACAGCTATCTTGTGCGTGTGCGTGTGGTAATAACCCAGACTTAAACATACTTGTTTATCAACAGATATCGGCGAGGCCAACTGTCCAAATTCTGGTGGTATTTAAAAGGCAAATGTGTGTCAGGAAAGTCTCTATGTTTCCAGTATCTGCCTCTATTAATGACTTGTGGGGGACTGAAATGTTTAAAATAAACGGGCTTACATGACATTTATATGAACAAATTAGTATAGCAGTTGATTAGACTGTGATGTGCAGCATCTTTACCCCAATGGCATGCTTCACTGGGGTACTTTGTTATCAACCAACAAAGGCGGAGCTATTCTCTAGTCTAGTACATTTGTTGACAACATGCTGATTCCAAGCTAGAACCACTAGATGGTGCTATGCACAAGGAAATCTGAGTATCACGAAAGTATTTTAATGCTGGGAATCAAAGTACCTGGGCCTGTAATTTATATCTTTAGGTTTGCTCATGTGAATTTGCAGATTTTTATGTTTCCTATTCATCTTGATTATTGTGCATTGTCAGTTATAGGAATTTCTGTGCAAGTGTTGGTTGTGTGTAGATGTAGATGGGTTTTGTAGACGGAAACCCTGCCAGGACACTTTCCACTCAAGCTACTTTTGCAAAGGAATTGTCTCTGTATTAGTGATCAGATAATTATTTGTCAAGATCCCCAGTTGTGCATTTTACATACTATAGGTGTGAAAGAAAGCTATACCAATAAATCTATTTTCTACATCAGCTACAAATTAATTATACCTGGTGAAACACTGCTCATTAAGGATACAACTGATGATTCGATTATCTCAAAGAACATATTCATTTCCAGTGGCCAAAAGCAGTCCATAGAATTTATGTACATGCCTTGTTGACGGATGTACATTTCGGTAATTTTATGCGTTGTTACGACTTTCATTGTGAACATTGCTAGTCACACTCTGGCATGCACATGCTTAAGCTTTAGCACGTTTAAACAGTTACGATTGCTCTCACAGACCCCAATGAAATAGGTGTGCATTGTAATGATCCATTCACATGAAAAATAAAAACAGCAAGTTATCTGTGGCACCTGATATACACACACAGAGGAGCCAAAACATTATGACTGACCATGGTAAGCAAACAATCTGTTCTCATAGTCAACATGTTGGATGCCAAAGAAGTGGACAAGTGTAAAACGACTTTGACAAGCGGCAAATTGTTATGGCCTGGGAAACTGGGTAAAAGCATCAATGAAACGGCAAGACTTGTGTGGTGCTTCCAATCAGCAGTGGCGAGTACCTGCTTACAGTGGTTAGAGGAGGTACAAACTACAAAACAGCAACACTGTATTAGTCTCTCAACTCTCATCGAACAGACAAAAGGTCTACTCTGGCACAACTCTCAGAGCATGTATAAATCATTAGGTTACCATCATATCTTGGTCCTTGGTAAATTAGAGTCAATGTGGTTTTAGGAGCTCATTGTGTCACTGAGATAATGCTCATTTATATGAGAACGGCATTGCCAGCAAAGTAGGCACACAAATGAAATATCTGACTACGGGATAGATGATACTGTATACGTATTAAATCATATCCCCAGTAATGCAAGGGGTTTTGCAATCAAATCTTTTCCCGGTGTCAGATAAAAGGCAGACACAGACAGTGCTCGCTTGCAAACACATATCTGCAAGGCAAAGGCAATCAGTTGCTCCAACCCAGAGGCACTCCAGTGAGTAAATGTTTTAGTCTCTTCCTTTCTCCCAAGTGCACCTGTTCACTCATCCACTCATAGTCATTGATATTATACAATTCACAAATCATCCCTCTAACAACCTTGCCATGCCCTGTTTGAAAATGTGTAAATGATAGACTGGTGGGAGATAATCTAATAGTAAATAGTGTGGATCTTTAATTTTTAAATACTTTGTATGCAGTAGATTTTACTTTCTAGACTGCCAGCTGTCCACTGGTTCCTATTCAAACTAAATAGTAATGGGTTCTAGACTGCCAGCTGTCCACTGGTTCCTATTCCAACTAAACTGTAATGGGTTCTAGACTGCCAGCTGTCCACTGGTTCCTATTCCAACTAAACAGTAATGGGTTCTAGACTGCCAGCTGTCCACTGGTTCCTATTCCAACTAATCAGTAATGGGTTCTAGACTGCCAGCTGTCCACTGGTTCCTATTCAAACTAAATAGTAATGGGTTCTAGACTGCCAGCTGTCCACTGGTTCCTATTCCAACTAAACAGTAATGGGTTCTAGACTTCCAGCTGTCCACTGGTTCCTATTCCAACTAATCAGTAATGGGTTCTAGACTGCCAGCTGTCCACTGGTTCCTATTCCAAATAAACAGTAATGGGTCCTAGACTTCCAGCTGTCCACTGGTTCCTATTCAAACTAAACAGTAATGGTTCTAGACTGCCATCTGTCCACTGGTTCCTATTCCAACTAAACAGTAATGGGTTCTAGACTGCCAGCTGTCCACTGGTTCCTATTCCAACTAAACAGTAATGGGTTCTAGACTGCCAGCTGTCCACTGGTTCCTATTCCAACTAATTCCACCTAATCAGTAATGGGTTCTAGACTGCCAGCTGTCCATGGGTTCCTATTCCAACTAAACAGTAATGGGTTCTGACTGCCAGCTGTCCACTGGTTCCTATTCCAACTAAACAGTAAAGGGTTCTAGACTGCCATCTGTCTATGGGTTCCTATTCCAACTAAACAGTAATGGGTTCTAGACTGCCAGCTGTCCACTGGTTCCTATTCCAACTAAACTGTAATGGGTTCTAGACTGCCAGCTGTCCACTGGTTCCTATTCCAACTAAACTGTAATGGGTTCTAGACTTCCAGCTGTCCACTGGTTCCTATTCCAACTAATCAGTAATGGGTTCTAGACTGCCAGCTGTCCACTGGTTCCTATTCCAACTAATCAGTAATGGGTTCTAGACTGCCAGCTGTCCACTGGTTCCTATTCCAACTAATCAGTAATGGGTTCTAGACTTCCAGCTGTCCACTGGTTCCTATTCCAACTAATCAGTAATGGGTTCTAGACTGCCAGCTGTCCACTGGTTCCTATTCAAACTAAATAGTAATGGGTTCTAGACTGCCAGCTGTCCACTGGTTCCTATTCCAACTAAACTGTAATGGGTTCTAGACTTCCAGCTGTCCACTGGTTCCTATTCAAAATAAACAGTAATGGGTCCTAGACTTCCAGCTGTCCACTGGTTCCTATTCAAACTAAATAGTAATGGGTTCTAGACTGCCATCTGTCCACTGGTTCCTATTCCAACTAAACAGTAATGGGTTCTAGACTGCCAGCTGTCCATGGGTTCCTATTCCAACTAAACAGTAATGGGTTCTAGACTGCCAACTGTCCACTGGTTCATATTCCAACTAAACAGTAATGGGTTCTAGACTGCCAGCTGTCCACTGGTTCCTATTCCACCTAATCAGTAATGGGTTCTAGACTGCCAGCTGTCCATGGGTTCCTATTCCAACTAAACAGTAATGGGTTCTAGACTGCCAGCTGTCCACTGGTTCCTATTCCAACTAAACAGTAATGGGTTCTAGACTGCCATCTGTCTATGGGTTCCTATTCCAACTAAACAGTAATGGGTTCTAGACTGCCAGCTGTCCACTGGTTCCTATTCCAACTAAACAGTAATGGGTTCTAGACTGCCAGCTGTCCACTGGTTCCTATTCCAACTAAACTGTAATGGGTTCTAGACTGCCAGCTGTCCATTCCAACTAAACTGTAATGGGTTCTAGACTGCCAGCTGTCCACTGGTTTCTATTCCAACTAAACTGTAATGGGTTCTAGACTGCCAGCTGTCCACTGGTTCCTATTCCACCTAATCAGTAATGGGTTCTAGACTGCCAGCTGTCCACTGGTTCCTATTCCAACTAAACAGTAATGGGTTCTAGACTGCCATCTGTCCACTGGTTCCTATTCCAACTAAACAGTAATGGGTTCTAGACTGCCAGCTGTCCATGGGTTCCTATTCCAACTAAACAGTAATGGGTTCTAGACTGCCAGCTGTCCATGGGTTCCTATTCCAACTAAACAGTAATGGGTTCTAGACTGCCAGCTGTAAGTGTTGCATTTGTTCTTGTCCCAACTATGGTATGCTAATTATAAATGTCAACTTAAATGTCATATCATTTGGAAATATTATTAAAGTTGTCCCCTTGTAATTAATCAATTAAGCATACAAGTAGTTTGTTCCATCAATCTCCCTTTTTACCATTTTGTCCTGGTTACAAAGCTGAAAACATCCAGTGTAAAATAAAACATTAAAAAAATTCCGCCCAATAAGTGGAAATAATAAAATGTCTATCATAAAATGTCAATCCCTGACCGGTGAAAAACCTAGAACTACATTGTACATTAATAATTGAGAAATGAAGTAAATCAGAGACTGATATGAAAAGCAACCTACACATTGGCCTAATTAAAATATCCTATTCCAACTGCCTTACTGAAAAAGAGATATTTAGGATTTTACTAAAATGTTTACACAAATGCACACAAACTTAGTCTCTAACTTTAAGACATCACTGAAGACTAATCATTTGAGTAGGTTCTGTGATTTAGCATTGTCTGAATCCAGCGTGTTAACACTAGAAGCGCCAGAGCTGTTTTCACTCCTTAAGGGTAACCTTGCAGTCTCTATTGGGCCGGCTCCCCTTTCACCACTGAGATACTGAAGACACTGACCCAATAGACGCTTAGGCATTTGGCCCACTTGAGCTTTCCAATGACGTGCTTCAGAGAGTACATCGCATCATGCTGGCCTTTTTGCTTGTTCAACGTGAGTGGGTTGAGTCACTAAGGAGATGTTTCTGTTTTTACACTCACCCCTCCTCGGGCTGGTGCAATGGGAGGGAATTATAGAAGTGTGTGACTGTACATGGCCTCGGAAAGACGAGCGGAGATGAAGTTAATCGTTCTCTGAGCTATCACGCTGTAGCGATGCCCTTCAGTAAAACATCCCGGCATGAATTCTAATGACAAATATCTTCTGCCTAGCAGAGGTAGAACGTTTATTGGTCTCCACCACGGGCGGACTGGCCATCTGTGTGATCTGGAGAATCACAGAACGGCCGGTAATCCAGGACGCTCGGCGGGCCAGTCCACCACCCGCCACACGGGCCGGTCCACCACCCTCCACACACGGGCCGGTCCACCACCCGCCACACACGGGCCGGTCCACCACCCGCCACACACGGGCCGGTCCACCACCCGCCACACGCTGTAAAATGCCACATGCAGTAGCTAATATTTTACTTTTAAAAAGTTTCCGTGGGCCGATTGCTTTGGGCCGGGCCTAGTCAAAGTCCAGGGCCGTTTTTAAGACCCAATCCGTCCCTGGTCTCCATCCTGGGACTAAGACAACATTTTACTGCTTTAACTACGATCGTCATCACAGCTCAGATTGTTTGATTTGGATCTGAAATGTTGCCAAATGTCATTAAAATATGCAGTAGTTCTGTATGTTAGCAAAGTCTGGGAAATTCCGTCATTTCATAATGTTTACCTGAGATTCGTGGACTGGTTATTGCATTTAAAGTGCGTATCAAAAGATCTTTAGTAGAACTGTTTAGCGTGACTCAACAGGCTAATGCATGACATCACTTTTTTATTTGTCCCCGTCCGTTGAACCTCGTGATGGCTAAACGTTGCCAAATTCAATTGGGTCTGTTTCTGTCATTTCCTGAGTGTCACACATCATTGTCCTTTGGTCCAGCCTCTCCAGCTGCTACAGATATTCTGAAAATCAATATGTGTTCCTGGCTGCACATGTTTCTAAACCCCGCGTTGGGCCATGAATATATGAAAATACATTTCAACCTCTTATCTGTTTCACTGCGGTTACTTCCAGCTTATCGTTTACAGTAAACCATGTGAAGGATGCTTTTCGTGGCCGTGTCACCAGAGCTATCCTTCGCGGGAACAATTAAGGCCATAACGACACGGTTCTGGCCCGTATATATGAAATAATGTTGGTCTCTGTGTCCTTTCGGAAAGCTTTGTCTGCATTAGAAATCCGATGCAGGGGAAATGCTTCCTGTACTCTCGCCGAGAAAATACCGGGAGCTCGTTGTTGGTATAGACAGGGGAGATCGATACCATTTATGAGTCTTTCCAACGTCCTCACACGGCCTCTGGTGGGGCTTTCATATGACTAATCTGGAAGTCATTCACTTGCTTTCACTCTTCCTTGGCCCTTGCTGTCACTTTTAGTATGGCGATGTATGTAGTCTTTGGGCCTGGTGTGAAAGCCATTACAACAGCACGTCGGAACTGGCAAAAATAGAACAGCCGCAGTTCTCAAGCCTTTATTCTCTTTGCATTTTTAACTGGGCCATACGTTGTGTATTGTGAGACTTAACTTGATGTGGTTTTCTACATTTGGCATGTTATTGGTATGTAGCGGTCCTACTATGTCCAATGTTTGGCACCAGATTATGAGCATAATATTGTAATGATATGTTCACTGATACATTGATTTTTAGAATAGCCATAAACGGTTTGTCCCCCTGATACAGATCTCTACTCATCCTTACAAGCAGGCTCAGGAACAGTTTCTTCCCTACTGCTGTTAACATACTTAACTCTGAAACCCTTCGTTTACCTTGCATTCACACTGCTACCTTATTTATTTGATCTGCCATTTGCACAATGTACTGTCGTACCCACATTGCTACCTCTTGCCTACACGCTGCTAACTCTTCGACTTGATCTGTCATTTGCACAATACATCTTGTGGTACTCCTCTTGCCACCTCTGGCTCTGCACACTGCTAGCCTATTTATTAGATTTGCCCTTTGCACAATGCTTATCGTTTGCACTAACCGTTAAACACTTGCACAGATGTCCTCTGCTTGTGTTGCCCTCTGCACATTTGCAATTTGCTACATTGTTCAACTGAATACCTGCACATTTACTTATACAACTGAATATTGAATTATCAATTGCACAAATTGTTGACTGGGGATTCCAGTTACCAAAATAAATATACAGGTTAATTAACAACTTTTGAAATATCTTCTGTAAGGGATCAAAACAAAATGTTCTATAAACATGGTTGCTGACATTCCCCGGCCAGACAAACCAGGAACTAGACAAACCTTTAGGGGATTAAAACACAAATTCCAGAGGACATCATCCCCCAGAATGCTCCTGGGAACCACTTGGAACTAAACAATTTCTGCGAGTTTTGCTGATAAAGAAACTAATCTTTTGAGATCAGACAGCATTATGAAGACCTGAGCACAGTGGACGATGTTCTCATCACTCATTCATTTGACAACTATAAAAAAAAGATAGGTCACAAATTCAGTTTATATTACTTTCTTTATTGAGGTTGGAACACACACAAACATATGGGTACAAAAGCTTATTTCAGAGCCTTATGTGAAATAAAAAGTGATAAATTTGGACAAAATTGAATTGTGGTAAGGAACTAAGCTATCATCAGATGTTTTGGGTTCAACAACGATTAAGACCAGAATCTGACACATGAAACTGTGTTGGATCTATACATTATAAATTACACTGACGAGCCACGACATGATGACCACTCACAGGTGAAACTAGTAACTAATATAAGGAAACATGTCACGGTCTTGGAAGATTAGATGGTAAGCAAACAATTAGTTGTCGTTGTTGTCAACATGTTGTATGCAGATGAAATGGACAAGAGTAAAGACCAGAGCGAGGAGGAGAGTTGAAGCTCAATATGTTTTATAATTTAGGAGTGTCTAGAGCACCACAAGGAGTCGCTAGAGCCCAACTAGACAGGAAACTCCACCTGTCATCCACCCATTAACATCCACCCATGTGTGGCAATTAAACTACCCCCTGTAGGAGCTCCAGGGCCCTGTCAGTAGGCTTCAACTCCAGCGCGCTAACACATCGATGGATGCAAAGACACCACGAGAGCACCTGGAGTACAATATGACATATTACTTCCATCTCACAGTAAACGACTTCCAAATGCTGTCCGATTCACCATAGCTGCCCTTTTAACGATCACAAATTAAAAGCGTTCACAATTGTCTTAATAATTCTCGACTACATCAGTTCACTCAGGGGTTAGCAAAACCTCGGCCCGCCCAATCTACGTATGCCGCCGCAATAGTCCTCGTCACATGTCCTGTGGACAAATGGACTCAATTACAAAGCGGCTGTTGGTTATCAACCGCGGGTCATTGTGGGCAATTACATCGCTGGGCGTCACACAGAGCTCAGTATACCAGTCTGTGCTGGGGAAAGTAACAGTTTTAGATTACATTTCTGTCACATCCTCTGTCACCGGCGGCTGGTTGAGAGTAAGACCCCAACACGCTGGGGAGGAAAGTGCTGAATCGCAGAGGTCCAGCATGGAGCGGCCGGGCTTCCTGTCGTGTCTGTATGAGTCAAGGACAGGAGGGCTTATTAAAGCACTGTGACAGGATATCTGGTGCAGAAACTATCTTACGGTTCCTCGACAGAGGTCAGCCAATCTCTTTAGTCTTGCCACTTCATTTCAGGGGGGTGTTGAGACAATAACGGATGCAGGCTTCAGCAACCCGACTAAATATACCAGCGCAATATCTTAAAGGAACTTGAGACCCCAACTTCTACATGGTCGTCTCTGGCATCTCCTCGTCGATCCCGTTGAAATGAACGTAAAATGTACCGACCGTGGAACCGGGGACACACAGACACACAAACACACACATTTTACATAGGATTACTTCGACAACACACTTGACTGTTTATCCTGGGCTTAAATCCTATGCGTTAAAAGCTGGCGTCTGTCGTCTGTGTTAATGCGCTCTCTGATTTCGTGGGGCTCGGTAATCCTCTCAGCTCACTTGTCCCGACAGGCAACATTACTCCTCACAAGGTCTGACCCCTGGAAGCCTATACATGCAAGAAACCATACACATATATTCAGGCGTAACACCGTGTCAATGTGCCCGGCTACGGCGCGATAATTCATTAATTTATCTATGAATGAGGGATAAAATGGCACTCTGCCATTAGGCTGTTATCTGGCGGCATGTTGTCAGACCGTCGACCGCGGCTGAACATTTGACGGATTTTACAGTTCGACACACCCATTCCTGCTTCTTGTTGTTGTTGCTGTTGTTATTTTTGTTGTGGTTTTCAACTTGATGAAATAATTTGTCGTTTCTGTATGCAACCTAAATGGACAAAATGTATGTTGTGTTGTGTGCGCAACCTGAATTACATGTTTCACATAGCCGTCTGGCTAAACACAGATGATGAAAGAACAGTCCGTGTCTTTAATTCCAGCCGGCCAGATCTCTTCCATATGTCTGGTTACTACTGTGGTATCCACATTATCCTCACACTCTACTGAGGTTTAGCCCGGGAAGGCCCCTGTCACCAGTTATTCCTCCCATTCTGCTGAGGTTTAACCTGGGAAGGCCCCTGTCACTAGTTATTCCTCACTAGCAGATTACTCAGTCTTAATCAGTAGGCCTTTCTAAGACGAGTCAGCTAGGTTAAAGCTATTTCTCAGTTGCCAGAATTAACACTTGAGCTGTACTGGACAACACACACACACACACACACACACACAGTCAGAAACTCTGCTTACTATTAACTGAAAAACATTGCAGGTACACGTTACAAATGTGGGCGTGGATCAGCTGTCGTTCAGCTAAGTCGGTGAGTCACTCAACTAGCAAATGAATGTCCCTGCCAATTATTAGACAGCTGGCTAGACTAACTACATGTCTATTAAAACTTAGATGAATGATAGGCCAACTCTGTCTGGGCAGACAGGTCACATGTCCAGTGGTCCTCACCTCTGGGCTGCCACCATTGATTTTCTTAGTCATTCTGACACGTGTCTTATTAGCATCGCAAAATAAAGGTGAAATGTGTGGGCTTGTATGAACATTAGCTTTAAAAAAAGTATGTTTCTCAACCACATGGAAATGTTCTGAGTTGTGAAAACCTCCTTTATTAAATGTTTTTAAATGAAAACATTTTCTTTATAACCCGCCGCAAATTGCAGGTAATGAACAGATGGCCACTAACATGTTTTGTGAAACAGCACACAGCACCAGCACACACCAGCTCTAATTTACAGTCCAAGTCAGGAACAATCAAATGACACGTTCTGTCCAGGCTGACGTGACCAGATGGACAGGCCAGAGCCCTATAGGTCCGACACCTTCACACGGACAACAGGACTGAAAGCCCGGGGTCAACAGGCTTTTCCTCAGGAAGACTTAGCTGAATTGGGCCAGCCAGGACAGGATCAGATCAGGGCTGTCAGTTTGCGTTTTAGGCAAGGAGATGTAATCACAGATGTGGATTTACACTGGGCTATCCACCATCTAACGCAACCCCACGTCTCCAAGTCAATTAATCTGCAGCCATCGCGCTGATTAATGTTGAGCACACGAGCCTTTCTAATCACACACCCGGAAAGGTCACTTAACCGTTCACGTGGCTCCGTGATTTACATCGTCCCTGTCTTTGTGGCTGTGTAGTAATCAAAGGCTGACGGTTGACTTTGTTTCCCCGGCTTAGGAACGGCTGAACGCCACCCGTCGTAGCTTCCTTGCTCTTACGCTACACGCAGAGCGCAGATAAACGGGCATATTCACATTTGATTGTCATGGGTTTCTTCTCCCGGAGAATACAAATCGCTGTGGGCTCATCCCCTAAACACAACGTTCTGATTAAGAACTAGATTGCACTGCGCCCGATTTGAAATCCCTCAGTCGTTAGATGCGGCCGCGAACCGAAGGGCGATGAATTTAGTCCAGCTTAAGACTGTTTGCACACTGAGATACTGACTGGTTCTGCTGTGTGGCACCCCATGGCTTAACCCACTGGGAAATAGGAGCAATACTGCGGCAGGAAAGCAAGACTTTCAGCTCTATTGCAGCTTACAGTTTGTTTCCGATGTACCCGAGCTATTAAATACAGATGACACTGGGGGGTGGAATGGAACTTCCTGCACGGCTTTGATACAGGCTAGTGGTTCCTTCCCTGTTCTTTTATTCATTCATTTGTATTTATACATGGATATCAAACTGAGACAGAGGCCCGAGAGTTACCTCTATTACAGTACTGCGGCATATACAAAAACCACAGACGGGAAACGCACACCATTGTAAAAAAGCTATCCCGATTGGCCGTACGGTCATTTATCAGACATGTCCACTGAATTTAGGCAGGACACTCTTACGTAACGGAAGCACATGGGTGGTTTTCATACTTACGGAATTATCCCAGGAATTTTTTTATTTTGCTGTGAGACGTTTCAGAGGTTATTGCAGAACAACCTGATATACAATTATCAGCCGATGCCGGGCTCTTCCGGAGGTCCCAGACAATCAAAGCACACGTGTACAGTGATGGTTGAGAAAGTCTGGATCGATAATGAGAATTTAATCTTTATGCTGAGAAGACAAAGATAGTTCGGCTGAGGATGTAGAGTTTCCTGCAGGGATACAGATATTATTAGCTTGCAGACTGAACAGGAAAGGATCCAATCTGTTTACCTACAGTAGGACTTTTATACATGAGGACGTGTAGATTCGACCCTGTCCATTTCAATAGCCTTCGATAGAGTTCTATTACTGTCTTTTAACGACATGTTTCAGAGATGAATGGGGAAGCAAAAACCAGCAGATTGGAGTCTAGTTTGTTGGCCACCGTGGTTTGCTTCGTGTCAATAACTAGAAAAGAATCATAAACCTCTGACTCTGTTCGAGGTTTATCAGTCGAGGTTTATTGTTTTATTTTGATATTAAGTGCTCTGCACAACTTGTCGAAATCATTTCAGCTTCCATTGTCCCTCAGTGACACTTGTACTTCATGAAAAGTGTTGGTGTTGTGAGAACATGTAACAGCCAGGGTTAATTAACAACAACATGTATGCAAATCACTCTACAACACATAATTAAAGGAGCAATCTGGAGTTAGATTTTTCTAGAACATAACTTCTCTTCTTGTCACAAACTCCAGTGTTGTTGATACCTTGTTTGTGGTTATTTAATAAAATCCAACAAAAAAACAAACACTGAACGGAAAAATATGTGCACTGATGTGAAATTAAAGGTGCACATAACAAGCATCCTCTAACAACATACAGTGACAGAAAACCCGCACTCACCTCTACGTGCTGTGACATTCAAATAATGCCACGCAAAGTGCAACCACGCCCTGTGACTAACATACACCTCCTAATTAACCAAATCATACCAGGTGTGCATAATTAACTCAACCAACCGAAAGGAAAAGGTGAGCCCAAAACAAAAAGAACAAAAGGTGGATGAAACATGCAGAGAAAAAACCCTCCCTGACCACACACACACACACACACACACACACACACACACACACACACACACACACACACACACACACACACACACACACACACACACACACACACACACACACACACACACACACACACACACACACACACACACACACACACACACACACACACACACACACACACACACACACACACACACACACACACACACACACACACACACACACACACACACACACACACACACACACACACACACACACACACACACACACACACACACACACACACACACACACACACACACACACACACACACACACACACACACACACACACACACACACACACACACACACACACACACACACACACACACACACACACACACACACACACACACACACACACACACACACACACACACACACACACACACACACACACACACACACACACACACACACACACACACACACACACACACACACACACACACACACACACACACACACACACACACACACACACACACACACACACACACACACACACACACACACACACACACACACACACACACACACACACACACACACACACACACACACACACACACACACACACACACACACACACACACACACACACACACACACACACACACACACACACACACACACACACACACACACACACACACACACACACACACACACACACACACACACACTCCATGTTCTCCCACTTCCAGAAGATCCTCCAGCAAGCAGGAGAAACTGAGGACTGTGTCTTTAAAGATGACTATGATGGCCCACAGCGCACTTCATATCTCTGTCTGTGCATCCCATTGTCTGTCTTAATAGACTTAACGGCATGCCCCTGGGCTACATTGTTTCGTCAAACGGAAGTAAATGTCCATCAGACCAGACGTGTTCACGCAATTGATTCATCGGCCATCGTCCAAAATCATTACACGCTCTATCGCAAACTAGTAATAAGTAATAGCCGACATTTTTGCCAACGCAAACGAGGATAATTATCTCAATTTATGTTTTCTTATCAGCGGCAGTTCTTCTGATCGCTTTTGGATGTGCGTGTTGATTGGCATAATTTTGATCATTCTGAATGCAGTATGGAAAAATCAATTAAAAAGGCAACTTGGAATATACATGTTTTTTATAAATTTGAAACAAGGACAAGGTATGCAATGTAGAGGGACAGGTGAGGCGTTTGATGGAGGAATACAAATAAATACTCTGTCTTAGTGCCGACTGGTCCTGCAGCATCTCCGTTTCCGTCAACACTCTTCGCACATCCCCGTTCCCATCAGTGTTGTGTTTCAGAGCAAACTACTGGTCCCCATTGCAAAGCATCAAACAGAAGGTAAAGTGGCTTCTCCAGCCAATCCGGAGGTAGTCAGCTCTCTAGTGAACAGATGAATAAAACAAAACACTTTCTGTTATTAAGTATTGATATGTTTAGCCAAAGCCACAATATTTTTGTGCATTTTTATTTCAGGAATTCCACTTCAACGAGAATGAGACGGTACATCTTAAGTGCAGAGATGAAGAAATGTCTTTTTTCTCTCAGTCCTTTCTGTGATCCGAAGTTGAGAGGCAGTGATTGAAATGTGAAAACCAATGTGATTTAAACCAAGAGAGCAATCTAGCAATCTTACATCTGCGGTGGTTCTAGGTCGTTGACTTGGTCACTGTAACTAAATCCGTCTATGGCACTATTCAGTGGTGGTCATGAAGTTTGCTGAAAAAACAACTGCCTGCTCAACTGTGATTTGTATTGCCATATTTCCATCCAAATACAGTATATGCCTGGATACAGTCACATTAATGGAACTACTGACCATTCTCTAGAGCCATCTCTACGTAACCTCACGGGAAACTAAACACCTGCTCATAATGCACTTTAATGGTCACTCTGTCACATGCAGCTTGTGGATCTGTGCATTATGCGTAGGCGCGAGAATCACCTGGACAAACGGGCCGCAGGACTACACCTCCCTGGGCTACAAAATGGACCGGTTTCAAAGGGACTCAGGGAGAACGCTGTGAGACTCACAAGAGTGCCATGAATATGCGGGTGTTCTGACCCCGTACACCCCCCCGCCCCCGCCCCGAAACACACACACACACACTTTTGTCCGACACTGCACGGGACTGCATGCTGCCACATTCAATAGAGACTCACCACGTTTTTAGCGTGAGTCTTGGAGCGTCTCCAATCGCACCTGATTGTTCTGTGATAGGCCTCACTGCTGGTGAAGCCGCGGGACAGCGGACATTCCATTAGCTGTTGCATCTTTTCACCTCTGGATGGTCGCAATAGAACGGCTCGAAATGTCCCGGCACAATCCGCACAAATAGTACTTTGTTCATATAAAACGTGTCGCACTATGTTGCAAAACAGGGATCTCTAACGCAATTTGAACATGCGATAAACCCATCTGTATTTCCGTAGATTGATGGGGGATGGGTCTGGTGAAATACATTATACTGTAATTACAGTAACGTAACCACTCACAAATGAGTGCATGGCTGTAAAAGCAAGGCCAGACGAGACCACCAAGATATCAATATTATAGTGTCAACCATGTTTACAGGTGGAGCAAAATAAGCAAATATTTGTGGCTTTGATAGGTTATATTGTTGAGAAAAGCGCATGAGGCATTACTATTTTTATTTTTAAGAATCAAAGGTCATATCTTGTTTTTAAAAAATATATATTTTTTAAATTTGTCAAATGAACTTAATATCTTTCACACACTACAATTCTTTACAGAATATATGTATAGAATTATTGGTGCCTCATATTGTAGAGCCTCAGCAGGTCGGTGCGGTTTTGGTGCCTTATATTGTAGCCTCAGCAGGTCGGTGCTGTTTTGGTGCCTTATATTGTAGAGCCTCAGCAGGTTGGTGCTGTTTTGGTGCCTTATATTGTAGAGTCCAGACCTCAGCAGGTCGGTGCTGTTTTGGTGCCTTATATTGTAGAGCCTCAGCAGGTCGGTGCTGTTTTGGTGCCTCATATTGTAGAGCCTCAGCAGGTCGGTGCTGTTTTGGTGCCTTATATTGTAGCCTCAGCAGGTCGGTGCTGTTTTGGTGCCTTATATTGTAGAGCCTCAGCAGGTCGGTGCTGTTTTGGTGCCTTATATTGTAGAGTCCAGACCTCAGCAGGTCGGTGCTGTTTTGGTGCCTTATATTGTAGAGCTTTAGCTGGTCGGTGCTGTTTTGGTGCCTTTTTAAGAATCAAAGGTCATATCTTGTTTTTAAAAAATATATATTTTTTAAATTTGTCAAATGAACTTAATATCTTTCACACACTACAATTCTTTACAGAATATATGTATAGAATTCTTGGTGCCTCATATTGTAGAGCCTCAGCAGGTCGGTGCTGTTTTGGTGCCTTATATTGTAGCCTCAGCAGGTCGGTGCTGTTTTGGTGCCTTATATTATAGAGCCTCAGCAGGTCAGTGCTGTTTTGGTGCCTTATATTGTAGCCTCAGCAGGTCGGTGCTGTTTTGGTGCCTTATATGGTAGAGCCTCAGCAGGTCGGTGCTGTTTTGGTGCCTTATATTGTAGAGTCCAGACCTCAGCAGGTCGGTGCTGTTTTAGTGCCTTATATTGTAGAGCTTTAGCTGGTCGGTGCTGTTTTGGTGCCTTATATTGTAGAGCCTCAGCAGGTCGGTGCTGTTTTGGTGCCTTATATTGTAGAGCCTCAGCAGGTCGGTGCTGTTTTGGTGCCTTATATTGTAGAGCCTCAGCTGGTCGGTGCTGTTTTGGTGCCTTATATTGTAGAGCCTCAGCAGGTCGGTGCTGTTTTGGTGCCTTATATTGTAGAGTCCAGACCTCAGCAGGTCGGTGCTGTTTTGGTGCCTTATATTGTAGAGTCCAGACCTCAGCAGGTCGGTGCTGTTTTGGTGCCTTATATTGTAGAGTCCAGGCCTCAGCTGGTCGGTGCTGTTTTGGCAGCATGAGGAAGTCCAACTGCATATCAGGCAGGTGGACTTAATGTTTCGGCTAATCAGTGTATAGCTCTTTGTGAAACCAGTTTTTATTTGTGTCTGATAAAATCTGATTCATACATCAACTCACTACCTTTATAACAAACATATTTTCATTGGCAGTATGTCCATGAAAATGTAATCATGGGAATTGCCTTAATACAAGAAACAAAGAAAAAAGCACCCTCACACGTGGACAACAGCACTTCATTCTGCTGCTTATCTACTCTTTTCAGTTCACCTCTGTCAACCAAATCAGGACGTCACGTGTTGCTTTCTATTATTATTTTAAATGCCTTTTTAGTAGTGATTGGATTCCTGCTACTCTACACGACCTAACAGAGAAGTTAAATCCGCAAAAAATTCATATAGACTCAAAACATTTTTTGAAACAAAAAAGGTATTAATAATAAGAAATGCACATCAAAGTGTCTGACAAATGACGTAAAGTATAAAACACAAGCTTCCCTGTGTGAAATGTTTGAATTTAACACCAATGTAAGTGTTTTTATTATTATTCTTCAATCTGTATATTGATGCATTTACAAGAGTCATTACAGTGTCTTTTCCGGACTAACTCAGTTTTGAAATTCAGAGCTATCACAAATGTTCACATTTCTTAATGGCAGCCACTTTCCCAAAAGCATTTTAATAGTTTTGTTTAGTTCATTGCTGAGACCATATAAAAACATATGGTAAATCACAAAATATTTGTGTAGGGATTACAAAATGAGTGGAGCACAATATATGGAAACTTTAGAGAAGGGGATCTTATTCAGTTTGACTGTTGCACTAGTTTAAATTTAACACTGTTGTAGTCTAATACTTTAAAGGTGAGTTTGCAGTTTATAACACGATGTTTCACAACTCTTGATTATAGGGTGTTACAACAAAACATGCCATGTTTCAAAACAACTCAGACCAAAAGGATAAAATGTGTCTAGGTTTTGTTTCCTTTACGTTTGTGGCAACTTCGTTGCCAATAGATTTGGTTTTTCCAAGTATTTCATTTGAACAGTGTGTTGAGGCTGGATAAAACAAGTGCTTTGGTATTATGTTGTGTCTATAGTCTGGTTCTGCTACTGACAGCGTGACCTTTTTCTGACACACACCCCCTAATGCTTGTGGAGAGGTATCGACAGTATGAGAATCCATGAATGTAACATGTATGAGGTGTTTTAAGATCACAAAACGTCTTTCATAACCGTGAGCTGCTGTTTTGACTGTTGGGATCTTCTCTTATTCGCACTCTTTGGCATAAAGCATGGCATAAATGAAAACCTGCAATGTATACATAAAAGACCTGAAGTTACGAAGACTTCTTGGACAGGTAATAGAGACCTGGAAAGGTTCTAGAGAACTTTTGAATAAAGTTCTTAAGACCTGGAAGTTCTAAGGACTTCGGCGGCCAGATTCTAAAGACCTGGAAAGGTTCCAAAGACCTTTTGAATAAAGACTTTTTTAAGTTCTAAAGACTTCTTGCCCAGATTTTAAAGAACTGAAAATGTTCTAATGACCTTTTTAATAAAATTCTTAAGACTTGAACGTTCTAAAGACTTATTGGAATCCCCCAGTCACTGTCACCAGTCACCTAAGACATGTGTCAGGGTATTTTATCAATCTTCAGCATATCCAAACACACTCCAAATAGATCCATTGGATCTGCCAAGCCCTTGTTTGCTCTTTGTATTGTTCTAAACGTTTGTACCACATGGGGTCACTTGGGTCACTGTTGAAAGTGCCTCCGAGGTGACGATTGGTTCCGTTCATTGTTACGCATTTTGTCCATTCGTTAATGCATAACGAGGCTTTATCGGGACGCGTTCAGACGCGTTCTACATGACTGAGCATCCCCAGTCTTCAGCCTGACACACTGACAGTGCGATTGGTACATGCTTGTGTTCATGGGCCCCCTACAACAGATGGAAACCACATCAGGGCACCAAAGCAATGCAAAGAAAATCAACAGCACCACAACTCCACTATTAATCTTCTATTAATATTCACCGCCTCCGAGGCAGCTCTTTCGGCAAACTTCTAATCTAATTTTCACACTTTTTTGCTTGTAAGACCTTTTCTTAATTTCCACCTGCCAGAGATAAACCGCGCGTTAACCCCATCTGTATGTAAATAAAAACACCAAGGCTCATCTTACTTCTTGTAGCTGGAATGCATCGTCAAACGACCGCTACGGTATATCTCACAAATGAACAGGAACCTGTCAGTATTCATATTTTTCAATTACTCAGGGGCCCTAAATGACGCAAAGAATCCAGCCGCGCCATTGCAGTCGGGTGTTCGAATCCCGGTCACCCCCCGACGCTAATTCCCGGGGATCCTGCGGTGATGCCGGTGAGAGATGGCTTGGCGCTGCCCACTGTTGACAGGAGGATGTGAGCTCAGTGGGTGGTTGTTTGTCAGGGAGTGTGTTCCCCTCTGGCACATGTGTACTGACAAAACAGTGTGATACGAGGCAGCACAGATTGGCGAGATGTTCTATGTAGAAAACGTTCTGTAATTCTCCATGCGACAAGGCAAGGCCATAATTGAATTTGCATCACAAACTCCGGAGAGGGGAGAAAAATAAGGTCAAAAAGTGGTTAATATATACATTGACGAGCCGAAGCATTTTGACTCACAGCTCAATACGCGTCTGGTCTTTCGCATTAGCTGCAAATCTATCAAGTCCTTGTTCACTTACCATCTAATCTGCCCAGACCTTGACATGTGCCCTTGTTAGGAGATGATCAAAGTCATTCGCTACACCTGTGAAGTGAGTGGTCATAATGTTTTGGCTCATCGGTGTCTATATCCATAACGGAATGAAACTGCAAGGATATATCCAGGTTTAGCATATGATAAGTCTGACATGATTTAAGAAAATGATGTAGTGCTTACACTTTTGGTTTTCACTCACATACAGACATACGTATTGTTATGGGTGGAGATCAGGTCTATATATACATCAGTCCACTGTGTCCTCCACCCATACATGTAGTTATAGGTGGAGATCAGGTCTATATACATATCAGGTCACTGTGTTCTCCACCCATACATGTAGTTATAGGTGGAGATCAGGTCTATATACATATCAGTACAGCCCACTGTGTCCTCCACCCATACATGTAGTTATAGGTGGAGATCAGGTCTATATATACATCAGTCCACTGTGTCCTCCACCCATACATGTAGTTATGGGTGGAGATCAGGTCTATATATACATCAGTCCACTGTGTCCTCCACCCATACATGTAGTTATGGGTGGAGATCAGGTCTATATATACATCAGTCCACTGTGTCCTCCACCCATACATGTAGTTATAGGTGGAGATCAGGTCTATATATACATCAGTCCACTGTGTCCTCCACCCATACATGTAGTTATAGGTGGAGATCAGGTCTAGATACATATCAGGTCACTGTGTTCTCCACCCACACATGTAGTTATAGGTGGAGATCAGGTCTATATACATATCAGGTCACTGTGTTCTCCACCCACACATGTAGTTATAGGTGGAGATCAGGTCTATATACATATCAGGTCACTGTGTCCTCCACCCATACATGTAGTTATAGGTGGAGATCAGGTCTATATACATATCAGTACAGGTCACTGTGTCCTCCACCCATACATGTAGTTATAGGTGGAGATCAGGTCTATATATACATCAGTCCACTGTGTCCTCCACCCATACATGTAGTTATAGGTGGAGATCAGGTCTATATACAGATCAGGTCACTGTGTTCTCCACCCATACATGTAGTTATAGGTGGAGATCAGGTCTATATACATATCAGTACAGCCCACTGTGTCCTCCACCCATACATGTAGTTATAGGTGGAGATCAGGTCTATATATACATCAGTCCACTGTGTCCTCCACCCATACATGTAGTTATAGGTGGAGATCAGGTCTATATACATATCAGGTCACTGTGTTCTCCACCCACACATGTAGTTATAGGTGGAGATCAGGTCTATATACATATCAGGTCACTGTGTTCTCCACCCACACATGTAGTTATAGGTGGAGATCAGGTCTATATACATATCAGGTCACTGTGTCCTCCACCCATACATGTAGTTATAGGTGGAGATCAGGTCTATATACATATCAGTACAGGTCACTGTGTCCTCCACCCATACATGTAGTTATAGGTGGAGATCAGGTCTATATACATATCAGTACAGCCCACTGTGTCCTCCACCCATACATGTAGTTATAGGTGGAGATCAGGTCTATATACATATCAGGTCACTGTGTCCTCCACCCATACATGTAGTTATAGGTGGAGATCAGGTCTATATACATATCAGGTCACTGTGTCCTCCACCCATACATGTAGTTATAGGTGGAGATCAGGTCTATATACATATCAGGCCCACTGTGTCCTCCACCCATACATGTAGTTATAGGTGGAGATCAGGTCTAGATACAGATCAGGTCACTGTGTCCTCCACCCATACATGTAGTTATAGGTGGAGATCAGGTCTATATACATATCAGGTCACTGTGTCCTCCACCCATACATGTAGTTATAGGTGGAGATCAGGTCTATATACAGGTATCCTCCACCCATACATGGTTATAGGTGGAGATCAGGTCTATATGTCCTCCACCCATACATGTAGTTATAGGTGGAGATCAGGTCTATATACATATCAGGTCACTGTGTCCTCCACCCATACATGTATTATAGTAGTTATATACATATCAGGTCACTGTGTCCTCCACCCATACATGAGATCAGGTCTATACAGTATCAGGTCACTGTGTC
This sequence comes from Dallia pectoralis, assembly GCA_029465975.1. Lineage (NCBI taxonomy): Eukaryota > Metazoa > Chordata > Actinopteri > Esociformes > Umbridae > Dallia > Dallia pectoralis. Next base: position 10,550,632 of record CM055737.1, on the reverse strand, counting down.
CTCCACCCATACATGTAGTTATAGGTGGAGATCAGGTCTATATACATATCAGGTCACTGTGTCCTCCACCCATACATGTAGTTATAGGTGGAGATCAGGTCTATATACATATCAGGTCACTGTGTCCTCCACCCATACATGTAGTTATAGGTGGAGATCAGGTCTATATACATATCAGGTCACTGTGTCCTCCACCCATACATGTAGTTATAGGTGGAGATCAGGTCTATATACATATCAGGTCACTGTGTCCTCCACCCATACATGTAGTTATAGGTGGAGATCAGGTCTATATACATATCAGGTCACTGTGTCCTCCACCCATACATGTAGTTATAGGTGGAGATCAGGTCTATATACATATCAGGTCACTGTGTCCTCCACCCATACATGTAGTTATAGGTGGAGATCAGGTCTATATACATATCAGCCTACTGTGTTCTCCACCCACTGTGTCCTCCACCCACATGTAGTTATAGGTGGAGATCAGGTCTATATACATATCAGGTCACTGTGTCCTCCACCCACACATGTAGTTATAGGTGGAGATCAGGTCTATATACATATCAGGTCACTGTGTCCTCCACCCATACATGTAGTTATAGGTGGAGATCAGGTCTATATACATATCAGGTCACTGTGTCCTCCACCCATACATGTAGTTATAGGTGGAGATCAGGTCTATATACATATCAGGTCACTGTGTCCTCCACCCATACATGTAGTTATAGGTGGAGATCAGGTCTATATACATATCAGACCACTGTGTCCTCCACCCATACATGTAGTTATAGGTGGAGATCAGGTCTATATACATATCAGTACAGCCCACTGTGTTCTCCACCCATACATGTAGTTATAGGTGGAGATCAGGTCTATATACATATCAGGTCACTGTGTCCTCCACCCATACATGTAGTTATAGGTGGAGATCAGGTCTATATACATATCAGGTCACTGTGTCCTCCACCCATACATGTAGTTATAGGTGGAGATCAGGTCTATATACATATCAGGTCACTGTGTCCTCCACCCTTATATGTAGTTATAGGTGGAGATCAGGTCTATATACATATCAGGTCACTGTGTCCTCCACCCATACATGTAGTTATAGGTGGAGATCAGGTCTATATACATATCAGGTCACTGTGTCCTCCACCCATACATGTAGTTATAGGTGGAGATCAGGTCTATATACATATCAGGTCACTGTGTCCTCCACCCATACATGTATGTAGTTATAGGTGGAGATCAGGTCTATATACATATCAGGTCACTGTGTCCTCCACCCATACATGTAGTTATAGGTGGAGATCAGGTCTATATACATATCAGGTCACTGTGTCCTCCACCCATACATGTAGTTATAGGTGGAGATCAGGTCTAGATACAGATCAGTACAGCCCACTGTGTTCTCCACCCATACATGTAGTTATAGGTGGAGATAAGGTCTATATACATATCAGGTCACTGTGTCCTCCACCCATACATGTAGTTATAGGTGGAGATCAGGTCTATATACATATCAGCCCACTGTGTCCTCCACCCATACATGTAGTTATAGGTGGAGATCAGGTCTATATACATATGAGTACAGGTCACTGTGTCCTCCACCCATACATGTAGTTATAGGTGGAGATCAGGTCTATATACATATCAGGTCACTGTGTCCTCCACCCATACATGTAGTTATAGGTGGAGATCAGGTCTATATACATATCAGGTCACTGTGTCCTCCACCCATACATGTAGTTATAGGTGGAGATCAGGTCTATATACATATCAGGTCACTGTGTCCTCCACCCATACATGTAGTTATAGGTGGAGATCAGGTCTATATATACATATCAGGTCACTGTGTCCTCCACCCATACATGTAGTTATAGGTGGAGATCATGTCTATATACATATCAGGTCACTGTGTTCTCCACCCATACATGTAGTTATAGGTGGAGATCAGGTCTATATACATATCAGACCACTGTGTCCTCCACCCATACATGTAGTTATAGGTGGAGATCAGGTCTAGATACAGATCAGGTCACTGTGTCCTCCACCCATACATGTAGTTATAGGTGGAGATCAGGTCTATATACATATCAGGTCACTGTGTCCTCCACCCATACATGTAGTTATAGGTGGAGATCAGGTCTATATACATATCAGCCCACTGTGTCCTCCACCCATACATGTAGTTATAGGTGGAGATCAGGTCTATATACATATCAGGTCACTGTGTTCTCCACCCATACATGTAGTTATAGGTGGAGATCAGGTCTATATACATATCAGGTCACTGTGTCCTCCACCCATACATGTAGTTATAGGTGGAGATCAGGTCTAGATACAGATCAGGTCACTGTGTCCTCCACCCATACATGTAGTTATAGGTGGAGATCAGGTCTATATACATATCAGGTCACTGTGTCCTCCACCCATACATGTAGTTATAGGTGGAGATCAGGTCTATATACATATCAGTACAGGTCACTGTGTCCTCCACCCATACATGTAGTTATAGGTGGAGATCAGGTCTATATACATATCAGGTCACTGTGTCCTCCACCCATACATGTAGTTATAGGTGGAGATCAGGTCTATATACATATCAGGTCACTGTGTCCTCCACCCATACATGTAGTTATAGGTGGAGATCAGGTCTATATACATATCAGGTCACTGTGTCCTCCACCCATACATGTAGTTATAGGTGGAGATCAGGTCTATATACATATCAGCCCACTGTGTCCTCCACCCATACATGTAGTTATAGGTGGAGATCAGGTCTATATACATATCAGCCCACTGTGTCCTCCACCCATACATGTAGTTATAGGTGGAGATCAGGTCTATATACATATCAGCCCACTGTGTCCTCCACCCATACATGTAGTTATAGGTGGAGATCAGGTCTATATACATATCAGGTCACTGTGTCCTCCACCCATACATGTAGTTATAGGTGGAGATCAGGTCTATATACATATCAGTACAGCCCACTGTGTTCTCCACCCATACATGTAGTTATAGGTGGAGATCAGGTCTATATACATATCAGGTCCACTGTGTCCTCCACCCATACATGTAGTTATAGGTGGAGATCAGGTCTATATACATATCAGCCCACTGTGTTCTCCACCCATACATGTAGTTATAGGTGGAGATCAGGTCTAGATACAGATCAGGTCACTGTGTCCTCCACCCATACATGTAGTTATAGGTGGAGATCAGGTCTATATACATATCAGCCCACTGTGTCCTCCACCCATACATGTAGTTATAGGTGGAGATCAGGTCTATATACATATCAGCCCACTGTGTCCTCCACCCATACATGTAGTTATAGGTGGAGATCAGGTCTATATACATATCAGTACAGCCCACTGTGTTCTCCACCCATACATGTTGTGGCCCCATTGAGAGATATTGTTATAATTGGTACAAAGTAGCTAGCTGACTGCATAATATGGAGAACTCACCGGAAAGGAAAATATGGCTTCCAGTACATATTTGAGTGGCATCCAGTACATTATCCCAATTCCTTTGAGTCTGTCAATGCAAAAACACATTACGATGAAATTTAGGAGGAAATCGATGACATTGACTTCCTGAGTAACACGTGCAACACCTGCTGTGTTTCTTGACGTGGCTGGTCTACTAACCATTGGTCCTGAATACTGACTGTCAGGGCTCCCTCCCAAGCCATTCTAATGCCACTTGCGGTCAGGCTTCGGCTGCCGTCTTCGCTGGTTTTCTAGCTGCCATCGTTCCCTCCCCCCTTCAATATAGTCCGGTACAGTGTCAGTGACTCTACAGTGTAGTCAATACATGTAGACTGGCTCTACAGTGTAGTCAATACACGTAGACTGACTCTACAGTGTAGTCAATACACGTAGACTGACTCTGCAGTGTAGTCAATACATGTAGACTGACTCTACAGTGTAGTCAATAAATGTAGACTGACTACAGCGTAGTCAATAAATGTAGACTGACTCTACAGTGTAGTCAATACACGTAGACTGACTCTGCAGTCTAGTCAATACATGTAGACTGACTCAGCAGTGTAGTCAATACATGTAGACTGACTCTACAGTTTAGTCAATAAATGTAGACTGACTACAGCGTAGTCAATAAATGTAGACTGACTCTACAGTGGCTTTGGAAAGCAGAATATTTAGAATGACAGATTTGTGTGCAAATTCTTTTAAAGTGAAAGTCGGAAATAGCTCAACGTTTTTATTTGTTCAGACCCAGTGGCATGACGCTCCAAATTAAGCTCAGTTGCATCTTGAGATGCGTCTGTAGAATATGAGACTACATGTGGTCATTCAGATTGGATGCTTATTTGCAGGAGGGACTAAGACACTGTCAGGATTGAGTAAAGAATGGAGAGAGCAAAATACAGAGCTGGCTAAATAAAACCTCATCGATAGCACCCAAGACTATGGTCTGGACTATGTCCAGAAGCACAAAGTGAACCAGTGACCAGAGCGAAGTGCCGTCGGGACAGATCTGTTAATATTCGTGGCCAGGTCAAAGGCTGGACCTAAACCCCATTTAACGTCTATCGAGAGACCTGAAGATCAGAGCTCACCCACACCCCAGGTCCAGGCTGACAGAGCTTGCTGCCAAAGGGGCTTCCGCAACGTATTGAATAAAGGGTCTAAACACACAAAGGCCTTAATCAGTATGCTGCATGTTCGTGTGCTCAAATCAATGCACCATGTGCTCGTGCGTAAATCAGCGTTCAATACGCGTCGGTACACCTTTCTTTCTGCGTTTAGATGGTGGTGTATTATGACGATGAATTCTCAATGTCTTCTGAGTGTCTTATTAAAACAGAAGCCAGGGGGTTGGGGGGTGGTATGGTTTGTGAGTCCTGGGTCATTCTAATTTATCAAATTATCCCACTGATTGTTGAGACGGACGCTATTTCATTATTAGTACGCCGGCTGATGGCACTGCGGCTGTCAATGAATAAAACCCTTGGCATTAAGCTTCTGAAATAATTGCCTATTTACGGAGCAACTGAGGTGTTTCGACGCTAGTTTTGAATGTGTCCCAATGAGCCAGAATCAGTTTGGTCGGAGCTCAGGACTTCTTTCCAGTGTTCCCCTTCACAATCAACTCTCAACGGTGTATAAAAACATATTCGCTATTCGGTGCTGTTGGTTATCGCTCGGGGCGTCGTTAAAACGTTGCATGTTTTAATACCTGCTTTGCATATTTCCCAGGTTGCATTTTCCTTCAAACTAGAGTTACCACAAAAGTCTGTATTTGTTGGTGACAGAGACAATAGTTTCCTTTCAAAGGACCAATGGCTCTGCATGCTGTGACTACAATGTAACTACATATATTACCCATCATCGTCTTGCTTGAACATATGACTCAGTTCACCCTATTACTGAACTGCACATGAAGGTAAGTGGTTATGACTGTGACATGCTCAAAATGGGAGCCGTGAAAGCTTTACAAGTACATGAAGAAAGAATATTCAGAATCTCATTAATAGATTGACAATCACACTCCAAGAGGGTTTGGACGAGTAAAGCTATTTTAAAATGCTATAAAAAGCGACACGGATATCGAAAGATTGTCTGTACTAATTTTTCCATAACTCATTAACCACACTTCCAGGGGTTGGCGTGCATTGAGCACAGCAGCAGTAGGTAGCAGCAGATGTAACATGATATGTATGATGGGGGAGGAAATAAGAGAACAAATAGTGCTTATCATTTGTATGTGCTGAGATATTTGCAGACAAACTGCTACCAATAATTTTTTTACCATAACATCAAATATGCACCACCCAATTAAAGTAGCGTTAGTGAAGCAATATGGCAGTAACCAATCTACCTGTGCATGCTCTACCCGTGCGTGCTCTATACCCGTGCGTGCTCTACCCGTGCGTGCTCTATACCCGTGCGTGCTCTACCCGTGCGTGCTTTATACCCGTGCGTGCTCTACCTGTGCATGCTCTACCTGTGCATGCTCCTTCTTGGTTGTTTGTAACGTGTGCAAATGAAAGTGTCTCCCTCATGCTCTTCCAAACAGTCCAAAAAAACTTGGACGAGTGGGGATGACTGGGTCACTCTGGGAGAGTCTGGTCTCTATAGTACCGTGAGTGCGTTCCTCTCCGTGAAGCCATGCATGATGACCGGTACCAGCTCTTCGTGCACGCGCACGCGCTCACACACAAATACAGATAGTTCACTCGACTGTGCACGCGCGCGTACGAGACCGGATCGATCACGAGGCACGCGCGCGCGCAGAGGCTTGGGTTTCTCCCGGAGCCGCTCTGACCCGGTGCTGCCTGGTACCGGTGGGATCCGATCGGAGAGCGGCTTTGTGTGATTATTGTGCACGCTTTCTAACCTGAACCCATCCCATGCACGGTGCTCATTAAGCAGAGGACGTTTCATTGTGAGTCTGCGAACCGAGGAACTAGATGTGCAGGTTTCCCTTCCGGATCTGGATCACCACTGGGTGAACTTTTGTTTCTTACGGTACCGGAGATCTGTTAACGTGCATTTCGCAGAAGGTATTCTTTGCAAGAGGTCCCACAAGTATGTATGATTTCAACATGTTTGTAGTGCCAGATTCCCATCTGCTCCTGTAGGATTGTAGAGGTCTGTGCGGTGACTGGAGTAGTTGTTTGTGTGCAAACCTTTTTTCCCCCTTTTTTGGAATATTTGAAACAACATTTGAGCCCTTTGCCAATTATGTCAAATTTCGGATGTTAAGATTTTCAGAGAATGGTCAATGATCGATGGACAATCATGAACAGTGTTTCAGAACTCGAAGATGGACAGCAGCATAAATCTCAGGTAGGCATTGGACAGACCCATGTATTGCTCTGCACTGCTCTTAAACTTAGACTTATGCATTATTAAATATACTGGCATGCATATAACATTATTAGGTTGCTTCTAAAATTCATTTAGGGAGAAACTTAATGGATATTTTGAAGTGTGAAGTGTGTTATTTAAAAAAGCCACGCAGATTGATTGCGTTTAATGTCAGTGTTATTGCCTCTGAATCTACGCACAATTGAATAATAGTAATTCCAACATTCTATGCTTTTCTGTTACCTCACTGGTAGAAGGTGTGTATGCCAGATATTCATTGATCATAGGTTATCAATAAAATGTAATGGAATCACTTTGATCAGGACTTGTAATTAACAAAAAAAGGTAAATTGAAATAGAACACACATACCAAAGGAATTCAGAGGTTGCTATTTTATGTCATATATCTCACGAATTAGCTCCACTATAGTGACTGCAAAGTGAGGGACTTCTACGCATGTTGCTGTCTCAGTGAAGGATTTGGCATTGTGAAATGTCATCCATAGGTGTCTACGGCTCGAATAGTATAGTGTGCTTGGTTGTTTTGAGTGTTTGGTGTATTCTGGAAGTGACAGTGTTTTAGAGAAGAACAGCACTGGATTAATGTAACCGTTGAAGTTGAAGCTTGTAAAGCAGGGCGGGGATTTTCATCTGTTAGTTTAGGTAAAACACATTCAGTGCATCTGCTCTCAGGTGGACCAGTGGACCAGAACGGTAGCAGCTGCTTATCACAGGTGGACACCCACCATGCATGCTTGTCTCTCGTCGGGAGTGTATAGTTGACACTGCATGCCTACACGCACACACACACACACACACACACACACGCACACACACACAGCTGTCTTCATGTAAGCATTGAATAAACGCTTCATTGCTCCCATATGGATCATAGTGTCCCTGAAATATTTTGTCAATGCTTTTTAATGACTATCTCTGCTTCATTAGGTATTCCAACAGACCAAACCCCGATCATTATTTTCTCCTTCCCTCATGCGACACAATACAACTGTGATTTATGAATCACCCATTTATTGAAACTAGCGCAAATCCATGGTATAACAGAATGACATTTTGACTCATATTTTTTTTACTTCCTTATTATTATTGTTCCAAACAAAAACGTTCTTTAGAAGGACCACTTTGAAACATGTGCGTGCATATAATATTTTAACGCAGCAACCCTTTCAAAGTGGTCTGCAGTATGAACGGGGTGTCATATGACCAAACTATGTAGATTGCTTTTCCCTTTCATGTGTAATGATCCCGTCTACACAGCGAACTACACACGACAAATCTTGCATGCAGGTCCTTGCTCGATAGTGCTAGGAAATATACATTAAAGCAATATATTTTAAAATGAATACTGATAATACACAAACAAAAGTCTCTAAACTTGGGTGGGTATTTATACACGTCTGTCGGAATGGTGGACTGCCTCTTGGTATGTTTTGATGATAATATACTGTGTGTGGCTTGGATGTGAAGGGTCCTTGGTTGTGATACGGACTTCCATCAGGCATTGTTTCAGACAGATGTCCTGGATGCGTAAGACCACAGTGATGCCCTGGGCTGTCTTCAGCACCCACTGGAGGGACTGGTGGTTGAGTGTGGAACTGTTCCCATACCAGGCTGTGATTCGGCCAAGCAGGAAGCTCTTGATGGTGCGGTGATTTGGAGAAGAACCAGGGTGGGCTGCCTAATTCCTTTACTCGCCTTAGAGAGTCGTGTTGCTGTTGTGTCCTCCTGACAATGTTGAAATAATATTGAAGTAAAGTATGTGAAGTGGTGCATTGTAAAGCACAGTAGCCGCTGGTTCAAGGTTGTTTTCACGGACCATGAATGTCCAGTGTAGGTTGGTTCTGAGTCTTGAGGATCCTGTTTACCGTATATAATTCTAAATCTTATTTGTAAGATTGAAAATGGTTGACAAATGTATTTATGCTCTCAGTTCAACAAATTTTAAATTCCAGACATTTAAATCACACTAACCCACGTTTTTCCTCATTTGCGCTACTTTTTCCATGTAACACCTGTTGAGTATTTTCTAGTTAAAACATTGTTGAAATACGGTCTGGACGAACAGATGAACATTTTAAAAAAGCAACCTTTAAAATCTGAAAAACAATGCAGATAGTCTGATGACAACTGCCTCGCAACTGTTCTCCGGTTCCAGAACTAGAATATGCTAGAGTGTAGACCGGAGGTTATAGTTGCAACTGTTCTCCGGTTCCAGAACTAGTATATGCTAGAGTGTAGACCGGAGGTTATAGTTGCAACTGTTCTCCGGTTCCAGAACTAGAATATGCTAGAGTGTAGACCGGAGGTTATAGTTGATTCATACAGGGCAGCACATACACACTGATATCCATGGATAGAAGGCTTTTATGAAACTGACAAAAAGCTCTGGCTTTGACTGAGATTCAGGAGATGAGTTGGCTGTGCTGTTTCAGATGTGTCGGCCATTAACCCTGTTCGACTTGATCTCCAGTAGGACCACTTTTTTGGAACGCTGCTGCAGGATTGTTAACTGCAGGTCATTTACTGTTTCACGTTGTTGTTTGTTATATTTGTGTGTATACACCAAACACAGGAACCATGTGGTAAACCACCCAATGGGATTCTTACAGGTCCCTGCTTGGTTCTGCTAAAAACACATTATTATTATTATAAGATGGAGAACCAGGTTATAGAAATAACAAGTGTAAGTGTATCTGTGAGACTTCCTGGTTAGGTTATAAAGACCTTAAAGTTCTCAAATACCTGGAAGTTCTTAAGACCTGAGAGCTCTAGTCTAGAAGATCGGGAGGTTCTGAAGACTTCCTGGCCAGGTTCTTAAGACCTGAAAAGTTTCTGAAGACCTTTTGAATAAATATGTAAAATGTACACAGTTGATACTGACATGTAATGTTTGACTTAATGCCAGTAAGCAGGTTGCTATGAATATAAAATGCATGTATTTTATTATTATTTTCCTATGTAAAGCACATTGAATTGCTTCTATGTATGCTATATAAATAAACTTGCTTGCTGTATGTATCCATACTGATGAGTGTCAAGCTGGTCATAGAGAGTGTAGTCTTGTCAAGTGTTCAGCTGTCTGAAGGCCTGCAAATAGACGACGGTCTCCAAGCCTCTTAGTATGAGACCCCGGGCTCCAGTACGTCCCGGTCTGAGCTATATACTAAGCCAATGAACGCCACGGCACTGGGGGGCTGCGTCTGCGATAATGCTTTAGACTTCATGTCAGTTGTCTTGTTGTGGACAGATCTTTGTCAAGACCTTCACAGCAACACCCCAAGTGAGTCAGACAATGAATCAGAAAACGTATTGACCATGGATTTTGGGCCTGTTGACTTGAGGGGAAGCTTAGGAAAGCTTTTGGATTTATGGCTGTGGATAGTTCCACCACGTTAAAATAAATCACTAGAAATCCATTGGCATATTTAACATTCTTAGATGGTACATATCAGCCGGTTAAATGTAATTTCGACAGCATAACTTGAGAGCAGTCAAGTTCACATACATGTTGTCAGATCTGTCGAAATACTTTTTGGGGACGGTGAATAACTTAAAATACTAAACTTGCTATACAGCAAAAAATGTCAATCCTCTCAACTATTAGTTAGCATTCCCATATAGCATTCTGTAAAGAGAGAATGGGCATTTACCTTAATGTAATCAACAGTGTATGGATCAATTTCAGATTAACAGAGACACACGTACGTTATGTGCCTTGGTCAAGAGCACAACAACAGGTTTATCATTTGTTTTGCCTCCCAAACACTATACGCAATCTGATAACAAGGTCCTTGAAATACTAGGCTTTCTAAACACTAGTCAATCTAAACACAAGCATGCAAGTTTATTTATATTGCACAATTCATACATACAAGCAATTCAATGTGCTTTACAGAGGGAAATATTTTAATATTATAAACAAACGTGCATTTTACATGTACATTTAAAACATTACATATCAGTATTAACTGTGTACATTTATAACAGGTCCTTAGAACCTTTACAGGTCTTTAGAACCTTTACAGGTCTTCAGAACCTTTACAGGTCTTCAGAACCTGGCCAAGAAGTCTTTAGAATTTCCCATTCTTAATCAATTTATTCAAAAGGTCTTTAGAACCTGGCCGTTTTTTAAAAGGTCTTTAGTACTTCCAGGTCTTTAGAACTTTATTTAAAAGGTCTCAAGATCTTCTAATCAAAACACTTTCACTTATTGCTTCTTCTTTAGATGTTTTTCTTGCTTTACGTTGTTAGTACCTGCCTGAGTGGTTTGTTTTCATCCTCTGCGGTTACCATAACTACACCGCCAAGTGGGTTGGTAAGCATTTGGTTCGTCGTCGGAGTGGGGATGATGTGTCATGGGGAGAAGCTGTTCAAAATAATATAATAATAATCATTTCAAACATCGGCATCGGTATCAGTCCAGAATTTCACAATCGGTGCATCCCTCATAGAAATCTGTAGAAAAACATAATTACACATTATATAATAAGAAAGCTCAAGGTTAACGAGTAATAACAGTACATGGAAATCTGAGCTTTTATTTCTATCTTATTGCGCTTATTGTTCTGCATCAAAATGGCAATCTTTGGGATGCGTGTGCGTGCGCGTGAGTGTGTGTGTGCGTGAGTGTGTGTGTTTCAAATGGGGACTGTGAAAGGTGACGCTGAGTAAGGCTGCCGACAGGGGAACATGAAGCAGAGATATTAATGCCCCCCCTCTCTTAATGTGTCTTAGAATGTTATCTCGTGGAGACGGCTCATTAGAGTGTCCTCTCCTGCCACTGGTCCGCACATCGACCGGCCTACAATCTGCCAGCTCACATTTGTTGCGCAGTCGGACTCAGTAACATTTCCCGGGCACACCCACGCGCCTATTGTCAATCTGAACACCACTGTATGGAAACGCAGGGTTGTCTGTGGCGTTATGTTCTTGTTTGCCCCCGACTCCTAGATGTCGATATACAATCAGTCGATCTGATGTTTATATATAGAAACATCGTGGTCGTTTTATTTGTAAAGTGGCCATTTTTATTATTTTGTTTAACTTTGGCATATCTGCATTTTCTCCATTCAATTTGGTCAAATCAGCATTTTTGTGTGCAGCTAACCTCATGACTAGTTAGAGTGTTTTGACAGTACAGTTATAGTTTTATCTAGATTAACTAGTTGTTCGACAGAGAGCAACGTGTTAGTTACCAGGTGAACAGCTTTTTCAGTGTGTTTATACGTTGTGCAGTTCTGGGGTCATGCAAACACGTGTGCTGTGCGCGTCGCTCCATGAGGAGCAGCGAGAGTTTCTCGTTTCACGAGCGCGAATCACAAAAAAATATTTACATATTACATGTTCATTTTATTTAAATGAAATGTCTAAATAGTCTCTAAGCTTTCCAAGCACGCCAAGCACCTGAGTAGTCCCCAGAGTTTGATGAGTCCTAGTTAGTGAGGACTCCTCTGCTCTTCCCAGGCTACCCGTCAGCTAGCGACGCAGGCAAGGCTCAGACCTGGACTCTGTGGTCATCTAGGTACCACAAAACATCCCTTCAGACCACGGTGGAACCTGGGCGGGGAATTCCGAAGGAGACAATTGATGCTATAATTTGGATCTACATGCTCAGTCCTTTCTTCAAATGAGCTGGGAAAAGATACCACGTTATTCTCATAAGTGTGGCTAGTTTGTAGAGCTCAAAATACTGCAACTGACAATGGACGTTTGAAATACTTTTTTCAGCTACCGTTTCTAGGCATTTTCCTCTTCTTTCCTCACTCCCTTGTCCTTGACAACACAAACCCTATTTCATTTTTTCACATCTTAGCCTTTTCATACTCTGCTTTGGTGACAACCTCCAAGCCTTTAAAGTAGACACCAGAGATCACCCTGGTGTGAAGACATCCAGAGAAGGTGCAAATGGCTTTGACCTGCTCCACTAGCGAGTCAGGGACCATCAGAAGCAGCAAGTGCATTTTCCCAAATAGCTCCAGCAGCAACATCTCCAGACACACACACACAAGTCAAAACTGTCACGGTTCCTCCTCCGTGACCTGGTCTGGGTCTAAGTGTTTTGTCAGTCTTTGTGGTCTGTGTCTCACTGGATTATCCCTCACGCACCTGTTACCCATCTCCCAATCACTCACATGGATCTGATCTGCAATCCTCCGGGGCGGGGTGGTGGTTGAGGAGATTCCCCCTTCCATGTAAAAGCGACCTTGGGTTTGAGAAAGTCGCTATATAAATTGAACGTATTATTATTATTATATTATTATTATAAGACGGAGAACCAGACTATACCAGCCTTTGTCGGATTGTTACCCACTTTAAGTATGTCGACCTCAGTCTCAGTCTTGTCTCAGTCAGCTTGTTTCAGTCCAGTCTTTGTTGTTTTCTGCGACGGCTCGCGTTCTGTGTACTTCGTCATCCCTGCTTCGTCATCGCTGCTTCGTCATCGCTGCTTCGTCATCGCTGCTTCGTCATCGCTGCTTCGTCATCGCTGCTTCGTCATCGCTGCTTCGTCATCGCTGCTTCGTCATCGCTGCTTCGTCATCGCTGCTTCGTCATCCCTGGTTCGTCATCCCTGCTTCGTCATCGCTGCTTCGTCATCCCTGTTTCGTCATCCCTGCTTCGTCATCTCTGCTTCGTCATCCCTGCTTCGTCATCGCTGCTTCGTCCTCGCTGCTTCGTCATCGCTGCTTCGTCATCCCTGCTTCGTCATCTCTGCTTCGTCATCCCTGCTTCGTCATCCCTGCTTCGTCATCGCTGCTTCGTCATCCCTGCTTCGTCATCGCTGCTTCGTCATCCCTGCTTCGTCATCGCTGCTTCGTCGTCGCTGCTTCGTCATCCCTGCTTCGTCATCGCTGCTTCGTCATCCCTGCTTCGTCATCTCTGCTTCGTCATCCCTGCTTCGTCATCCCTGCTTCGTCATCTCTGCTTCGTCATCTCTGCTTCGTCATCCCTGCTTCGTCATCGCTGCTTCGTCATCGCTGCTTCGTCATCCCTGCTTCGTCATCGCTGCTTCGTCATCCCTGCTTCGTCATCGCTGCTTCGTCATCGCTGCTTCGTCATCCCTGTTTCGTCATCCCTGCTTCGTCATCTCTGCTTCGTCATCGCTGTTTCGTCATCCCTGCTTCGTCATCCCTGCTTCGTCATCGCTGCTTCGTCATCGCTGCTTCGTCATCCCTGTTTCGTCATCCCTGCTTCGTCATCTCTGCTTCGTCATCCCTGTTTCGTCATCCCTGCTTCGTCATCGCTGCTTCGTCATCCCTGCTTCGTCATCGCTGCTTCGTCATCGCTGCTTCGTCATCCCTGGTTCTCTCATTCTAGAGTCACCATTCACAGCTCTGCACCTGGAGTATCACTGGGGCACTATCCCCACCTGGGAGAACAGCACCTGCACTCACACCAGCACTCCTCACGCCAGTCCCTGCCTGCTTACCTCTTCATTACCACATTCAATAAATCATTCTGTTCGCCATTCGCCTGACCACCGTGTCTCGTTCCGCGTTTGGGTTCGCACTGCACTACTGAACCCTGGCAAAAACGTTCAGAGATATCAATGTAAAGAGATGGTCATTCTTAATTGATAACTTAATTGAAATCTTCCTTGTGGAGCTTGGACCAGTGGTCCTCCCATGCCACGAGTAGCCACAGGGTTGAGTTAGTTGGGACCTTGTACCCAGTTTAAACTCTGTATGCAGTCAAAAGCAGATCATGTTTTTATTCGTGCATTCATTTTGGTATACATTAGATTATATTCAATGAATCAGCTGTCATGAACACATTTTTTTGGTCAAGCAAGATAAACAAGCATCGAATCACAAGGGAATCTTTGTGAATAAAGAAACGAATGCAGAACCTGTCAGCCAATAAACACCTCCCATTAGGTTATGTTCTGTCGAAGTCTGTCGAAGTTTATTATTCTATTTTGACACCCCTTTCACCGACACAACAGACACGCTCACATTAACAGACACCAGCGTAGGGTTAGGGTTAGGGCACACTGTAGAACACTGCACTACCTATTTATTAGATGGCCCTTAAAATAACATGCTTGTGCGACTGTAGTACAGTGTGCGTCTTGCTGCTGCGAAAAGACAAGAGTAGAAAGACAAGAGCTTTCAACCTCCTGGGGAAAATAATGGTGGACCAAATCTGTGAGATGTACCACATCTCTACGCTACTAAAGCCCAGGGCGACGGTGCTCGATCCATCCAGCAATTACGAAGAACCGCCACACCTGATATTGTGCCAGAGTGTTCACAATAGGATCGTCAGACAGCTGCTTGGACATACAATACCTAGCTCAGATTCTACACATATGGACGGAGGCCGGGTTATGGTTGGAGTGGAACTGCCAGTGACAGACTGTGGAAATGTTGTGTAATGTACCGTAAACACAATATCATCAACTGGTGTAAAAATAATGGAAATGGAAAAATAAAATAAATGTTTTAAGAGGAGTTTGGATGAGTCTGAAGCCAAAAGAAAAATATGTTTCAGATGAGCGACACAATACCTAACCAACCAATGCTCTACTAAGACTCGCATGAACAAACATAATTTAAAAGGGGGTTGTTTTAACCCCTGATTCTGATTGGCTAAAACCCGTGGTTTTCTGCTTAGACCATTCATTAGACCGCCCTAGGTTACCAAAACATCTGTGCTCCTAACCAACATGATCCACAGAAGTGCTCTCCCCTAACACCCTGTGACAACACAGCTCACCCATTCGTGACAGGCATAGCAAAATGAGAAGTAGGGGTGGGTGAAAACCAGGCGACAGTTAACACGTACCGGGATCATACAAGAGTTCAGACAGGAGTGGTTTTGAGGGCAATGGGTGAGATAAGTTTTCGTTTTTTTGTAGTCTGCTGGCGGTTCATTGGCGGCTGAAAACTGTAACCTTGTTGGCCAAATGTTGTGCAGGCTTTCGTGGTGATTAAGCCGATGTAGCTGCTTGAGCGTATGCAGGTGGGTAGAGCTATGGTGACTAGAGAGCTCAGGTACAGCAGGTAGGTAGAGCTATGGTGACTAGAGAGCTCAGGTACAGCAAGTGGGTAGAGCTATGGTGACTAGAGAGCTCAGGTACAGCAAGTGGGTAGAGCTATGGTGACTAGAGAGCTTAGATACAGCAGGTGGGTAGAGCTATGGTGACTAGAGAGCTTACGTACAGCAGGTGGGTAGAGCTATGGTGACTAGAGAGCTTACGTACAGCAGGTGGGTAGAGCTATGGTGACTAGAGAGCTCTGGTACAGCAGGTGGGTAGAGCTATGGTGACTAGAGAGCTTAGATACAGCAGGTGGGTAGAGCTATGGTGACTAGAGAGCTTAGATACAGCAGGTGGGTAGAGCTATGGTGACTAGAGAGCTCAGGTACAGCAGGTAGGTAGAGCTATGGTGACTAGAGAGCTTAGATACAGCAGGTGGGTAGAGCTATGGTGACTAGAGAGCTTAGGTACAGCAGGTGGGTAGAGCTATGGTGACTAGAGAGCTCAGGTACAGCAGGTGGGTAGAGCTATGGTGACTAGAGAGCTCAGGTACAGCAGGTGGGTAGAGCTATGGTGACTAGAGAGCTCAGGTACAGCAGGTAGGTAGAGCTATGGTGACTAGAGAGCTTAGGTACAGCAGGTGGGTAGAGCTATGGTGACTAGAGAGCTCAGGTACAGCAGGTGGGTAGAGCTATGGTGACTAGAGAGCTCAGGTATAGCAGGTGGGTAGAGCTATGGTGACTAGAGAGCTCAGGTACAGCAGGTGGGTAGAGCTATGGTGACTAGAGAGCTCTGGTACAGCAGGTGGGTAGAGCTATGGTGACTAGAGAGCTCTGGTACAGCAGGTAGGTAGAGCTAAGGTGACTAGAGAGCTCAGGTAGAGCTATGGTGACTAGAGAGCTTAGGTACAGCAGGTGGGTAGAGCTATGGTGACTAGAAAGCTTAGATACAGCAGGTCTAGACTAGATTGTAGATGTCACTATTTCACTATATACTCTTCATCATATGCATTTATAACCAACCCAGTTCCTGTCTTAACCATGCTGAGTAATGCTGACCTTGATTCACTAACTGAAAAGACAGGATTATGGTGATTAACACTAGCGACTGAATTTGATTATACTCTGGTCTTTTCTTTCAATAATAAAACCTTCCAATTTGTTTCCCACGTACTGAAAATGAGCGCTTACTGTTCATTTATCTCACCAGTTTCCGACTGGGACTGGGTCGAGGCGATGGGTCAAGACTAGAGAGGTATTATTTTTAGCTGGTGGTTGGGATTCATCTGATATCCACACCATGGCCGCTAATATATAGACCTCCCTGGGGATATCTGTTTCAGTGTGACCTCTGAACTACTATAAACCTATTACCCGCTGGCGATATTATCATTAAGGATCTAGTTTGACAGAACAGCGGAGGTTGTATAACTAGGTCCAAATCCAGCATCTGCCAGGGTGGATTCAATTTAACTGGAGTGCAAAGTGTGATGTGGGCTGTTTGATGTCAGATTAGGGAAGAACAAGGCAGGCTAAGCTACAGACCCTAACCCTTGTAAGCGCTCTATATCAGTGAGGATATTATCAGGCCTGTCGAAGTGGTCTCTGGAGTCTGGCTCCAGCCAGCAAGACAAATCGCTGTTTCCCCAAATTGGCTGCCTGCCCTGCATGGGCTACTGTCAGTACCTCTGGAGACCAGGTCTGTCTGCACAGAAAATGGCTTTAGGCTGAGAGGGACCAGGTACAAAAATGCAGAACACGCGTACACTGCAGAGCAGGTACGTACATGTCCATGGTAGAGGAGCGTCTGCATCCAATTAAAATCATCTGTGCCCTTATTCCATCTGGAACATGGAAACCTGGATAAATAAAGACTGGACTCGGGCACTATTTCATTCTGTGCTCCCTGCATGCTTTCAAACAGTTCCTGCATGCCGCCGCACAGCAAATGTGCACAGCCGTTAACATGGCGTACTATCGTCTGCACAGTCTGCACGTGTCGTTTCCCACAGTTCCGCGTCATTGCCGACTGTTTCCCATGTCGTTTTTTTCCACGTTCATTTCTAAAAGGTCATTTAGTAGTTGATGTCGTTAGTCATTCGTATGTGTGTCCCTCATTGATTCTGTATGTCAATTACATTCCTGAATTGCACGGCAGCATTGCCCGTAGTTCGTCAAAGTCCACCCTCTCTCCACTGTATTTTCCATAAATGAAATATAATACCCGATACGGTGAACTCAAGAATGATTGCCAGCTTTCATGAAATGGCGCAAAATGAAGGCAAAACATGAACGACGACTCATATGTGTATGACATTTATTACAACACCATCATTTGTCAAATACCTAATGTTTTACTCAGTGATATGATTTAGTAGTGTCCTCCGCTACGCCACCCCACTCCTTCGTAGAAAAGACATGCCCTCATGCCCTCAAGCAAAAAAGGAAGCCGTGATGTCTAACCTAAAGAGTACGTAGAGGAGGCTCAGCAAAGACCCGGAACGAACCTATCATAGTGAGATGTAGAAGCCGATCCAGGGTGGCTACGTAGCCAAAATCAAACCCAACAGACTCAGAGAACAGGGAGAACCCTGGTACGTACCTCACCACATAGTGAGCCACAATGGTAATAACCGCCTTGTGTTTCACTGCTCCAACCAGTACCAGGGTTTAAACCTGAACAAGTCCACCTACAATAGGTGCATCATTCCTGGAAGTGTTCCTGCGGTTACCCGAACACATCGTAGCAATCCGTGGGGAAATCAAAGGTATGTTCCATCAGGTCCGATTACTCCAAGAGGACCGGCCTCTTATACGGTTTGTTTGGCGGGACATGAATAGGGAATGTCCAGAGGTCTACACGTGGCAGGTACTCCCATTTGGTACAAGCCGGTAGCCCTGGCTGCAACACATTTGCCCTACTGCGCCCCGTTGCAGACAACAGCAAACCGGGAGATACGGTGCGCTTCTCTGTGGAAAGGTGTTTTTACACTGACAACTGCCTCCAGAGCTTGGGACAAACATCTCCTTTCCAAAGAGCTGCTGGCAGGAAAAGCTACACCACCTTCTGTGTATCACCATGCCTACAGACTATGACCCAGATGAGCTTGACCAGTCCAGCATTTCCAGAAAGATCCAGGTGTTCAGCCAGGACCCCCTCCTCCACAACCAAGACATGTGGCCGGTTAAACCCATAACAGTGAAATGGGAAGATACGTCTAAAGATCTTTTGGGGGCCTTCATTGGTGGTGACCCCGCTGCCCCGCTGCACAGGAGGTGAGCCAACATAAAGACCTGAAAAGAACTCCTGGAAGCCCAAGCGGTGATCGGACCAGCCATGACGCCATGAGACCCTAATTATCAGGAAGGCCCAACAGATCCAGGCCACGCAACCACTAAGCTACGTGCTAAGAGACGTGACTATGACAAACGATTAGGCCATCCAGGCCCGGACCAGCACTATTTGGATCCGTCGTGGACGTGAAGCTCTCCGTAGATACCAGCATATTTGCCCAGATTGCCTTACGATGGAAAGCTCGTCCTACCGTTCCAGGGCTACGCCTCTTCGTGGCTGCCTTCAATTAAACTGGAATGTTTCGGGCCAGATGTTGCACGACTGGTGGTCCTCCCAGCTATACCTGACGGCAAAGAGGGTACTGCTGTTTCTGCAAACCCTTCATTCTGACAGCCTTTCAGGTGGACAAATGCACTATATTTGGTAATAACAACTGATACCTCTTTACACTTATCTATCATTTCTCATTTCAGGTTAAAAATATGTAATATACGAAACATGTGACCAATGCCTACTTGTCTGAGACCGAGATGAAAATATTAAAATTCGATGTATTAGCATTTTTTTTTCAGCGCTGCAAACAACATTTGCATACAAAAGGTGAAATCTCCATGGCATTTTATTAGAAACAAAATTAAACGACCGTCATAGCACACACACATTTCTATATTAAATGTAGACTATATTTTATTAGATTGATGCATTGATAGAAAAACACATAAATAACAGCAAAAAAAAGATTGCATTCTGTATAAAATAAAATAAAAGTGTAACATACTCATCCCTAACTAATATTTAAAAGAATTATCTAGGAAGACAATTCTACTCTTAGAAAGTACTTCTATCAAATGAAATGCCTCTAGAAGTACATAAGTGCTTTTAGTATAATTCAGTGCATCATGGCTAATTGAGTGCGTATATTTAAAATTAATTATAATGGAATTGTAATCGGCACATAGTCTATAAACATCAGATTAATCATTCTTTACTTACTTTCCTCTCCGTTTGCTTTTATTTACACAGTATCTTATGTTAGGTGTCGCAGTGGGCCAGCATCATATTATATTTACTCTCTTTCTAATTAAGTCGTCTTTTCCAATTTCATCAACTTAAAGTTGCTGAAATGCATGGCATATCTCAGTTGACCAGCAGCACATTGAAGCTTTTTTGATTTATTTATCCTCTTTTTGTTTTCTGCTTGCTTTTTGCCTCCCTTTTAACTTTTAACCTTAATTTCCCACTCTCGTCTAAAGAGATTGGGTCATTAAAATACTGTATCTCCTCTATGGAAAGATCTACTTTGAACAAAAGCTTTTAGTTGATTTCAAATCTCTAATAATGATGTGCTGGTAGTCAAATCAAGCTGTTAATTAGGAATAATGCTGTTTTTGTATCTCTATTGTAGTGACAACTTAAATTAGCAGGCTGTGAGATAAAAAAAACAAATCTGCAGTTTCATGATCAAATTTATATACCTTGATTTTCCTTTTCTTTCTCTTTATGGCTATAAACAAAGTTGAACTCAGAAGTAAAATGTGTTTTTTTGTAATTAGAATGAATAATTGTCTAATACTCTACCAATAGGTTTTATTAAAGATAAGCACATGTTTTGTCCAATCAAATAACATATAATGGAGTGGCCGAAACAGGGGGGCGGGTGCTTTGGTCAGTAGTCAGTGATGGATTGAATAACTGCCACTTGCATCAAGTTGTTGTGGAAATGCTCCTCGTTTCTCAGTTTGTGTGTGTGTTTGGCCATCTTGGTGCCCCTTCTCAATTTGGCCCTCGATGTGCTTCTTATCACAGGATCTGAAAGCAGCAACATGTGCCTTCAGCAGTAGTCTGATCTTTCTGTTCATCCAAGGCTTCTGGTTGGGGAAGGTCTTTATTTGTTTATGAGTGGTGACATTGTTGGTGCAGGTGTTGATGTAATCCAGCACAGAGGAGGCATATGATTCAATATGAATATGGGAGTCAGCGGTAGTCTGAGTGGTGGATGTATATGATTCAATGTCAATATAGGAGTCAGTGGTAGTCTGAGTGGTGGATGTATATGATTCATTGTCAATATAGGAGTCAGTGGTAGTCTGAGTGGACGATGTATATGATTCAATGTCAATATAGGGGTCAGTGGTAGTCTGAGTGGAGGATGTATATGATTCAATATGGGAGTCAGTGGTAGTCTGAGTGGATGATGTATATGATTCAATATGGGAGTCAGTGGTAGTCTGAGTGGAGGATGTATATGATTCAATATGGGAGTCAGTGGTAGTCTGAGTGGAGGATGTATATGATTCAATATGGGAGTCAGTGGTAGTCTGAGTGGAGGATGTATATGATTCAATGTCAATATGGGAGTCAGTGGTAGTCTGAGTGGAGGATGTATATGATTCAATATGGGAGTCAGTGGTAGTCTGAGTGGAGGATGTATATGATTCAATATGGGAGTCAGTGGTAGTCTGAGTGGAGGATGTATATGATAAAATATGGGAGTCAGTGGTAGTCTGAGTGGAGGATGTATATGATTCAATATGGGAGTCAGTGGTAGTCTGAGTGGAGGATGTATATGATTCAATGTCAGTATGGGAGTCAGTGGTAGTCTGAGTGGAGGATGTATATGATTCAATATGGGAGTCAGTGGTAGTCTGAGTGGAGGATGTATATGATTCAATATGGGAGTCAGTGGTAGTCTGAGTGGAGGATGTATATGATTCAATGGGAGTCAGTGGTAGTCTGAGTGGTAGTCTGAGTGGAGGATGTATATGATTCAATGTCAGTAGTAGACTGTCAGTGGTAGTCTGAGTGGAGGATGTATATGATTCAATATGGGAGTCAGTGGTAGTCTGAGTGGAGGATGTATATGATTCAATATGGGAGTCAGTGGTAGTCTGAGTGGAGGATTTATATGATTCAATATGGGAGTCAGTAGTAGACTGAGTGGAGGATGTATATGATTCAATATGGGAGTCAGTAGTAGACTGAGTGGAGGATGTATATGATTCAATGTCAGTATGGGAGTCAGTGGTAGTCTGAGTGGAGGATGTATATGATTCAATATGGGACACAGTGGTAGTCTGAGTGGAGGATGTATATGATTCAATATGGGAGTCAGTGGTAGTCTGAGTGGAGGATGTATATGATTCAATGTCAATATGGGAGTCAGTGGTAGTCTGAGTGGAGGATGTATATGATTCAATGTGGGAGTCAGTGGTAGTCTGAGTGGAGGATGTATATGATTCAATATGGGAGTCAGTGGTAGTCTGAGTGGAGGATGTATATGATACAATATGGGAGTCAGTGGTAGTCTGAGTGGAGGATGTATATGATTCAATATGGGAGTCAGTGGTAGTCTGAGTGGAGGATGTATATGATTCAATGTCAATATGGGAGTCAGTGGTAGTCTGAGTGGAGGATGTATATGATTCAATGTGGGAGTCAGTGGTAGTCTGAGTGGAGGATGTATATGATTCAATATGGGAGTCAGTGGTAGTCTGAGTGGAGGATGTATATGATTCAATATGGGAGTCAGTGGTAGTCTGAGTGGAGGATGTATATGATTCAATGTGGGAGTCAGTGGTAGTCTGAGTGGAGGATGTATATGATTCAATATGGGAGTCAGTGGTAGTCTGAGTGGAGGATGTATATGATTCAATATGGGAGTCAGTGGTAGTCTGAGTGGTAAACAGACTCCAGTCTGTGTGTTGCAACTGGAGCTGTAGGGATGAGTCTGACCTCTTCAGTTCACACTTTGACTGTCCTCACTGTAGGTTTCACACGCTTGATGAGGGGTATGTACTTCTGTAGCATAAGTAGTAAGCGGTGGTCAGACCCGTGTGTGTGTGTGTGTGGGGGGGGCTTTGTAAGTCTCTGGAATGTTACTGTACACATGGTCAAGTGTATTGTCTCTTCTTGTGCGGCAGGAGACATTTTGGTGGAATTTGGGAAAGAGATTTATCAGGCTCGAGTGTTTGAAATCCCCTGCAACAAATTACAATGGCATCAGTTGATGCTAACCTCTTTAATTGGAAATATGAGCTATTTAATTAAGTTGCCTATTGATGACCATGTAATGACATTTAATCTTTTCAATAACATGTATTACGGCCTTTTACAACGCATATTCTCTCTTATGAATGCATGCAAGCTATGGACTTTTGCCATGGGATTTATATGCAAACAAGCAATATGAATCAGTGAGTTTACAAGAGTAATTGGTCTCGGCTATATCATCTGGGCTTAAAACATAAAATACAGGATCAAAAACACATTATTTTAGACATTATCAGACAGATGGGGGAAAGGCAAAAGATAAGAGGTGACGTTGCAGCTATGCCCTCAAATATGAGATGGAGAAAAAACAGGGTAATCTGTTTTCATTATAATATTGGTGTTTTTATTTGAAATCTGGGTTGTTCACCAATAATGTAAAGTTAATATCAAATCAGTTATCAGACAGGATGTGACCACATTAGCCCGATGCCTCAGAGGCGTGTGAGAGTGGGTTTGTTAAGAACAGCACAGACTCCTGTGAGACAAAATAATCCTTGCACACACTTGATTAATCAGGTCAGGGGTTAGGCCTCCAATATACACTCACTGCCAGCTTCTCAATTAGACTGCCTCTCTACCATTAAATGGAGGTCTCTCTTAGTATTTTCATGGCCCTGAGAGATTTTCCTGCTTTCGCTATGGCTATGGTTAAAAATACATTCCAGCTCTGTTGGCATTCTGTTTGTGGGCAATTTTTGACATGTTTTCTGGGAAAGGTCCAGGCTTTTTAATATAATTTGTATACATTTTAATGACAACAGAGTCTGAATGTCACGACCGTGGGGTGAAGTGCAGGGGAAGCCACACGCAGAGCGGGGATACACGTTCGATTGGTATTTATTATTGCTAACAAACAAACATGCAACATCGAGCGGAAAAACTAAACTGAATGTAAAATAACACGCACAGAAATGGGGCTTTATAAACTTATACAAAACAGTTCAAAACGCTACTAACGCACACCGTTATTTATCCATTACAAAGATAAGCAACTAGTGTCATTCCCCAGTAACTTAAATATCCCCGCTAACTGCTAACTATGCCCTGGTGTGTGTAATCAAAACAAACCACAGGAAAACAGGAAGTGCACCCCACTAAATACCCCGAGTGGGAACCTAGCGTTCACCAATCGTGACACTGAATTTTATCCTTAGATACAGACTCGAGCACTAAATGAATGCTGCTGGTCCCTAACACATTTTAGAATATGGACTCTTTTACTTTGTTTGTTACTACAACAAACTGCTCGTTTAATTTCTACTCATTCTTTAATAGTGGATCTGTAATTATCAAGCAGTTATTCTGTCTGACATAAAAAGGTCTTGTTATTATGCGTGTGAATGTAAGACCACTACATAACCCACTAGACTTTAGATTTGGACAGCTCGGGCACTCTCTGATTCTTGACTCTGTTATTAATCTTGACTGTGTTTTTAGAACTTACAGACGAGGGACAAGGTTGTGTGGCAGCAGCTATCTTTGTAGAATGCGTCATTTGTGGAGGAGCTGTGCCCTAAAGAGACGAACGTCAGTGAGACATGTGTAAATATGAAACCTTTCTTGACACAAAGGAGGGGAGTATGTCAATCGAAAGGGATGAGCCAGAGGAACGCGATGGAAATTTTGCTGCTCAGACCCACAGAGCCTTGGATATAGCTGATATATATATATATATATATATATATATTATATATATATATATAACTACACATTCCCTTTCTGTAATTGTACATAATACAATGCCTGGATATAGGAGCTCTGTTTATTTCATTCTGGTCATGCTTTGGTTTGGGTTTCCACATTGTGTCAGAGCTGTTGCTATCTTTCCATTTGCGTTGTTCATTTGGAGTGTGAATCTTTTGTGAGTGTTAAACATTCGACCAAAGTGTAAAGCAAGGAAGTGAAGTTGCAAGTGTTTTTTTCTATTTTAGACTCAATTAACTCTTCTGAGAAACTCTTATTGCGGAGAAGCCAATTTATTTGTTTTGGTGTTATTTTGCCATGTAAGCTTATATTGGCATGTTTTAGGAAGTGTTATTCATTTAATGTATATTAAATAGTTGATATGCAGAGTTTTTGCATTGGAATATCTAAAAATGCCCTAAATGTGTATGCAGTAATAGTGAAATCATTATAGAAAAACATTTATAAATGAGAAATTATTTTCTGTGCATACTTAGACTAATTCTAACCTGCAGATTTTCTAATGGTCTTTTTCTCACGCCCATGTGAAAAACGGCTGTATAAAACATTTTAGCCAATTTGTAATATATCATATGCTGCGCGAAAGTATTCGTTCTGCAATCCAGACACATTCATCCAGGATATAATTTGTTCACAGTGTTTTTCTCTCCTTAAATAAAAGTAAATCAAAAAAGAATTGTCCTCGGTAATCTCTTGCTGCGGCGTGTGGACCAAGTGCAAATATCCCTAAATCTAATGAACACTGACATGGAGCGGCCTGGTGGCCTGTGTGGTTTATCCCCCTGTCGGCCAGAAGATCAGACTAACACACTCACAAGAGGCAGTCTTAATCACCCAGCTGCAGATGAATAACTGAACTAGTGAGCCCCGAGCACAAAGAGTCCCCTCTGGCCACTTCATTACATGTGCAATTCCAGACCATTTAAAAAGCCCGCAGAGACCATGTCACAGAGCCATGGCACGTTGGTCCCATTTCCCACCGATAACTTAATAAGGTTTGGGAGTTTGTTCGGCACTGTTAAAAGTAGTAAACATAAAACTGAGGAAAGCTTATGGTAGAGGGCTATCAGTATACAGTGTAACCCAGCTGTGCACTGAAGCTGTGCAGCTTTGTCACTTCAAAGTAAGCCCAGAAGGACATATGCCTAAAGCCATTTTAAAGATCAAGTGTAAGCCTCAGCATCTGGTTCACTAATATCACAGACCTATTTTCTGGGGATTGGTCCTCTCCAAGTGAATTACGTGATACAGTACAGTTTGAGACTTCCCGCTGATAATTCAAGACAACTCTCGGCTTCCCGGGATTACCCTCCCATGGCTCTGCAGTCACAAAAGTAAAGTGTGACTTTAATGTGTCAATATGTTGCCCGCGGCAGCGTCAGTCATGTGTTGTCCAATTACATCACAGCGTCAGTCATGTGTTGTCCAATTACATCACAGCGTCAGTCATGTGTTGTCCAATCACGTCCACGTGTGTCGGAATAGGGTCAGATAAATGAGGCACCTGTTGTTCACAGCTATGCTACACTACGCACTGCTAATCCCAGGCCTTGTTAGCATGTACCATATTGAAATCCGTATATCGAGAGCACGGGCAGGGTGGAAAAGCCAGCGCCGCAGCCCGGTAAACACTCGTGACGTTCGTCCTCTCTGCTGCTAATGCTACGGAGATGTCGGCTAACTATTCCTCTGTCATGATTAAGATGCCACTGTAACCTAATGGTGCGTCACATTTGCAGGCGTCTTAACAGATGCAGCCTGGTGTTTAAGTGAGGGCCACAGCTCAGATGCTAAACCGGTGAGCAGTGGTAGGAGCCTCCCATGTTTAAGTGAGGGCCACAGCTCAGATGCTAAACCGGTGCGCAGTGGTAGGAGCCTCCCGTGTTTAAGTGAGGGCCACAGCTCAGATGCTAAACCGGTGCGCAGTGGTAGGAGCCTCCCGTGTTTAGCTCAGCCTCCAGTGGTAGGAGCCTCCCGTGTTTCAGATGCTAAACCGGAGGGCCCTCCCATGTTTAAGTGAGGGCCAGCTCAGATGCTAAACCGGTGCGCAGTGGTAGGAGCCTCCCGTGTTTAAGGGAGGGCCACAGCTCAGATGCTAAACCGGTGCGCAGTGGTAGGAGCCTCCCGTGTTTAAGGGAGGGCCACAGCTCAGATGCTAAACCGGTGCGCAGTGGTAGGAGCCTCCCGTGTTTAAGGGAGGGCCACAGCTCAGATGCTAAACCGGTGCGCAGTGGTAGGAGCCTCCCGTGTTTAAGGGAGGGCCACAGCTCAGATGCTAAACCGGAGCGCAGTGGTAGGAGCCTCCCGTGTTTAAGTGAGGGCCACCGCTCAGAATGGCTCAGATCCCAGGTCATCTCTTGAAGTGGATTATTGTGTGTAGTTTCAGGCCGAGCCGTGATCTGGGAGCTAGTGAACCGCCGCTCTGACAGCGAACGGATTGTCTCCTCCTGCGCTTTCTGTTCACCCTTTGATGAGGTTAGCTGCCGACACGACAACGTTTGGCCGTGCACCGACCCAATACGCTTCGATAGCGCTCTTTTGGATTGGGTCAAAAGCTTTGGCGTACGCATCGAGTTCGTTGAAGTACACGTCAAGTTCTACCGTATACATATCATCGACACATCTCATGTACGGACGTTTGTGAAGATGTGTTTTCAGGGCCCCTCAGGTCACTGAAAAGATGTGGCAGATCCTCAAAAACGAACGCAGCAGCAGCGCTGGAGCAACGGCGTCGTCTTTGATCGGAAGGCAAAGACAGACGGACCGTTACGAGAAATCAATTTCCAGTTTACACTTTTATTTGCGATTAGCACATTATCGTTGGCTCAGCTGAGCTCCGCAGCAGCTGGACGTTAGCGCGACAGGTTGTGTTAACGTTGTAATGTTTTGAGACTTGGAGCAAAGCGGGCAGCGCAGCTATGAAACAGATGGAAACTCAATAAGGTTAGTTAGCTTTTAGTTGAAGGATTTAGCATTGTGTGGAGCGCAGTGTGTCTGGGAACGCTGGTAGCATCCCGTTCCAAATGGAGGATGCCCGGCTGAGCTAGCGAGATAATAACGATGAGGAAATTGAATTTGCAACCTTTGAAGAGCTTGTTGAACCACAAAACTCCAGCTTGTGGGTCCAGTGGTCCCTAGTCCTAGGGAATATATAGCAAACTGTATACTGGAGCAAAACACCAACCGCACATTATGTAAGGCTAACTGTCAACTCAAGGAATTTAAAGAAAACAACCACAGGATTATATCAAGGACAAATGTTTATAAAGTTCTGTTAGATATTTTGTTGTACGGCAAGTGATGGTTACACTTGTCAACGGCAGGAATGGTGAGTTTGTCATAATGAAAAAGATACGAAAGGAAAAAAGCCCTTGTGAATTGTTAGGAAAACCTTCCTCCATCTCTGGATAACTACCACTTGGAAAATTGTGTTTTTCAGCGATTGAGTTACACAGAATGGCTTTCCAAAGGGAATTGAAGTGGGCATTGTATCTGCCCTGAAATCATAAAAAAAACAATGAGATTTTGAATATTTCTGTCAATCATTGTTTTCTCAGTGTTGCAAAGAGTTGTTAAAGATTGTTAAAATATTTATCAAAACAATGTACAGTTATAACAGCTTCCATAGTTGCCTTTAACGGGAAATTTATTTGTGAAAAATTGACACGCACAAAGTATTTTTTCTCTGATAAACGAGGCCTCACAGTCCTGAGGTATTCTGTTTCACTGACTGTCTGGTTCATGTCTGGCTGCCCCGGGTGAAACGGGAGATAGAGGAATGGGAAGGCAGAGGAAAGAGGAAGGAAGAGACGGAAGAGAAATGAGAAGGGAAGAATAGACGAGGGGAGTAATAGAGGAGAGAGAGATAGGAGTGTTGAGGCAGAGCGGACGTGGGAACGGAGGAGAGAGGGAGGTGGGGTGACAGAGCTCATTGTGTCCTACAGTCCCCTGCTGCTGGCACAACCCGGGCCTCAACTCTCAATCAGCTTTTCTCTCACTGCTGCATGGACAGATAAAAGTCAGTCTCAAATATTGTCTGTGCTCAGCAGTGTGCTATTCCAATCCCAACCCCAGTGGCAGGCAGGGTCTGAGGTGGCAGAGATGACGGCTGCTTTGACGCCGCGTTCCCCGGTGAACGGCACTGCTATGCTACCAGGGCCCGCTCTCTGAATGCTCAGGAAACTTGTCCTCCTTTGAGGATTCGGGGGGAACAACAGAAGCATTCTATATGAGGGGTTACTACATGTCATGTCACACGGTATATGTACAGGTTAAATGTACATGGTAAATGTACAGGGTAAATGTACAGGGTAAATGTACAGGTTAAATGTACAGGTTAAATGTTCAGAGTAAATGTTCAGAGTAAATGTTCAGGGTATATGTACAGGGTATATGTACAGGTTAAATGTACAGGTTAAATGTACAGGGTAAATGTACAGGGTAAATGTACAGGGTAAATGTACAGGGTAAATGTACAGACAAAATGTACAGACAAAATGTACAGACAAAATGTACAGACTAAATGTACAGACTAAATGTAGAGGGTAAATGTACAGGTTAAATGTGCAGGGTAAATGTACAGGGTAAATGTACCGGTTAAATGTGCAGGGTAAATGTGCAGGGTAAATGTACAGGTTAAATGTGCAGGGTAAATTTACAGGTTAAATGTGCAGGGTAAATGTACAGGGTAAATGTACAGGGTAAATGTACAGGTTAAATGTGCAGGGTAAACGTCCAGGTTAAATGTACAGGGTAAATGTACAGGGTAAATGTACAGGGTAAATGTACAGGTCAAATGTACAGGGTAATTGTACAGGGTAAATGTACGTGGTAAATGTACAGGGTAAATGTACAGGGTAAATGTACAGGTTAAATGTACAGGGTAAATGTGCAGGGTATATGTACAGGGTAAATGTACAGGTTAAATGTACAGGGTAAATGTACAGGGTAAATGTACAGGTTAAATGTGCAGGGTAAACGTCCAGGTTAAATGTACAGGGTAAATGTACAGGGTAAATGTACAGGGTAAATGTACATGTTAAATGTACATGGTAAATGTACAGGGTAAATGTACAGGGTAAATGTACAGGTTAAATGTACAGGTTAAATGTTCAGAGTAAATGTGCAGGGTATATGTACAGGGTATATGTACAGGTTAAATGTTCAGAGTAAATGTACAGGGTAAATGTACAGGGTATATGTACAGGGTAAATGTACAGGGTAAATGTACAGGGTATATGTACAGGTTAAATGTACAGGTTAAATGTACAGGTTAAATGTACAGGGTAAATGTACAGGGTAAATGTACAGGGTAAATGTACAGGGTAAATGTACAGGGTAAATGTACAAAAATGTACAGACTAAATGTACAGACAAAATGTACAGACTAAATGTACAGACTAAATGTAGAGGGTAAATGTACAGGTTAAATGTGCAGGGTAAATGTACAGGGTAAATGTACCGGTTAAATGTGCAGGGTAAATGTGCAGGGTAAATGTACAGGTTAAATGTGCAGGGTAAATTTACAGGTTAAATGTGCAGGGTAAATGTACATGGTAAATGTACAGGGTAAATGTACAGGTTAAATGTGCAGGGTAAACGTCCAGGTTAAATGTACAGGGTAAATGTACAGGGTAAATGTACAGGGTAAATGTACAGGTCAAATGTCAAATGTACAGGGTAAATGTACGTGGTAAATGTACAGGGTAAATGTACAGGGTAAATGTACAGGTTAAATGTACAGGGTAAATGTGCAGGGTAAATGTACAGGGTAAATGTACAGGTTAAATGTACAGGTTAAATGTACAGGGTAAATGTACAGGGTAAATGTACAGGGTAAATGTCCAGGTTAAATGTACAGGGTAAATGTACAGGGTAAATGTACAGGGTAAATGTAAAAATGTACATGGTTAAATGTTAAATGTACAGGTTAAATGTAAAAATGTTCAGCAGGGTATATGTACAGGGTATATGTACAGGTTAAATGTTCAGAGTAAATGTACAGGGTAAATGTACAGGGTATATGTACAGGGTAAATGTACAGGGTAAATGTACAGGGTAAATGTACAGGGTATATGTACAGGGTATATGTACAGGGTAAATGTACAGGGTAAATGTACAGGTTAAATGTACAGGGTAAATGTACAGGTTAAATGTACAGGGTAAATGTACAGGGTAAATGTACAGACTAAATGTACAGGTTAAATGTGCAGGGTAAATGTGCAGGTTAAATGTGCAGGGTAAATGTGCAGGGTAAATGTACAGGTTAAATGTGCAGGGTAAATGTACAGGTTAAATGTGCAGGGTAAATGTACAGGGTAAATGTACAGGTTAAATGTGTGCAGGGTAAATGTACAGGTTAAATGTACAGGGTAAATGTACAGGTTAAATGTACAGGGTAAATGTACAGGGTAAATGTACAGGTCAAATGTACAGGGTAATTGTACAGGGTAAATGTACGTGGTAAATGTACAGGTTAAATATGCAGGGTAAATGTACAGGGTAAATGTACAGGGTAAATGTACAGGGTAAATGTACAGGTTAAATGTGCAGGTTAAATGTACAGGGTAAATGTACAGGGTAAATGTACAGGGTAAATGTACAGGGTAAATGTACAGGGTAAATGTACAGGGTAAATGTACAGGGTAAATGTACAGGTTAAATGTGCAGGGTAAATGTACAGGGTAAATGTACAGGGTATATGTACAGGGTAAATGTACAGGGTAAATGTACAGGTTAAATGTACAGGTTAATATGGAAGCATGAGTTATTCCTGCTCAGCGCTTCATCGCCTGGGCGTTTTAAGAGAGTGCAGGGGTCTCTTCGATCTAATAATGGCTTATCTTTCTTGATTCTTTGGTGTAACAACATGTTTGGGGACTCTTTCTTCTCGTGCGGCCTGGCACAGTAGGCTGAGATCCTATGTGCCCATTAATTATCTTAAATATAAACATGACAATGCCCCCAGAGGATGCTGTGGGTTATTGCGAGTAGCTCGGCACTCTGTGGACGGGCCAGGCTGAGTATTAACAGGCTGAATGCTCCACTGCGTTTGTGGCACTAACTGGCTGTATTACTCATTTCCTCTATGATACTGTGACCAAAAGGGTATAAGTAAACCCAAGTATATCTGAGACAGTTATTTCTGTCTGTATGTTATTTGTGAAGTTATGGGTGTATACTGATAATAAGACAACTAAACAAAATATTTATTTAAGCATTGTGTGTGTTTCCGGACAGGAAAAAAGCCCAAAATGTGTATACCAAACACAGTAGGTATGTAGGGCGTATCAGTGTCTATGGAATGTGTATCTATAGGCAGATGCAGGACAGTAGCTAACGCAGGGAAAGGTGGGTATATTTCACGAGGCTATGGATTCTGCGATAGCCAATCACAGGGGTTCTCCGTGGTAAGAAAACCAATGTTAAATCCTAAATCACTGTGACAGTTCCCTGTTCGGGTCCGTCATTGCAATCATATCTGTTAATTGTACAACCAGCTACGGTTTGAGAGCGTGAGAGTTACACATATTGATCGACTCTTCGTAATGGGCCTGAAATCGCCCGTTTACCTTATTTCATTTGAGTTCTGTCTTTAACGCTCTTTATTGATATCCTATTTCTCTGGGTTACTTTTTTTTTTACAATTGTTTGAGTAAATCAATTTATTGATTTCAACTCTTGCTACTGATTCCGCGACCATCTCTTTCCCAAGGACCGTTCTGGCAACCATTACAATCTCTCCCAATCCATTCCATTCAAATGAATGTCTAACGCCAATGAAACCCCTAGCTTCCCCTTTACAATTTGGTTAGCAACGAACATCAGGGGGGCGATTCCGTTAAGTGTTTAGGCCCGCAGTGTCTGGGACTCACCGCTGACTTAGACAAAGACCCTTTTTATGTACTTGTACACTTCTAGAAATCATGCTGAGTGTAAAAGAGTGGCAGATATCTTCACTGGAGGATTTAGTTTACATTATTGCATTGTCAAATTTGGGATTCATCATTTTTTTTTTTTGAGTTAATGAATCTGGGAAATCTATATCCAAAGACAAGGGATGGAAAACGTACATTTTTTAAGGTATAAATATTGTTGCCTGGTGAAATTGAGTCTACAAAGAATTAACAACTTATTGCATGTTCTGTCCAAACCTACATATGAAGAATTACGTTCAAATACAACTATTATATGAAACACGATTACGGTTAGGGTCTACATATGAAAAGGACTGTTGCTTCGTCGCAACAATAAAACTCTTGATGGTATCGCATTAAAAACCATTTTCCAGTTACGTTACTGCCCGTCCATCAATCCTAACCACAACTACCTAGCAAATTGTCACTCTTTCATATTTATTTTCTGGATAATTAAAAAGTCAATACATTTTTCTGAATAAATTTCCAAAACAATTATCATTATTATGCTTAATGTTTTAACGTTTTAAATGGTAAATTAATTAATATCAACGTAAAATGGCAAAAACGCGAGACGACTACAGACATCGAAGCATTAAATGTCGCGAAATGACGCATTTACTGACTGTAGCTCCCTTCAATTAACATGCTACAGACTACATACTACAAACTACAGGCTACAAACTACATGCTACATGCTACACACTACAAACTACATACTACATACTACATGCTACACGCTACATGCTACATGCTACATACTACATGCTACATGCTACATGCTACATTCAACTTTACAACTGAGTGTGACTCAATGAAGATATAATCAAATGTGATTGTGAATATGATGTCTGTAAATGCAAATAATAATGCAACCTCACATCCAATTACAAGTTTTGCCAGCTAGATAACTTTATGCATGCGTTCCTGGGAATGTATCTGTGCTCATGGTGATATGATAAGAGTATGTGAGCCCCATTCAGAACAACAAAACTGAATGTACACTTACTGCGCTAGTGCTGTAATATAATAATATATATAATAATGTCAATATATGCTGTTTGTAAGTACTGAGACAAGGAAAATGTAAGAAAACATGCTCCTGGATTACACAATGGAGCAGTCTCTCCTATCAACTAGAAATACATTGAAATGGCAGGAGGGGTAAGAACAAACTCTAATCGGCTTCCTTGAAAAACAAGCAACAAAGTTATGCCTTCAATCTAGCAGTGACAGGGGTCCCTGTGTCGTTAGTTTTCGCCCCTCGGATGCCAATCACTTAATTTGTCACTATAGCTAACAGGAAGTGACTTGGCCTAGTTCATGGACGCACACACCCAGACACACACACACACACACACACACCCAGACACTCATACGCGCACATGCACAAAGACTAGTTCCCCCAGATTTAAGAGAGCTGTTATGTGGAAAAGCAGAAGCACCGAGCCCACATGAGCTGTAAGGCAAGGCCTTGTTTACTTCCTGTTCCGCACACTCTCTCGCTCTGCCCTTCGGGGACGCTTGTCTCAGCATCATGATGTAAAAGAGGAGAAACACAAAATAAAGGTTCAGGGAGGAGAGGAGTTGGTTCTCCAAATCCCTTGTCAGCCTAAAGCAATCTGGAGTGAAATAACGCGAAGCATACTGTAGTTGCTATTTATGTGACAATCTATGGCTGTGGATTTCTGGGGTAAAGATGGAGTACGCTGGGCAATGCACCTCGATCAAAACAATGGAAATGTTGTGGCTATGTCAGTCAGTCATTGCTGTGATGAAAGCTTCAGAATTTTATAATTGCCCTCCATTTTAATCAACTTTTCAGGCTATTGTTTTTATGTATTTAATGTTAGATTAGAAATATATTTATATTTTCAAGGATAATACTACCTGCTTATAAATCAGCAGAATATTTATGAAAATCATTCAAAGTAAACAGACAAATACAGTGCCTCAGTTTTAGTAACCTTATTGTGCCTGTTAGAACAAAAAAGGATTGACGGAATTGACAATTATTGACCTTGTTACGTTGACCTGTGTTCCATTGATCTCTTTATCTTAATATTTCCACTGATAAATGCTTTCTACAGCTTGCATCGAAATTACTTCAAAACAGCACCATAACCAAATATAAAGCTGCTTTGTATTGTTTTTTATGTAACATTCCTAATATACGTCTATTCTCTTTGTGTCTTTGTCGTTTCTCCAGAGGATGGGTTGTAGCTACTTCCTGTGCACCATCCTGCTTTTTGTGGCTGTACTCCTGGCTGTCACGGCAACGGGTACAATCCTCTTAATGAACCACTACCAAGCCCCACCCCCCGGAAGCAACGACGGTCCCCCCCTCATCAGCACCAAACAAGATGAGGGCAACGCCCTGGTGACAGTTGACAGGGGCGACGGATCGCGTATCAACGTCTTCATCGACCCCAACTGCCCCGACTACAGCAACAACTTCCTGCGGCTGGAGGGCGTGCAGACGTCGCTGCTCCACTCGCTGACCCACCACGACACGGACCTGAAGTCGGCCAAGGGCCAGGACCGTGCCCTGCTGGTAAAGCTGGCGGAGGAGGTGGCAAAGATTTCCGCCCACACCAGTCAGCTCAAGTTAGAGTACGAGTCTCTGCGGAGGGGCCAGGGAAACCTGGGACAAGAGCTGAACACCTTGCAGACTGAGCAAGGACGACTGATCCAGGTGAGAGTTTCTTTCAGCCACACTGGCTTTGGCACTTCCGTTTTGAAGTGTTTCCTAGCTGAGTATGTTCTTCACTGGAGTCATTCAGGTGCTGAGGTCAACAGTGTAACTGTATTATTCCGTGACATTCCGGCCAACAACATCTCACCTTTTGGTGTGTATACATGCATGCGTATCTAAACCCGGTTGGCTGCTGAGTTCAGGTGCTGTGGTCAACAGTGTAACTGCATTATTCCGTGACATTCCGGCCAACAACCGTCTCACCTTTTGGTGTGTATACATGCATGCGTATTTAAACCCGGTTAGCTGCTGAGTTCAGGTCCTGCGGTCAACAGTGTAACTGCATTATTCCGTGACATTCCGGAGAACCCGGTTGGCTGCTGAGCTATATTGCAGATGCACATTTATCCTCAGATTGACATATAAGTCTAATGTATGACTAGTTACGAGGTCTTAAGGGCCTGTGTTGAAGCCATTTCTATGGAAATATTAAAACTTGAGAAATTCTGTGCTGCAATTATAATTTCGAAATTATAATATAATCAGGTGACCAGTTATCTAGTAAAATGTAATTTGATTGGTTGTTAGACTTAGTATGAAGGAAAACAGGAACCCGCGAATCAGGCAGAAGCTACTGGATTTTGGAGCAACACAGTCTTTTGACCTACACAGAATTGTATAACATAATTTTTAGAAAAGTAATTATCCTAAGTTTTTATATTATGTTTTCGAAAATTCATAATTAAACGGTTAAAAGAAGAACTTTGGATTCAAGACTTTTATTTGTTACTTTTCGTGTTGAGTACAAAAGAACTTTAAAGTCCGTAGTTAGTGAATTCAACTCAGTGCATTCACAGGCCTGTAAATGTAAATGTGTATCTGGTTCTACTTACAGTTTATCCGATGTTACGGGCGTGCAATTTATCCTCATTATTTTGATCGACACCTCAATGTCACACATTAACGATGACTAGCAACATAGATCTAGAAAAGTCACCATAGACATTCCTAACAGCAGTATATTCATCTACAGTGTGAAACACGCTGCACACCTGACTAGCTGCTGTACTATTTATTACATGTTTGCCCTGACCGTCTACAAACATAATCCCTGTCGTTCTCTGGAGGGACGGAGCAACAAGTTAGCCCTTTAACTTCGGAACCATACTTAAAGCTATGCTGCCTGAAAACCGTCACCGTAACGCTTCAATAACATCGTAACTGGGATACACGTCCCCGTTTTTTTGGACAATAACAATTCTGCTGTTTTTATCTCAGCACTTAATTCAAGCTCACACATTAAACTTGTCCAAAACGTGTAGGAATGAGATATCACACTGGCAGCATTACAGCAGAGGGAGATCATTCCCT
Source organism: Dallia pectoralis (assembly GCA_029465975.1). Classification (NCBI taxonomy): domain Eukaryota; kingdom Metazoa; phylum Chordata; class Actinopteri; order Esociformes; family Umbridae; genus Dallia; species Dallia pectoralis. Next base: position 10,513,756 of record CM055737.1, on the reverse strand, counting down.
TGTGCCTGTGTTAACATCCATTGAATATACAATACACACACAAACTCACACACACACACACACACCATTATCAATTTGAGTTCCTTGCAAAGACAAAATGCACGATTGTAATCCGATTAGTCCTGGATCAGTGAGTGCTGTGGTGTATTATTTACGTTAAACCTAACATGCTGTATAACCCTAAACCTCTCCTGGGGGCCGCGTTAAGCCCTTCTGTCGATGCTCGGCCCCTGGAAGGCTTAAATGGAAGTGTTCAACTGTGCTTCAATATGATCGTTAATTGGTGCATTTAGGTAAAATCATTACGAAAGTCGTTTTATAACGTGAAACAAAACTGAGAACATTTCTAACGGATTTTTCTCCTTGTTTTATCCTATTAATCTCGGCTTGGTACAAACTGGCAATAAACTGAATTACACGTTGTTGCTAGAGAAAACAACCGTTCTTGGCGTACGGGGGTTAATCCTGTCCGGAACCTAGCAACGTAAGAGAGAAGGATGTTATGCTGTTGGAATGGGAACTAATGTGCCCGGTAAAATAGTATATATTTAATGTGTTCGTTTATTGGGGACCTGTTACGTTGGGAATATACGATAAAACAATCACGTTTTAATGCGCCCTCTTGGTAGTTCAATCTCAAATGTAGCTCCGGGTGGCTGCAAATGAGGCTTTTTTTCAGGGGTATTATGTTGCATCTGACTGCTTTGTCCGTGTTACTATTCTGGAGGAAGCTATTCACATTCCAGAGGCCACTCTTTGAAGCAGGCTTTTATTCTAAAGGAAGCATACATACAGTGCATTCACCAAGTGAGATGTTTATATTCATATGCGGAAAGCTTAAGGTTAATGCATACTGTCATAAAGTTCATAGTCGTTCATAGTCAACTGGTTGTTGACTCTGAACATAATGACAACACATATTGTATGCAAAACACATAGCATTGTCACATAAGTAGCTTTCTTATTGGTTGAGTCTCACACAAACACTGCATATATAGTATGTTTGCATACAGTACGCACTGCATCGATTCAGTAATGTGATTTGGAAATATCTGTGGACACGGCACATGCCAAACAGGATGCCAGTGGTTCATCGCTCACCTATCAGCAAATAATTATCAACGGTGAATGTGAAAGGTTTAGCTGCTGCAGTATTGGCATTTATCGGGCATTTCCCATGCTGTTGTTCCCCATTCTAATCAATAGAGGCCCTTTCATCTGCTACTGAATGCTAATGTTGATATGCTGAGTGTGCGTGTGTCCTCTGGTCGTCTTTCAAACCCTGGGATCCTGACTCTGTTCACCACCTGATTCGAATAATGAAACTAACTTTGTATAAATTGGTAAAACACGACAAATTTGGACATGCACCTTGTCTTTCTGTAATACTATTAGATTGTGCAGTGAGTTACTGTAGCTGTTCCTGATCTGCATTTTATATAAATATAGTTATTATTCGTTTTCTTGGCATATTTGGTCCTCCACTGTAGAGGTGCTCCTTGGTCCACCGTGTCATTTATCATTGCTTAGTTCAACTGTGCTATTATTTCCTCTGCTTAATGTTGCTAATGGTTGCCATCCAATGCAAATGCAGAGCTAATAACAGCAATGTAAGTTGACATACTGTATCTCCTGTAAACAAATGACGGTAATAAACATGCCAGCTTATCAAAAAACAGCTGTGAAGCCAATTGTCCAAATTTATTTGGTACTTAAATCGGGGGACTGAAATGCACAACGGGGGAGACTGAAATGTACAAGAGGTGCAGTTATTTCTAAATTGTTCATCCGATATGGAGAAAAATACCCTCAAATCGAAGCTGACAGTGTGTGCACACAGACACACACACACACCCAACAGTCACACACAGGCACGCACACAAAATATGTAGTATACTATAGGCTACATACCGTAGAATAATTTACATGAAATAGGAGCAGATGAAGAACTGCGGAATACAAGGCAACACTTTATGACGATCGAGACAAGAGTAATTACAGCAGACCCTCAGTGGCAACCGAATCTGGATGTCGGGAGGCGTGCCATTATCCTCCGTAGCCCGGTTTTATAGGTCTGCTTCAGAAAAGACACGTTTCCAAGTTATTTGCCTTCTCTCATAGATTCACTTCAATTGACGGCATAATGAACTTCTGACATATCGGAGTCAATTGTGAAATGGATGAAGAGCTCTACTTATCTATCATGACGTCTTTTAGCACAACTCCTACATAGTTCGTAAGATATTGTTTTAAAAGTTGTGGTAGAGTTTAGGTGAAGGGCACATAGTCTGGTCTGCTGGTTGTGCTGCCGGCTTCATGCCATATCAATTGATCAAGTTTATATTACAAAGCTTACTTTTACATCGGCCAAGTGCTTAAACCGATAGCCTGGCGAAAATCCCAACGGAGCCAGATAGGTTAAAGCACAATGGATAATGACTCCCAAGGCAGATAGGAGCCTGAAAAAACACAGAGAGTGGAACCCAATTCTCTTAATATTGCTATGCCGGGTTAAGATAATCAAAGTACTTGACATTTTTCGAGGCCAAATCATTCATCAAGATATTCAAACATTCAGACGACCTCGGGAAGAAATGTAAATGTCAGTTGGCTTTCATGACATAACAGAATTTCATGGACGCGTGTTAGCAGGCTGGCACAAAATAATAATCTTATAAAACAGTCATGTAGTGGACCAATATCCCTCGGCGGTCGGAACTTGACTTCCTTTTTATCTCCCTGTCACACATAATTTATGCTTTGTTGTGCAGGAAAGTGGAGAAAGATCAGGTGTTCGCTGCCCAGGTGCCCAGGTGTCATTTCATTATCAAATACTCCTCATCTGAATGCCCGTGAGCCAGCAGATTGCCAAGTAGTAACGGCATCAGAGCAGCAACGAAAAGGTTGCAAGATCAAATAATTATATGTTCTTCTGCCCTTGAGCAAGGCAGTCGTGGATGTAAAAAGCAGGAACAAATTGAAATCGTCACAGGCAATGTTCTAGATACCGTGTCTGTCACTGGTGCTACGTTCCATCGGGATCATGGTGTCTCCCACAGCGGCATCTATCTCTGTCGTATGCCCTCTCAGAGCCATGGGAATCACGACAGAGGCTTGGCTCATCTCAATTCACCTGTCACCCAAGCCGCTAGAATGATTACCCAGAATAGTGCCTTCCCATGTCTCCAGGTGGTGTGCGCTCAATGACAGTTGATGGCTGGACACACTGACAGTTGAGCAGCCAAACACTCTAAGCTGTTGGGGCGTTTAGTGCTCTAGTGGTCTTGTATTGGTGGGCCAATTACATGTGAGTTGTGACCTCCACTGAACCAAGTTCAGTCCTGGAACAGCGGCTGAGGGATATTCACTACCAGGCAGTTTCCTTCCTTCCAAGATCAAAGTTAAAGAGTCCTGGTTTAGAGATTGGAGCCTTCTAGGTGCCAGCTAATATGTTGTCGAGCTAGACATTCCTTTCTGATGGTGTGGAAAATAGTGGCTTGAGGGAGATAAAAAGAGGAATATATTGAATGTCAATGGATGTATTTCTGGATGTGTTTCTGGATGTGTTTCTAGATGTGTTTCTGGATGTGTCTCGGGATGTGTTTCTGGATCTGGTTCTGGATGTGTTTCTGGATCTGTTACTGGATCTGGTTCTGGATGTGTTTCTGGATCTGTTACTGGATCTGGTTCTGGATGTGGTTCTGGATCTGTTTCTGGATCTATTCTGGATCTATTCTGGATCTTTTCTGGATCTGTTCCTGGATCTGTTCCTGGATCTGTTTCTTTATCTGTTTTTTATCTGTTTCTTTATCTGTTTCTGGATCTGTTTCTTAATCGGTTTCTGGATGTGTTTTTGGAGCTTATTTATCGTGGACCTTTAATGAGCTGTTTGTGCATTTTGTTTCCAGCTGCTGTCTGAGAACGAGCTCAACATGGTGAAGGTGGTGAATTCAGTGAACTCCATGCAGAAGGAGACAGGCAACCTAAAGAGCAAGCTGAAGGCTGACCTCCAGAGAGCACCTGTCCGCAGCACCCGTCCCAAAGGCTGCTCCAACGGTAGGTCTTCGGACATCAGGGTCGTCTGATTACTCTTTATTTGGAGTCTTCATATCTTAACTATAGAAAGACGTCTGGTCTGCCTTGCTTATTGAGGTATAACATCGTTCTGTTTGATCTCTGCTAGGTTCTCGACCTCGGGACTGTAGTGACATCTACGCCGGTGGACAGAGGGAGGATGGCATCTACTCTGTCTTTCCCACTCACTTTCCAGCAGGCTTTCAGGTGTTCTGTGACATGACTACAGATGAAGGAGGATGGACGGTGAGCCTGTGATCCTGTCCTCAACCAGACAGACACGCACAGACAGACACGCACAGACAGACACGCACAGACAGACACGCACAGACAGACACGCACAGACAGACACGCACAGACAGACACGCACAGACAGACACGCACAGACAGACACGCACAGACAGACACGCACAGACAGACACGCACACAGACACGCACAGACAGACACGCACAGACAGACACGCACAGACAGACACGCACAGACAGACACGCACAGACAGACACACACAGACAGACACGCACAGACAGACACGCACAGACAGACACGCACAGACAGACACGCAGACAAACATAGACAACAGTGCATTCTTGCACCAAAACTGCTCAAAAAGCGAATTATTCCGAATTCTGGTTCTGTGTGAAGTTACTTAAGTGCCTCTTTCAAATGTTTTCAATGAAGCGCAGTGTGTTTCAAACCAAGCCCTTACATATTCAAGTGCATTTAAGCTGATGCTCGCCCATTTTGCCTTTCAGTATCATTTTGTTTTCTGTTTAGAGATGTTGGATAGCACAGCATAACAATTGACACCCGATACATTAAATGTTTGCGCTGAGGAGTAATTATTTCCTGGATTGGAAGGTACTATTTTATGTTCATAAAAAGTATAATCCCGTCTGAAGCATATTTGCTGTATGTTTACAAGATTGTATTCCACTTTCCAAGAAATGTTATTTGGTTAAAACCCAAAGATCGCTGGTGTAAAAAGAGCATCGTAATCTTCTAAATAGCCTTGAAATGTTCGAGGAATGGGCCGAGTGAGAGAACATGACAGCACATTTACGATGGGAACCGCAGTTGTTGGGGCAATGTATTTTTCTGTTGATCGTTAGATCACATCCATTATCAACATAGTTTCATATAACAACATGACATCCCACACATATTTTGTCTGTTCATCCCTAAAACCAACCTCCATCACAGAGCATCAATAGCTTGATTTGACAACATGACATCCGCTAAACAAAATCCTTCTTTGAGTTGCATTTTTTATCTGGCACTTGTACTCTACTTTGACACATTACGTACGAGCCGGTTGGAAATTATTCAGACTCTTTCCCTTTCGCCAGTCTATACTGTGAAATATATATATATTTCTAATTAAAAAAAAAAAATGTTTTGACATTTTTGCCAATTTATGTGAAAAGTAAAAATGGAAATATCTCCAGAACATATATATTCAATATTTGCACACCAGGATTTGGGCAGTTTTTTTTCCCATTCATACTTGGAAATCCTCTGAAGCTCTAATGGGTGAGGAGTGTCAGTGAACTGCATTTTATTCCATTTATCTGAGCTCAATTTGAACACTAGTCAGGATTCAGGAAAGGATGAATGGATCAAAATACAGATAGGTCTTTGAAGAAAACCTGATCTAGGGCACACAGGACCACAGTTTAAGATTGATCTGTTAGCCGAACAACGATCCAAAGCACACAGCCAAGACGACTGGAGATGCTTTGTGTTAAATATGGGAATGTCCTTGAGTGGGGCCAGTCAATGTCATTAAAGATCTCTGGGGAATCCTGAGAATTGCGGCTTCCCGTCTCATCTGACAGAGCCAAATAGCATCTCCAAGGCAGAATGAGAAAAACTGCCTAAATCCTGACCTGTTAAGCTGGTGGAGGCATCCCCAACAAGGCTTAAAGCTGGGATTGTTGGCAAAGGGCTTCTACAAAGTACTCCCTAAATCAATTAATCAAATGCATTTATATGTTTTATAACGATTGTTTTACATCAGTAGTTGCTACAAAGTGCTTTTACAAAAGGGTCTAAATACTAATGTACACGAGATATTTTAGTTTAGCATTTTCCATACACAATTAAAATTAATTATGTGGTATTGTGTGCCGATTGATGCAATTTTCTATTAAGTTAATCAATTATAAGTTGAGTTTCCAGAATATACAGACAGTGAAAAGGCCTTAAAGGCACTCTGTCTGTAGAGGCTCTATCCGCTAATGTGGTTTTAAGTTCAATTTATTTACTGGCTACAGTCGCACTGCACGTCCGCAGAAGCTACTAGAAAACTTTTGTTAAGAGGGGCTGAGGTGAAGTAGTCTTTTGGATTGAAAATAGAGTGATACTCATACATTCAACCGTCGGGGATTGCAATAGTTGAGTGACAGTACAGCATTGCCTCTGTGAATTGTTGTGGTCAACAGGGCTTTAGCGTAATCTCCTGTTAGTTTAGCGGTAAGAAATTGCCTCTGTTTGGTCTAGCTTGGGAGCACCCGGAGGAACATTCTCAGTCCAAAACATCCAACGAATCAATCACAATCCTTGGTTAACGCCCCAGAAAACCAACCGTGGGCAGTCTCTACTGATCAGGACCAGAGTAGAACAAGGAGAATGTGTTTACAAGCATTAGCATTTGCTAGCAATTGTTTGTTAATGCCTATAAATACCAAAAGAGAGCAACATTTTAGAAGTCAATACAGCCTCATGATTAGTGACCTTGTAGACAAACTCTTGTAACAACACTGAACATTGATATTTGTTTTTGAGAGGAAATGTTTTGCCTAATTAAGGAATAATTAGGCTAAAAAGTCCCACACAAACACATTTTGCTTACACTAGCTAGCAGACCGTAATTGCACCAGAAATAGAGATGGTTCTAAAAATAACAACAGCACAGACCTCTCGCTCATTTAATCAACGGGTAACCTACAGGTATTGCTCAACCAAGAAAATGTACAGGTTATTTACAGTTAGTAGTAAGACAAACACCCCATGTCTATTAAGAGTAGCAAATCTCCAGTTAGTCATGTTGCCCTTAGATACTAGATCACCAAATCACATGCTGGTAGTTAACTTACTGGCTTGTTTCATTTTCTCATGCTGCTTCTTAGATGTGCTATTTATAAGACCGTGAGCAGCTCACAGTTATCTATAGGATGCTCTGACTGACGCTCTACACACAGTCCATAATCTGATCCTCTACATCTGTGAAGGATGAGACCGTGAGCCGCTCACAGTTATCTATAGGATGCTCTGACTGCTGCTCTACACACAGTCCATAATCTGATCCTCTACATCTGTGAAGGATGAGACCGTGAGCAGCTCACATTTATCTATAGGATGCTCTGACTGCTGCTCTACACACAGTCCATAATCTGATCCTCTACATCTGTGAAGGATGAGACCGTGAGCAGCTCACAGTTATCTATAGGATGCTCTGACTGCCGCTCTACACACAGTCCATAATCTGATCCTCTACATCTGTGAAGGATGAGACCGTGAGCAGCTCACAGTTATCTATAGGATGCTCTGGCTGCCGCTCTACACACAGCCCATAACCTGATCCTCTATCTGTGAAGGATGAGACCGTGAGCAGCTCACAGTTATCTATATGATGCTCTGACTGCCGCTCTATACACAGTCCATAACCTGATCCTCTACATCTGTGAAGGATGAGACCGTGAGCAGCTCACAGTTATCTATATGATGCTCTGACTGACGCTCTACACACAGTCCATAATCGGATCCTCTATCTGTAAAGGATGAGACCGTGAGCAGCTCACAGTTATCTATAGGATGCTCTGACTGACGCTCTACACACAGTAAATGAACAACCCAGCATCAAAAAGTGGTATTTCAACCAAAAGAAAATTGACATGTTTTCTAAACACAGTGGTTGGCCGTTTTAAGTCACTTTATTCATAGCAATGGGGATTTGAGACATTTGCCATTTCCCTATTGAGTATGTCCTGTGAAGAGACATTTGGAAAGGGTTCACAATAACGTTCTAGAAAGGCATTCGAAAACACATTCCCATTCACACTTAGAAAAAAACATTCAAATACCTTCTGAACCTGGCAGTACTAAATTACACGTAAATACCATTGTTTCTATTTATACGCTGTGTACCCAGAATTATTTGAACTCGGGTCTGTTCAGTTTCCCATATTTCAAAGACATTTTCTACCTTCTGAGCACATCTCAGCGGTGGGAGACGGAAGGCGAAGAACGGAGCTTTTATAGGGAATTAATAGTCGCAGCAAGCCCTATTCATCATCGCCGGCCTCCAGCAGTTTCCTGATGTGGATGCAGACTCGTCTCTCACTGCACCACTGACGAGCTGGGAGCTCTGCTTTCCTGAGGTACAGGAGGACTGCTGCTATGCACACAGACGTACACTCACTTTGTTCTCCCCCCTTCTCTTTCTGTCCTTCTTTTTGCCTGCCATTATTCCTTCGTTTGTCTGTATGTACATGTGAAGTTAAGGTAGCAGACAGCGTTGTGATACGAGCCTCCTTCCGGTGCCTTCCATCTAGGTCAGAGTATAAATACAATATGGCCGTAGAATAGGCAGCCTTGTGTACCGGTATATCATTCTCATTTAATTATAACAATATATTGATTATATAACGTAGATACAAATATACTGTTGTTTTGCCCTGGACCAGTTGGTCTCAGGTTACGGCTTGGCATCAGCTGAGGGGTCTTTCCACGGTCTTTCTTTGCCATTGCAATTTCTGCGTCTCACATTAAGTTCTGTCAGTATTTCTGTGACCATTTCCAATGACACATGAATACATGAACAGTTTTTTGACTGACACGCCTGGATTTCAGGCATCCGCCATTTGTCCTCATTCGAACTCAAATGAAAACTCAAATATTAAAGTGTCAGTTGCCAGATACATTTTATAGCCTACACATATACGGATCAGCCAAAACAGCATGAGCGCTAAACGGTGAATAACGGTGATCATCTCTTAACATGGGTACATGTCAAGGTCTGGGTACATTAGACGGTAAGCCAACAATAAGTTGTCAATGTGTGAAGACCTGAGTAAAGATGTGACTAAAGACCTGGGCTGCTTTAAATAGGGCCAAAGTGTTATGGCCAAATGACTGTCTTGGTGCCAGATACCACAGGACACTTTCATATTAGATATAATGGGTTGGTGTCAGATACCACAGGACACCTTCATATTAGACATAATGTCTTGGTGCCAGATACCACAGGACACCTTCATATTAGACATAATGTCTTGGTGCCAGATACCACAGGACATCTTCATATAAGACATAATGTCTTGGTGCCAGATACCACAGGACACCTTCATATAAGACATAATGTCTTGGTGCCAGATACCATAGGCAGCTTCATATAAGACATAATGTCTTGGTGCCAGATACCACAGGACACCTTCATATTAGATATAATGTATTGGTGCCAGTTACCACAGGACACCTTCATATCAGATATAATGTCTTGGTGACAGATACCACAGGACACCTTCATATTAGATATGTCTTGGTGCCAGATACCACAGGACATCTTCATATCAGATATAATGTCTTGGTGCCAGATACCACAGGACACCTTCATATCAGATATAATGTCTTGGTGCCAGATACCACAGGACACCTTCATATTAGATATAATGTCTTGGTGCCAGATACCACAGGACACCTTCATATTAGATATAATGTCTTGGTGCCAGATACCACAGGACACTTTCATATTAGACATAATGTCTTGGTGCCAGATACCACAGGACACTTTCATATAAGACATAATGTCTTGGTGCCAGATACCACAGGACATCTTCATATAAGACATAATGTCTTGGTGCCAGATACCACAGGACACCTTCATATCAGATATAATGTCTTGGTGCCAGATACCACAGGACACCTTCATATCAGATATAATGTCTTGGTGCCAGATACCACAGGACACCTTCATATCAGATATAATGTCTTGGTGCCAGATACCACAGGACACCTTCATATCAGATATAATGTCTTGGTGGCAGATACCACAGGACATCTTCATATAAGACATAATGTCTTGGCGCCAGATACCACAGGACACCTTCATATCAGATATAATGTCTTGGTGCCAGATACCACAGGACACCTGTGATATTATGTATGTGTCAGCTATAACAGATGTCTGACAATTAGCACTTCGTTTTTCGCGTTTACAAAGCAACATGAGGCACCAAAACAGACAAGTAGTTAGTGGCCAGATTGCAATTCTTCATTCTGACACTAAAATGGATGATTGATTCACTGTGTGAAGGGGAACAGTCTCAAAGATATGAGGGCTAATTCTGAACATGTATAGAATTAGCCAAATAGGAGCTGTGTTTGAATGCTGATTGATGGGGACGAACCAGGAACCCTCAGTGGCCTCTTCAATCCCACGTTCAACCATCATATAACCTCAATGGAAACTTCTGGAGAGAGTGAAGTGGATTTCCCGTGGATATCCCAAAGGCAAGCGGGACCATACTCTCATTAGTCCTTGATATTGATATATTTGCTCTGTGTTTTCCGTATTTTTATTTACCCCTTAACATTAACGTCAGGTTATTGGCTAAGCTAGGGTAATGCCCTCTGAGTCTTTACGGTACTGTCGGATGCTTTTAATGCCACCACAATGAAGCCATCTTAATAAGCACTTTTGTAGTCGCATTGTCAGTGACTTAAGTTCAATAATTTGCCACTCTGATTAAAAAAGGGCTTCTTTTTGTGAATTGAGCTAAAACATGAAATGCACATTTGTCCTTTACTGCACAAATATATTCAGTCATCATCAGTGCAGATCACTTCTGGGATGTCAGCGTTTTTAGAAGAACTAAAAGCAATTTTGGAAACAAGATTGATGAGCTCAATCTTCTCAAGAGGTGATCCAATTTGTTAAAGATTCAAGCCATTCTGATGAGAGTGGTGAATGTCCCGGCAAAAGCCAGTCAACTGACACAGCACATCGCTGTTGCAAAAAATAAAGAAAAGTAGTCCAAAAGTAAAGTTCAAAAGAGACATACAACACCAAAAAAATGGAAAATAATATCTAAATAAAGACACTATGAATGCTAAGTAAATAGAAGATAATATGACGCTGCTCCACAGAACATAATGTATACATTAAACTGTCGGGAAAGTAGAAGTTAATTGCATTTTATTGTGATCAAATGCAAATATATTTGATCAGCATTTAATTTAATATAAGTGTTTGTTATTGTGTTTGATTTTGTCAGTCATTGGAACAGTAAGAATAGCACTGATATCTACACAGCGACACTTTACTGCTCTACTCACAAACTCACTCATTCGCCAACATTTAAGCAGAAGCAGGTCAGGATACCACCTGCTCGGTTTGTCAGGTGTTAATTGGTTTGTCGTGCTCCATTTAGCGAGAGTAGGCTGGTGGTAGAGTGTGCTTTTAAAGGTCTCCTGTAGTATTGTAATACTATATGTAGTAAAGCTGTTGTTTTTGTTACAAAAATTATATTATTATGCCTGACATTTATTTTGGCTTTAACTAGAATGTATATAACACCAGTAGGTCAGCCTTTCAATGAGATGGCCTAAATGTGAACCAGTCACACAGGGAACATCGTTGGTCAGTTGACACATAACGCCAGGATGCAGGTCCTCACTGTCTCTGAAACAACACTTTAAATGTGAGCCTGTAAAGTTTAACACATTGTCTCTGAAACAACACCTTTAAATGTGAGCCTGTAAAGTTTAACACATTGTCTCTGAAACAACACTTTAAATGTGAGCCTGTAAAGTTTAACACACCAACACGATATCACAGGTTTTCATGAAATAGACACGATTTTTGTACCGGAAATTTGTGACATGCACACGTAAAAATTATTTTTTTCGTGTCCTGGACACGATTTGTTTTTTTGTGTACAGGACACGTAATATTTAGGACTCCACGGAAAATCGTCACGCACACACAAAAAACCACAACAAACGTTTTTGGTCAACAACACGTTAAACAAATAAGTTAATCGAAATGTTAGGTATTGTTTAAGGTTAAGGTTAGGTCAAGAGTAAGAGTCAGGCTTTCCATTAATATTAAGAGTAATAAAAAGAGTTATTCCAGAAAGTTAAATCCGTCGCGTTTACAATTCAAGCTACACCCACTTCCTGGTTGAAATGCAGGTTGAGTCAACCAATCACGACACTTGCTTTCGACAGCTCAAGGAAATCGTGTCCAGGGGCCTCATTTATCAACGCTGCGTTCGCACAAAAGAATGCGTACGCCGCTCTCTACGCAATTGTTGGGATTTATCAAAAGCAAACTTGACGTGAAAATGTGCGGCCCTCCGCGCAAGCTCTGACCCATGCGTAGGCACAGAAACAGGTGAAATGAGAAATGGCGAAACATTATCGGCAGATGGATGAAATACACGAAACTGTGTTAAAATGTAGACCGTTGTGTAAAATAAATGGAAATATCTCCTGTCATTAATAATATTAAGAATTCACGAAGCCATTCTTACAATTAACAGCCTACACAAACACCTGTTTGATCGATCTGCCAAAACAAATCAATATATATATAAAACAACATATATATATAAAACAACATATAACGTCAATTAAAATGAATATTTATTTCCAAAAAATAACTCAAATATGTTGTGTAATTATATTGTAGAGTTGTGTGTTCAATTCCCATTTGCTAAAAGAGAGTTAAAATGAATGTTTTATTCATTATTGACTATGTGCAAGAAGGTTTGCTGAAATATTTATCATTAGTGTACAGTACAGTCAATTGTAGAAATGTTTCACTTGGCTGTACTTCTGCAGGCATTTCGTTTCATTTTTCCAAGTAAAATCAATTTTTTATGCTCATACCACTTTTTCTGGGCACTTGAATTCTTTAGTTCCTGTAGTGTCCTTGTATTTTTTTAAAGTAGTACATCCAGTATGTCGTTTTTGCTGGATATGGTTCGGTCAGAACATCTGTTTAAGACGTGTCACGGTATGGTGCAGATCACATGTCTTCACCCCGTGTTTCCCGGTTTCCTTTCATTCATGAACTCATCCCCGGACTCTGTCATTATTGTCTTGTCTTCCATGATCGTTCGCACCAGGTCCCAATCAGTCATTAGCGTGTTGTTCTCTGTTGCATGTCATGCCTTTCGTCTCGGTGAGTACTTGTAGCTGTTTTGTATGTTAGTAGTCGCTATAGTAAGCGCACATTTGTATTCAATCACAGTCTATGTTTTTGGCCGTTCCTGGTTTGTATTTATCCACAAAAAACCCTTAAACGAGATAATGCCTCGTTCAGGTCCCTCGGAAGTTATTCTACCACCATCTGCGGGCGGGTTTCGGCGTTCGTCTTCACCGGTCTTCTAGCTCCACCGTTCCTCCAATCACATCATTGTCTTGTCCCGTCATCACTCACACCTGATGCCCATTCCCTCATTAGTAAGTGTTTATAGGTTCCCTGTGTTTGGTCTTGTCTTTGTGTGGAATTGCTCTACGTTATGTGTTGATGTGAGTGTTTAAGACATTGTCTAATTATTACCTTCCTTTGTGAAGTCATTGACATTCCGCGATACGTTTATTGTTTTGTTAAATAGTAGCACCTGCAAGTGCTTTTCAGAAAGGCTTAAGAGAAGCCTTGAGAGAAAGACAACATTAAAAACCACTGACGTTATTCGTTTCTGCGCCTGGCTCCGTCCTTCCCAACCTACACAACTCACATCTGTGACAGAATCCTCCCTCTCCAACGCACAGTTTGGGACAAGACAAGAGATTAAATATCCAACATCAGAATCATCGGCGTAATTGTATTGGAACGTATTCAAAAGATCCTGTCTGAGTTGGTTGAATTTGATTGGCATGATTTCGGTTTCAATTTCATTTTCACTGATTCGGTATCGTTCAGCAAGACAAATATAGATGCTTGACAACATAGATTGTTATTGTGTTTGCTATTGGCGATAATAGTTAAACTATACCTGTGACCGAGCACTTCTTCTATAGACAAATGTCAATCACAGATAAAATAGTTTATTTAACAGACTAGACTATTGTTCCTGTGTTTAGGCGCAGGATGGGTGTAATCCAATGGTTTAAGGGTGTGGTGCAGGGCATTTATTCTGTTGGCTAGTATAATGTCTCATTTGAGTTTGTTTGACTGCTGACAGGTGTAGATTATTGAGGTCGCTGCTGATTGGCTCATGGGAAAATTGTTGCCCTCGATTACAGCTGCATCACTGCTGCCAGGAGTTCAAGCCTATTAAATATATACTTATACGATTTGCATAAAACGCATCATCCAATAGCTCTGTCTGCCTGCCTGCCTTCTGTTTTGAATGAAATGGCAAATTGAACAATTGAATTCCAAAGTGCTCTATATTAAATAGTCCACATATTATGAACATGCAATGTGACAGTTGGCTCGGCAACGGTTTTGAGTTGGTCATGTTGGTTTTCCCATCGTTTGTGCATACATAAAGTTTAATCAGAATTCCGGATGCAGTCAGACCTATGTGGTTTGCTATTGCTCTCGGGACCAGAAATGGGACAACGTATGCCCCCCCAACCCCAATATAACCATAGCCTAAACTTTAGGCTTAGCAAAAACAACTGCCTGGAACATCATTAGAAAGAAGGCACTGGTGAGCTCAGCAATCAGAAACACTCAACAGAGAATGACAGAGAAATGATCCCCGTAATGAGGAAAGATCCCAAACTCTCTGCAAACTCTGCAGCACTCCGGGAGGATGGTGAGGAGGACGTGTCCGCCACTTCCATCATCTGCAGAAGACACCGGCAGAACAACAGAAGAGACACTATAAGTTGCAGCTACGCGACACAGGATGACCTAAAGTCCCTCCACGTGCCTGGAATAAGGTTTTCGTACAGGCGAAATAAAGATCAACATTTGCCGAAGTAACGGTGAAAGGAAAATGTGGAGGAAAATGAATTGCCATAAAACATCATGAAGTATGATAGAGGGGCTGTTAGGGCTTCTATGGCCGCCACACGAACTGTTTAATTTTCTCATTGATAATTACCTCTGCAGTGATGGGGGACCTGTATGGGAGGGATCCGCCCATGATCTGTCCTGCGCCCTTTATTACCCTGGGGTCATGTAGAACCTCAATGGAAGACAGGAAGCAACCCACGACGCTTCCTGTGGACCAGTCAATGTGTTGCAGTTCCCTTCTGCAGTGACCTGCGCCCTCTATCTTACTGGGTGGGGTTGGGGGAAGGTCCTGTGTGTTGAGTAAGAGTTCCACATTACAGTTGTGACATCCTGGGCAGTAATATCGCTAAGCCTCTGATGTGAACAAAGCACTTAAATATATTTGCAGCTGCCCATAAAAAGGCTTTCAGATAGACACACCCATGAGCCAGTGGCCTTAAGAACCTGGTCACCGATATACAGAATGATGTACGTCAGGTATTATCTCTGTTTCATATCAAAGAGCAGATTAATCAAGTGTTACGAGGTCATGTAGGCAAGACCCAGAGGAATTTGTGTACGGAATATTACAATAATCCAACAAAAGCAAATTAAAAGGGGCGACAGGGATTTGTTTTAGCTTGCAATGATATCCGGGCCTCAAGTTAAGCTTTTCAGTTCGTTGTTAAATGTAATTGGCTTGATACTGAGGAGGACGCCAGTTGTTTTCTCCGTAGCTGTGACCAATTTGTGTTGAAGGATGTTATGTTGGGCAACTGGAAATGCTTCTAATGTAGGATAAGTGCTATAGATCATGGTATCGGCTGCATATAAATGCAACTGTCATCAGCAATGTGTTCCTACAAGTCATTTGCATTAATGCTGAAAACATAACTACACTATAATGGGTTCATATTTACGTTTTGACATTTGGAACGTGTGACACATCGACGATAAGGGCATTTGATAAATGTCAATAGTTGGTATATTTTTCGATTTTTATATTTTTCCGTGCCGAACATTGGTGTATTTTAGAGGCACAGGAATGAACTTCTACTTTGGTGTAGCGGCCAAAGCTGCTGGGCACTGGTGCTCGTTGACTCTCACAGCGTGGGTTCAAATCTGGTCCACTTTCGACCAAATTTCTTCTGTCAATATGCAGCCTGACAAGAGGCTCTAATTGAGCTGTAAAACCAAAGGTTTTATCCTCTAAAGTAGGGATTTGACACAGACGCCGACTCAGACACACTCTCTTCACATTTGTCTGTGTGTGTCTGGATCCTGTCAGCTCCTTGGTGAAGTAGAGCTATTCATCCACACAGTCCTGTGGATTCTGGCAATTTTTGCTGCTCCTTTTCCTGTAGTCCACACAATCAGCTCCTTTGTGTTCTAGATGTTGAGCGTGAGTTTGGTCTCTGGCATCCTTGTGTTGTCATTAATAACCAGGTTGGTGATGGAGTTCGAGTCGTTTGTGACTATGTGTTTGTCCCATACTGGGTTTGATCCAGTAATCCTCTGAACAAACTGTCAACTTCATGGCGTTGTAACCATCGCCCCCCTCACAGAGCGTGGACAACAAGGGCCCTGAGAATGTGATGGGAAACCTGTTACACGTGGTTTAACCTGGAGTACAGGAGGGGTCTACACACACACACACACACACAGCTGTAGGATCCTGACAGTAATGCTGCCGGAGGTGTAGTGGTGTGCCCTGGTTACTAAACTGCATGTCACATATGTGGACCTCTTGTCCTTGTGGGGGAGGGCAGTGTTTAGGGGAACGGGTTAGTTCTGCTTGTAGGCTTGAAGCACAAAAATGCAGTTGTCCGAAATACTAAATTGGAACGTTCGTAAATATTTAACGGGAAACTTGATTAAAAAACTCCTGTGTCTCTATTGATCAGAAATCCTGTCAGTTCTCGAGAAATGTACATATTCACGGCTTGTTTTTAAGTCGATGAATAAATTAGCCAACAGTTTCGATCCTCAGATGTATTTACTCTGATGTCTTTGGGTAGTCATTCTTGTCTAGAAATGATTGGTTTGTCAGAGACATCTTTTGTTAAATCGAGTTTAATTGCGGTTTAATTGAGAATGTTGTGACTGCAGAATTAAATTGGTTACAAAACTAGAATATTAGGACAGACATTTAGATCCACAATATCTACCCTACGGGATAAAATGTAATTGTACGTATTAGACCAAACTCACAGGTGGCAAACCAATTCCACAGAGGGCCTAGTGTATGCAGGTTTTGGGTGTTTCCTTCAAATTGGTTTCCCGTTTAGACTTGAATAACCAGGTGAGAGTAGAACCTGACCAATTAGTGACCTAATTAATCAATCAAGTAGAAAGTGACAGCAAAAACCTGTAGACACACTGCCCTCCATGGAACCTGTTTGACACCCCTGCGTCTAAGAAGCTATTTTCAGTGGTTCAACAGAATTTTCCATTGGAATTTTGAAGTCACAAAGCATTTTATATGATGCGACATGACTGCTATGTCATGTGAAATCAGGTAGTTAAGGGGTGCTGTGTGTGTCCCAGAAGGCCTGTAAACTGTAGCTATAAAAAGGTAATTGGGGAGGTTAAACTGACTCAAGGAGCTCAAAAGGCAGAAACACCTTCTGAAATGGTGCGTCTTAAAGGTTAGCAACACCACCTCCGCCTTGGCGATATGAACAGGGATGTGACACGCTGTTGTGTGATATACAGCAGGGGCCTCGTTCAGGGCAGAAACAACATTAAACCTGTGCCAGTTTTCAGTCAGGCCCATCACATTGCGTTCACGTTCAATTATTAATTATTTTTCTTACATGGCTTTGGTAAGTAAGGACTCTGAAATAAGGCATTTTGAAATGTAAGACATTACCAAAGTGCAGAAGAGAGAATTAAATAAAGGGGAGATTTTTTATTTTTATGAAGGCACCTACGCCCAATTGAGTGTTACAATCCTGTCTTTAAAAAACAAGTGTAGATTTACTGTACTAACTTACTGCGAAAGTCTAAACTGTGCTGCTCTGACAATCCTAGAGGCAGACTCTACCAAGCTGTCATGCCTGCTGTCTGGGCCCTATTTCATGATGAGGCTAGAGGAGTCGGTCCCTCATGCCGATGGATAGATGGAAAGCACATCTCCACCGCCAATAGACTTTGCCACTCTTCAGTAGGTCAGATGATTTTTCTGATGCATGAGACCCAGGTGGACGGTCAGTTATCTACAAATTGGATCCTCCGGGAGGGGCTGTAATCAGTTCTCAGCCAGCAATTGGGGCGTGCGAGTCTGCTGTAGATCTCCTCGATGACCCTTGGTTCTACATGGGTGACCGTGATTTCAGTGTCCTTGGCAGGACATCGTTGGCGTAGCTGTTCTGTGCACGCAGCGTTTTATGACTTTCAATGTAGATGCACTGTGGATTCGGATTTTAAATCTGATTGGTTTGACGATAAGGTTAATGATGGCTAAACTCTCTTTTCTTTTTTTAAACAGGAGCCTGTTCTCCTGTGTCATTACACTAATTTAAATCCTAATTTAATTCGCTAGTTTAAACCATCCCTTTAAATACCCAATGTGTTTTTTGTGTTGTGAACAAAACAGTGTCCATCTACAGTACATGTAGTCATAACCACGAAACCATGTAATTTCCTCTATTTAGAAAGTAGCCTTTGCAGTGTGATTTATTTGAGGAAATGTACTGTACAGTTTAGAGAGAAAGCCACTGGTGTGGTTGTGGAGTGATGCACTTTGTATTCTGTAGCACTGAAAGGCAGTGTTGGTCAGCCACAGTAAAAGCAAAGGTCAAGACACACAGGAGGCTGCAGCAATCATGCACAGTGAACCAACGTCAGTGGGAATGGCTTTGGGCAAGAGCGGTGCTGTGCGATTGGGAAGTGGTTTACGGATACAATTCGCAGCCCACCAGTCCTTTGAGCTAGTTAGCAGCCCTGTATAGAGGCGGGTGATGGGGATGGATAATTTCACATGAGCAGAAGACAGTCAGAAAGGGCAGTGTGCGCTATCAATGTGACTTAAAGAAAACTGGACATCTGAAAAGATGCCCTGCCCCTACTCTACCTATATGTGCCAACGGACGGCCGGGTTGACAGAATAAAATTAAAATCAATGTATTTTTGTAGGACTGTTCCTCG